>JAJIBD010001459.1:0-74570 GCA_021461705.1 Cryptotis parvus | reverse complement strand
CAGAGTGATCCACTTCTAGGAGTGATCCCGGAGCACTTCTCAGAGTGATCCCTGAGCACCCAGTGTTGTGGACCCCAACCCTCTCTTCCCTAAGTGAGCCTCAGGTGGTGGCCTCTGGGGCCTCTACAGGCCTGAGGGTCTGGCAGCAGATTTTATTGCTTGACTTTCCTAGAGTTCAGCTGTACCCAGTGAAGGCTGGCATGGTGGTTCTCAGGGTGCACTTGGTACACTCGGTCAGGTAGCACTTGTCCCCAGTCCAGTGGCACCTGCATGGTGACACGTGCTCCTCCATCCCAGCCTATTGCCATGCTTGTATCCTGGGCCTGCTGGACATTTGTTTCTATCAGCCTTTGAACTCATGGCGCTCAGCATCTAGGCTGGGGCTGCAGAAAGAGGGCTCACGGTTGGGGAGGGGTGGGGAATAGGGAGGGAGACAAAGAGTTGGTGTGGAGATGGGGACCAAGCAGCGGGGCGCTGGGGGTCTTCCTGCCCCTGGGCTCCTGGGGCCCATGGACCTTCACCAGGCTGGGAGAAGGGGGACGGGCCATCGGGAGTCAGGAGAGGCTGGTCAGGGGAGAAACATGAGTCCCAGAGCCCGCCCAGGGTGCGTCCTGCTGCTGGGTTCAGATTTAACCGCGAAATGGTGAGGAGCTTCTGGGAGGTTTTAGTCAGCTGAGAGGGGCACATTCCTCCTCACACATGGCCTCCTGCAGTCCCCAGCCTCCAAGTCTTATTTTCACGGTGTGTTAAATCGCTGACGAGGAGGAACGGGGGCTGTGGGCCATCTGGGCAGGGACGTGCGTGGGACACCCCAGCATGTGCGTGGAGAGACGAGCGAGCGCTCCCAGGTGAGTTGCCGCCTGCTCCCCAGATCCAGCCCTGTTTGCCTGGCACCAGGCATGTCAGAATGGGCCTTATCAAAGCAAAACATTTGGTTATAAATATTTATAAATACGTGTTGGATTGAATTGCGCTTTTGGTTCATTCACCATTGATGTCTATAAATATTTGAGAGGAGGCCTCGTAGGGGAGGGGGCTGCAGTTGGCGCTGGCGGGCAGAAGGATGCGTGCTTGGTTTCTCCTGGCAGGGGGCATCAGCCTATGACACCTTGGCCTGGTGTCCCTCCCGTGGCCTCTTGACCGAGGCATATTGAGAGGCTCCTGGTGCACACAGGAGGAGCTGAACTACCTCGGGGAAGAGCCTGGCGTGGGCCGATGGCACCATCAGAGAACAACTTCCCTCTGTTCCTTCCTCTCTGTTTAATGAGGGGCGGGCGGGAGGGGCATCAGCCGCCGCCACACGGGCTCCAGGACTCCTCTGCATTCCAGCTGCTTCTGCCTCCAAGTGGTGCTGCTGGTACCACAGCGCTCTGACCTCTCTCTCCTGGGAAAAGGCTTTGAGTGAGTTTCTGAGATGATACAAGATCAGGCTGTGCCTTCAGTGCTGTACGTGATCGCGGCAAAGCATAATAATGACAGTCGTTGACTCTGACGTCATCATCGTAGCGAAGTTCTGCCCCTCAGCAACCAGAGGGGCCATACTCTGACCTTGGCACCCCTTCCCTAGCTGACTTGTGGTGTAGCCCCTGCAAATGGGTAGTTCAGATGCGCTTATTTGGCTGCGCCATTGCAAGGAACCGGCGATGCTCGTTCTCCTGCACCCTGGCTCGCTTTCTGAAATCTGCCCTTGGTGATTCTGACCGCCAGATTGTGTCCTCTTTCCTGCTCCGTGTCTCTGCATTTTCCTGGCTGCCACTGCGCAGGCACAGCCGGGCTTCCACGGGCTTCTGGGTGCCCCTTGGGGAGCTCTGATTCCAGGGATGGGATTGCTCACGCTGTCAGCCAACTGCTCATCTGTCCGGCTGCCCATCTTCCCCCAGCTCAGGGGACTCCATCATGACTCAAGCATGTCCAGGCCCTTGCTGACCCTTCTGTGGGATTGCAGGCCATGGAACTGTGTTGTATCCCTCTCCAGAGCCCTTTCCGGTCAGGGAGAGGATATGTCAGCACCTGACATAAGGAAAATCCCACTTCAAAGCCGGATCAATGAGCAGTTGACACTTTTCCGCTCCTCTTTTGCTCTGGTCTGCGGGTCCGCAGTGGTCTGACCCAGTGGCTGCCTGGGCAGGAGCTGACATGCTGGGTGAACCCCCAGAGACTGGACACTGCATCTGCCAGGGGTCCGGGAGGGCCTCGGTGCTTCCCTCAGCTCTTCCCGAGCAGCTGGGCTGGGCTGCGGCAGGCTGGCGGCTGATGCTTCTCTTTCCTGTGCCAGCAGCAGCATGAGGAGAGCAGATCGGCCACAAGAACTGCTCTGTGCCCGGAGGGGCTCCCCAGATGCCGCTTGGGCAGCCCCCTCCAGTGCGGACTTTGCAGACACCCACAGCCTCGTTTCCTGGCTCCGAGCAGCAGAGCGAGGAGAACCGGAGGCCACAGTGCTCAGGGGAGGGCCTGGACGCTGGAACCTTCTCAAGGGGAGACATGCCCTTCTCTAGAGTCCCCCTGAGAGATGGACGGCAACGATTGGCAGCCCCCGCTGAGGACTGGTCATGCTGTCTGAGAGAGTCAGAACGTCATGGGGATGAGACCTGACCTTGCCTGTGCTCCTGAGTGGGACTCTTAGAAACGGCCTCTCGGGCCGGAGAACTCTGACAGCAGGGGAGGCGCTTGCCTTTCATGCGCTTAACCTGGGTTCGATCCCTGACATCCTGTATCAGCACCGAGCACCAACAGGAGTAATTCTTGAGTACAGATCCAGGAGTAACCTCTGAGCATTGCTGGCTGTTAAAAAGAAGGAAGGAAGGAAGGAAGGAAGGAAGGAAGGAAGGAAGGAGGGAGGGAGGGAGGGAGGGAGGGAGGGAGGGAGGGAGGGAGGGAGGAGGGAGGGAGGAAGGAAGGAAGGAAGGAGAAGGAAGGAAGGAAAGGAAGGGAAGGAAGGAAGGAAGGAAGGACTAAAAATAAAAGCTAAGAAAAAAGAAAAGAAAAGAAAACAAAATGGCCTGTTGTTCACTAGTTTCTCCGTGTGTGTGTGTGTGTGTGTGTGTGTGTGTGTGCACGTGTGCATGTTGAGGGAAGAGATCGGGCCACATGGGCTCTGTGTGTGTGTGTGCATGGCGTGTGGAGCACACGCGTATGTTGAGTGTGGGATTGGGCGCACGGCTGTTTTCCTGGCTTTGTTCTCAGGGGCCATCCATGGTGCTGAGGACGGAGCGGTCTTGGCTGTGCCGGACAAGCCCCTTAGCCCCCTGTGCTGTTGCTCAAGCCACAGTCTGACTCTCTGCACACATCCTCGCTCTGCTCTCTGTTTCGATGCCTGAGGTGGGAAAGAGTAGGGCAAGGTGTACAGATTAACATTCCTGCTTGCTCCCAGGCCAGAGCGTCTCCCCTTGATCTCTGTTCAACAGCCTCCTGCTCCCCATGGGTGGGAAGAGGTTCCCTGCTGCAGAGGGCTTGGCACCTCCCCATATCCCAAAACCCAACTCCTGCGTGGTGTCCAGGGCTGACTCTACTGTGGTGTCTGTCAGCTTCTGTGTGGTGTCCAGGGCTGACTCTACTGTGGCGTCTGTCAGCCCCTGTGTGTGTGTCCACGCCGCCTACTGTGGCGCCTGTCAGCTCCTGCGGTGGTGTCCAGGGCTGACTCTACTGTGGTGTCTGTCAGCTCCTGTGTGGTGTTCAGGGCTGACTCTACTGTGGCTTCTCTGTCAGCTCCTGTGTGGTGTCCAGGGCTGACCTTACTGTGGTGTCTCTGTCAGCTCCTGGTGGTGTCCAGGGCTGACTCTACTCTAGCGCCTGTTAGCTCCTGTGTGATGTCCAGGACCGACTCTACTGTGGCGCCTCTGTCAGCTCCTGTGTGATGTCCAGGGCTGACTCTACTGTGGTGTCTCTGTCAGCTCCTCGCATGAGTGTCCAAGGCCGACTCTACTGTGGCGCCTGTCAGCTCCTGTGTGGTGTCCAGGGCTGACTCTACTGTGGTGTCTCTGTCAGCTCCTGTGTGGTGTCCAAGGCCGACTCTACTGTGGCGTCCTGTCAGCTCCTGTGTGGTGTCCAGGGCTGACTCTACTGTGGTTTCTCTGTCAGCTCCTGTGTGGTGTCCAAGGCCGACTCTACTGTGGCATCTCTATCAGCTCCTGTGGTGTCCAGGACTGACTCTACTGTAGTGTCTGGTCAGCTCCTGTGTGGTGTCCAGGGCTGACTCTACTGTGGCGCCTGTCAGCTCCTGTGTGGTGTCCAGGGCTGACTCTACTGTGGCGTCTGTCAGCTCCTGTGTGGCGCCCAAGGCCGACTCTACTGTGGCGCCTGTCAGCTCCTGTGTGGTGTCCACGCCGCCTCTACTGTGGCGTCTCTGTGCGCCTCCCTGTGGTGTGTCCGTCCCTCACTAGCGCTCCATTCTGGTGGGCCTGACAGCTTTGTGGCTTTAGTCTTGGGGAGCTCCCCACACGCCTCCAGACAGACAGACCTTGGAGGCAGCTGCTGTGTTTTCTTGCTTTTCTTTTATTTTATGTATTTCCTGCTTTGAAAAGTTCTGTCTTGGGGCCAGAGTGATGGTACAGCCGGTAGGGAGCTTGCCTTGCATGTAGCTGACTGGGTTTGATCCCTGGCACCACATTTGGTTCCCTGAGACCTGCCAAGAGTGATCTGAGTGTAGAGTGAGGGGTAAGCACTGAGAAAAGAAAAGAAAATGTCAGTCATGACTGATACTCAACGTCCGGCCCATTCAGTAATAATAAAACCCTGTGCTTATTCGGATGCGCCAAGCCAGAGGGTCCTGGCCGAGCGCCATAGCAGAGGGTTTCACGGGGGCCTTGGGGCTTATCCGCTGACACAAGACCTATCTCACCTCACTTTATTTACAAATAAAGAGCAGGGGAAATAAAGCTGCCCCGCCAGGTGATCGTGGGGGTTAAGCACAGCAATGTCTCCACTAGCCCTCTGGGAGCTCTTGTTGCCTGAACTTTACCTTCACTGGAGTCCAGTGAACCAAGTGCCAAGCAGATGAGGCTTAATCAGGGGCCCAAGTGACGGTACTGCAGCCCTGAGCTTTCCTCTCCTCCCTCCTCCCTCCCTCCTCCAGACCTCCCTTCCTTTCTTCTTTCTCCCTCCTTCCCTCCTTTCTTCCCTCCTATCTTCTTTCTCTCCTTTCCCCTTTCACCCTTTCCTCTTTTTTCCCTTTCTCATTTCTTCCTTTTCTCTTCCTTCTCCCATCCCTTTCCCTCCTTCCTCCCTCCCTCCTGTCTTCTTTCCTTTCCCTTTTCCTCTTTTCCTCCTATTTCCTCCTCTCCTCCCCTTTCCCACACTCCTTACCCTTCCTCCTCCTTCTTCCTTTTCTCCTTCCTCCCTCTCCTTCCATTCTTCTTCCCTCCCTCCTTCCCTTCCTTCCCTTCCTCCTTCCCTCCCCTCCTTCCTTCCTTCCTTCCTACCTTTCCTTCCTTCCTTCCTTCCTTCCTTCCTTCCTTCCTTCCTTCCTCCTCCCCTCCTCCTCCCTCCCTCCCTCCCTCCCTCCCTCCCTCCCCTCCCTCCCCGTTCCTTCCTTCCTTCTTTCCTTCCTTCCTTCCTTACCCTCCCTCCTCCTCCCTCCTCCTGCTTCCATTCTTCCTTACCTTCCATCTACCTTTGTGTGTCTCCTCCCCTCTTCTCTTCACATTGGCAGCCCTGACCCCCCTTCGCCCTGTTTCCAATAGGAAGCAATGTTGGCCTCTCTCCAGCCTCATGCCATCATAGTGGCTTTGATGGGATTTTGTGCCCATCTCAGTAGACACCATAGCCTGGGAATGTTGGGGCAGCCCTGGAGTTGAAGTGGTATTGTCTCAAATACAGAAGGAGAGATTCTCTAAACGGAAGCAGGAGAGATCTCTAAGTGGAAGCAGGAGAGATCTCTAAGTGGAAGCAGAAGGAGAGATATCTAAATGGAAGCAGGAGGAGAGATCTCTAAACAGAAGGAGAGATCTCTAAATGGAAGCAGGAGAGATCTCAAAAGGGGAAGCAGAGGGGGAGATCTCCAAAGGGAAGCAGAGGGAGAGATCTCTAAAGGGAAACAGAGGGGGGAGATCTCTAAAGGGAAGTAGAGGGGAGAGATATCTAAACGGAAGCAGGAGAGATCTCTAAATGGAAGCAGGAGAGATCTCTAAACAGAAGCAGGAGGAGAGATCTCTAAGCAGAAGCAGAGGGAGAGATCTCTAAAGGAAGCAGAGGAGAGATCTCTAAGCAGAAGCAGAGGGAGAGCTCTCTAAGCAGAAGCAGAGGAGAGATCTCTAAGCAGAAGCAGAGGGAGAGATCTCTAAGCAGAAGCAGAGGGAGAGATCTCTAAACGGAAGCAGGAGAGATCTCAGGGCCATCACTCAGGTGGGAGCAAGTGCAGCAGACAGACTAGAAGGAAAATCACTGTCCATTAGAGCGGCTTTTTGTAAGGCGGCAGATCCAAATGACTGTGTGCTGGCAAGGGTCTTTCGCTTGGATCTGGTTCCTCTCTGGCTGGTGGCCGTGTCTGCTGGGCTCCTGGCCCGGGCGGGGGAGAGCCTGGCACAGTGGCCTGAGAGAGAGGAGCCAGAGCTTCTCCGAGAGGCGGGAGCAGTGACTCTGAGTCCGGGCTCCGCCCCCCCCGGCCCCCCTCTCAGGCCGCCCTGGGCCTCCGGCTTCTCTGCTTGAGGCGCCATCCGGAGCAGGGTCTCCAAGTGTGGTGCCAGGCGCAGGTGGAGCAAGCATGAAAGGCGCCGATCCACTCAGTGCTTAGCACTGCTGCTCTGTGGATGCGCGTGCACAAGGCTCTGTTCACAGGTCTGAAGCGGCTGAAGAATTCCAGAAGGTTCTGGCCTGTTTGATCTGGCATCTCCTCGGCTGCTTCAGAAACCCAGGATCCTTATGGTGACTGCTCTGGAGCTCCTGATGAGTAGCGTTTCATGGTGTGTGTGTGTGTGTGTGTGTGTGTGTGTATGCATGCATATATGTACATGCACATGTGAGTATGTGTGTGGAGTGAGTTTGTGTGTATACACCAGCATGATGCATGAGTGAGTACTCATGTGTGCTCATGTGCAAGGATTGAGTGTATGCGTATGCATGGCTGCATGTGTGTGTGTGTGTGGCTGCATCGCACACGGAAGCATTGTCAGGCAGGAATTTGAACCCCTCTTTATCATGACTGTTTCTGGCTTGTGAGCTGTCCACATCCCTGGTGTCAGAGGGACAGAGTCTGGGCCTAACTGGTACAGCTGAGCAGTTGGGTTCCTTGGCCTGTTGAGTTGTGAGTGACGGGCCGAGGACTGCCTCCCGAGGCCCCTGACGGAGCTCGCGGCCTCTGTTCCTGTGCCGTGTGTGAGGTGAGTCTTGGCCAGTCTCCGGCCGAGGGACATCCATTGAGTCCCTCAGCTGGGTGTGTTGGACCCGAGTCAGCAACTTGGCTGAGACCTGCAGTGAGGGCAGAGGCCGGAGCCGGGCCACGTCCATGGGGTGACATCCACAGGGAGGATGTGAAGGTCTGTGGCGTGGGCAAAACCCTGCCATCTCCGGAGCTGCCTCAGGAAACCTCACTGAGGAGATGACCTCGAAGTGGTTCGACCCTGGGAAGGGCTCTGGCGAGGAGAGGCCCGAGTCAAGGCGGCAGCTGCAGGAAGAGGCAGGTTTCGGGCCAGCAGCTTGTGGGGCAGTTCTGCCAAAGGTGTGCAAGGGACTGGAGTCCAGAGAGGGGCGCTGGGGACCCCGGGCAGGCAGCAGGCTTCATGGGGCTCGGCCCGTGTTGCTCCGCACAGGGCAGCCTCAGAAAAATGGGTGAGGAGAGCTGAGCTCCTGCTCTGCCAAGCGGCTCTTTCTAGGGTCTTCATCCCATCAGACCCTCCCGTGACTTCCTGCTTTCTTCTCAGACACTCCTGCGTCCTTGCTTGCCTCCCCTCCCGCCACTCTCACTTGCTGCTTTCGTTGGGGAGGGGGACACGGTGCCTGCCTCGCCTCAGGGCCTGTGCCTCTGCTCCCTCTCGCCTCCATGGCGCTTTTCCGGGCGCCCACATGCATGCCTGCTCTTCCTAGTGACCTCCAAGAGCCTTTTCCGGTCGTAGCTGGGTGTCCTGTGGATCTGGGCTGGGTGCGCGTTTCCCGCGCTTGTCTTTAACGGGGACTCCAGAGCGGGCACTTCTTTCCCAGGGGCTTGGGAAGGCTTCTGTGTGCGCAGGAATTGCTGTCCAATGTGGTGAGTGAAGCAACGCTGAGCTCTGTTCAGATGTGCTAAGACAGACGTTTGGGGAGAGGCGGAAAACTGTGCTGTGAAAATGAAGCGGTTGAGCGACCTGAGCCATAGCACAGGGTAAGGTGCCGCCTTGTATGCAACTGACCCGGGTTTGATCCCAGGAGCCGCTTATGGTCCCCCAAGCCCCACTGGGAGTGAGCCCTGAGCACCGCTGAGGGGGCCCAAAAAGTGAAAAAATCAAATAGATGAGAATTGGTTGGGGAGATAGCTGGAAGCTGTTGAATCCTGCTAGAGGCCTGGGGAAGCCGTACTAAGGAGACCAAACTTCCGGGCTGGCTTGCTGCTGGGGGTGCCGGGAGCTACTGCAGCTGTGTGGGGGCTGCTGGCAGGTCCACGGTGTCTCCAGAGCAGCCATCCCTGTCTCTTCTCTTGCAAGGAGAGTTGGAGAGACCCATTTGGATCTTGGCAGGCATGGGCACCTCTTGGAGCAGCAGAAGGGTGAGGAAAGGACTCACGCTCCAAACCATCTCCTGCCAGCAGGGGCGGCGCCCTCGTGGAGCTTCAGCCCTAGGAGCCCGCAGCTTGGCCATGTGACCTATGACCGGGACACTTACAACCACAGCTCAGCCCGCCCAGAGTGGACCCCTCAGGAGATCTGGAGCAGAGGCCACCTCAGGGTTATCATTAGAGCACCTGCGTGCCCGGGGCCCTCGCCACCCACTCCTTATATGAGGGAGGCCATTGAATCATGTCCTGTGGATTCAAGCAGACCTGAGGCAGGGACCAGGCTTGGTGGGGGAAATAGGCCCGCACACCCCAATGGGTGGGATCTGGGATCCCGAACCCCAGCACGGCATCAGGCCCACAGGAGTGTCCGGGTGACGTGTGCCTGAGGTGTCCACAAAAGCCCTGGCAGCGTGTGCTATGCTGTGTCACACACAGGCTGGCGGCAGCAGCCTCCGTCCTGGCAGAGAGCAGTAGCTTACTTAGCACAGGAGTCCTTTAAACGCTTGCGTCCGGTGCTCGTGGAAGAGCAGACTATTTTTATTATTACTTAGCAATCGCCATTGTGAAATGTTGTTCTTGCTCTGCAGACAGCACACCCCTTTTGGCTGCACTCAAGCGAACTACCTCCCTCCCCCTACTCCACAAGAGGGTCCCTCCACCCTGCGGCCCCTCCCCACCTGCTGGGAACCAGCTCGAGTCTTACAAAGGGACACGGTTTGTCCAGAATGTGCATCTGTGTCTCTGCTCTGCCTGTCCAAGAGCGGGCTAGGGTGCTCCCTGCCACCACGCCAATAGCACAGTGCCACTTGTCGTTCGTGGGGGAGCTGCCCACATTCAAAATACTGTGTCTGTTAGGGTGACGGAAGGGAGCAAATCGGTTCTCTGCCCACATCTGAGTATACACTGTCAGAGGAATTTAAATACGGGATAGACGCTTAATTATTAAGTGACCTTTCAACGAGAGGCTCCAATGGCGCCTTCTAATTAGCTGTCACTCCTGTCAGCCCGGGACCAGGGAAGCCCCGGCTGCCTCCCTCCCTGGGTTCCATGTAGAAACTCCACGTCATGGCTACAGTATCTGCAGACGCCGCCCATGCTCTGTAGCTTCCTGTAGGAGCTGCCAGTTTCCATTCCCTCTGGATTATTGTCCTCGTGCTGGCCCAGAGATGCTGGTGAACCAGCATGCGGGATTGCAGGAAAGGGACAAGCAAAGGGAAAGCGTGGGCAGGCAGAGCCTCACATGTGTGTGCTGACAGGGATTACCGGCCCGGCCTGGGCAGAAGAGGAAAGGGGGTGAGGACACGGCGTCAGAGAAACCAACTCCTGAGCAGGTGTGCATGGAGTCCATGTGTGCGTGGACCCGTGAGCATGGGCCCTTGTGTACATGACCCTTGTGTACATGGGCCCTTGTGTGCATGGATCCTTGTGAGTGTGGGTCCTTGTGTACATGGGCCCTTGTGTGTGTATGACCCTTGTGTGCATGGACCATTATGAGTGTGGGTCCTTGTGTGTATAAACCCTTGTGTGCGTGGGCCCTTGTGTGCATGGACCCTTGTGTCCATGTGTGTGTGGACTCTTGTATAGGTGGACCCTTGTGTGCATGAGTCCTTGTGTGTGTGGGCCCTTATGTACATGTGCCCTTGTGTGCGTGGACTCTTGTCCATGTGTACATGAACTTTTGTGTACATGGACCCTTGTGTGCATGGACCCTTGTGAGCATGGGCCCTTGTGAGCATGGACCCTTGTGTGCATGGACCCTTGTGAGCATGGGCCCTTGTGAGCATGGCCCTTGTGTGCATGGACCCTTGTGTGTGTGGACCCTTGTGTGTGGACCCTTGTGTGCATGGACCCTTGTATGCGTGGACCCTTGTGCGTGGACCCTTGTAAGAATGGGTCCTTGTGTATATGGGCCCTTGTGCGTGTGCCCTTGTATGAGTGCACCCTTGTATTCATGTGTACGTAGACTCTTGTGTACATGGATCTTGTGTGTGTGGACCCTTGTGTATGTGGACCCTTGAGTGCATGGACCCTTGTGTATGTGGATCTTGTGTGATGGACCCTTGTGTATGTGGATCTTGTGTGCGTGGACCCTTGTGTGCGTGGACCCTTGTGTTCATAGACCCTTGTGTTCATGGACCCTTGTGAGTGTAAACCCTTGTGTGCATGGACCTTGTGTCCATGTGTACTAGACTCTTGTGTACGTGGATCTTGTGTGTGCGGACCCTTGGGGGTGTGGACCCTTGTGAGCGTGGACCCTTGTGAGCGTGGACCCTTGTGCGTGGACCCTGTGTGTGTGGACCCTTGTGTGTGGACCCTTGTGTGTGTGGACCCTTGTGTGTGTGGACCCTTGTGTGTGTGGACCCTTGTGTCCATGTGTGCATGGAGCTTCAGGACCCTCCCCCAGCGGCTCTCTCTCCTCTGGTCACCTTTAGCCCTGCAGCCCTGGCACTCTGGGTGACCCGTGTGTGGGGGTGCGGGTACTGGGCTGCTACCGTGCCTCCGCTGGCTCTTTCTTGCTGTCAGCCTTCCCGCTTCCCAGCTAGCCCCTAAAGCAAGGCCGCTCACCCAGCTCCTGCTATGGTCCCCTCTTGCTTTCCCAGTCACCTGATCACCATGCAGCCACTGCCCACCCTGGACCCCTGCAAGCCTCTGGGTTTCTGTGAGCCTAGTTGCAACAGCTGACTGCCTGAGTGGGCACATGTGATCTCAACAGAACCAGCCTGTTTCACTGTCCTGCGGACGAGAGGGGACAGTGTCTTCCCCGGGCTGTTCATCACCATGGCCAGACCCTCTTCTGCCAGCCTGTCTCCTCTGGGAGCAGCCAAGGAGCCCCACCACGAGTCCTTCAAGGCTTCCCAGGTGGCCCCAGTCCCCTCCCATGCCCCTTTCCCTATCAGCCATTTTCTGCGGTGTCACTCCATAGGCACCGTGCTTTTCAAAGATCTCCAGGGGTCCCTGTTAGTGCTGGGGTGCGTCCGCTGCCTCCCACTGCCTGTCCAGTGCCCTTCCATTAGCTTCTCTCCCCCACCCCCCGGGATCACCCGACCTGTCAGTCCTGCTCCCAGGCCAGCTCAGCTCTGGGCAGGTTCTCCTCAGCTTCCCACACTTGCTCCTGGTGTTCTGCCCCAGACCTTGCCAGCCTGGGGAGTTTCTTCTCTGTCATCTGATCCGGGTGCGTTTAGGTGCTGAGTGGCTGAGCCCTTGTGCCACTCTCAGGGCATTCTCTTGGGTCCCCTCTCTTGAATTCTGTCTCTTAGGTTCCCTCTCTCAGGTTCCCTCTCTCAGCTCCACTCTCTCAGGTCCTCTTTCAGGCGCACCTCTCTTGGATCTCTTTTCTCAGGTCCCGTCTCTCTCTCAGGTCTCCTTTCTCAGATCCCATCTCTCTCAGGCCCCATTTCTCTCAGGTTTCTCTCACAGGACCCTTCTCTCTCAGCTCCATCTCTCAGGTCCCATCTCTCAGGTCCCATCTCTCAGGCCCCGTCTCTCAGGTCCAGTCTCTCAACTCCCATCTCTCTCAGGTCCTGTCTCTCTTGGTTCCATCTCTCAGCTCCGTCTCTCTCAGATCCCCTCTCTCAGGTCCTGCCTCTCAGGTCCCATCTCTCTCAGCTCTGTCTCTCAGGTCACCTCTCTCAGATCCCATTTCTCAGGTCCCATCTCTCAGGCCCCGTCTCTCAGGTCCAGTCTCTCAACTCCCATCTCTCTCAGGTCCTGTCTCTCTTGGTTCCATCTCTCAGCAACTGTCTCTCTCAGATCCCCCTCTCAGGTCCTGCCTCTCAGGTCCTGCCTCTTAGGTCCCATCTCTCTAAGATCGCATTTCTCAGGTCCTGTCTCTCAGGTCCTGTCTCTCAGGCCCCATCTCTCAGGTCCTGTCTCTCAGGTCCTGTCTCTCAGGCCCCATCTCTCAGGTCCTGTCTCTCAGCTCCTGTCTCTCTCAGGCCCCATCTCTCAGGTCCTGCCTCTTAGGTCCCATCTCTCTCAGCTCCATCTCTCAGGTCACCTCCCTCAGATTCCATTTCTCAGGTCCCCTCTCTCAGCTCCCATCTCTCTCAGGTCCTGTCTCTCAGGCCCCTTCTCTCATGTCCCATCTCTCTCCAGGCCCCGTCTCTCAGCTCCATCTCTCAGGTCCTGTCTCTCAGCTCCTGTCTCTCTCAGGTCCCATCTCTCAGGCCCATCTCTCAGGTTCTGTCTCTCAGGTCCTGTCTCTCTCAGCTCCGTCTCTCAGGTCCTGTCTCTCAGCTCCTGTCTCTCTCAGGTCCCGTCTTTCAGGTCCTGTCTCTCAGGTCCTGTCTCTCTCAGTTCCCATCTCTCAGTCCTGTCTCTCAGGTCCCGTCTCTCTCTCAGCTCCATCTCTCAGATCCTGTCTCTCAGGTCCTGTCTCTCTCAGGCCCCATCTCTCAGTCCTGTCTCTCAGGTCCCATCTCTCTCTCAGCTCCATCTCTCAGGTCCTGTCTCTCAGGTCCTGTCTCTCAGGTCCTGTCTCAGTTCCCCATCTCTCAGTCCTGTCTCTCAGGTCCCGTCTCTCTCTCAGCTCCATCTCTCAGGTCCTGTCTCTCAGGTCCCGTCTCTCTCTCAGGCTCCATCTCTCAGGTCCTGTCTCTCAGGTCCTGTCTCTCAGGTCCCATCTCTCTTAGGCCCCATCTCTCAGTCCTGTCTCTCAGGTCCGTCTCTCTCTCAGCTCCATCTCTCAGGTCCTGTCTCTCAGGTCCTGTCTCTCAGGTCCTGTCTCTCTTAGGCCCCGTCTCTCAGGTCCTGTCTCTCAGGTCCCTCTCTCCAGTCCTGTCATGTCTCTTTGTCCTTCTCAGGACACTGTCTCACTCATGTCCCAGGTGTTCAGGGCAGTGTCAGGGTTCAGGTAGGTTCTGGAATTGGACTGAGGGGTGAAGTCCTGGCTCTCTGCAGTGTGCCGGTGCCCTTGCTGTAAGCCCTGCCCCCAGCTGAGACGGGGCAGCTAGGGCGCTGAGCTGAAGGGTCTCTGGGGAGAGGAAAGGGATGAGTCCATGGCGAGGGCGCTGGAACTCTCCCTCAGTTCTCGGCATCAGCCTGTGACTCTTCTGGGCGCCAGACTCTGAGCTATTCCTCTTGCCCAATCCGCCGCTGTTCCCGCACGCAGCCTCTCGATTGTTCCAGCTGTGACAGCTCAGGGCTGTTGGTTTTGTCAGACACTTGATAGCTTGGCAGCGTGAATGGAATTTTAAACTTGAAACTGGGCATCCGGAGTCACTGGAAGTGATAGAAAATGATAACGTTCGCAGAACCGTGTGGCTGGGGCGCACAGCTGTGCTGCGGGAAGCGGAGGCACCGCCGCGAGCAGACCCTTGGGCACCACCTGTCTGTGGGGAACCACAGCAAAGCGCGGGGGCGGGCGGCCCCCAGACACGTCTTCCTTGACTCAGTCTGAGGTGAGAGGCTGGTGCAGTAGCCACAGAACCGTCATGCAAATTAGCCCCAGAAAAGCAGAATCAATCAGAGAGGACTTTCAAGAGGGGCCCCATAATCTGAGGGTCTTTGTTTGTGGGCCACACCCAGCAGGGCTTCCTCCTGGCTCTGTGCTCAGGGATCACTCCTGGCGGTGCTCAGGGACCATCTGTGATGTTTTACTCCTGGCTCTGTGCTCAGGGATCACTCCTGGCGGTGCTCAGGGGACCATCTGTGATGTTTTACTCCTGGCTCTGTGCTCAGGGATCACTCCTGGCGGTGCTCGGGAACCATCTGTGATGTTTTACTCCTGGCTCTGTGCTCAGGGATCACTCCTGGTGGTGCTCGGGGAACCATCTGTGATGCTGGAGGATGGAGCCAGTGTCGGCAGCACACAAGGCAAGCGCCCTTCCCTGCGGTCCTATCTCTCCATCCACGTCAGAGTTTTTAAACCCACTATGAAAAAGTTTAGATGGCTTCTGCCTTATTGTCTGTGCATGGATAAGACATGCAGATAAGCAGAACGGGAGACCTGAAGGTGGGTGTCCTTTCTGTGCTCTGACAGCTCATCGCCTTCTGCCTCTCATCCGCCTCCAGCAGAGACTCCTCGTCGGCCCCTGCTCACACCCCCCCACTCTTTTAGCCAGTGCTTAGGTGCTTGGAGTTAGGGCGCCCTCCTCTGTGAGGACGATCGTCTCTGTGACCCCAGGGTCGTGATTCAGTGACTGCTGGGACCTCTACCACTGGATTTTCAGAAGGAGCCAGATGCATTCTCTTAAGCTCTGACCTCACTGAGCAGGCTCCAAACTGCTGTAGTTCCCTGCAACCCACGTCCGAGACAGCAGAGATTGGGGCCCCCTCTCCCCGAGGCGCTCTGTAGGGAGGAGGCTGTGGGTGTCTGCTCCACGGGAGGAGGGACTGAGGGGCAGAGGGAGGTGCCGGCAGGGAGCCTGACCGTGGGCATCCCAGGAGAGTGGGCGCTGGGCACCTGCCCATACTGAGTGCTGTCCCTTCCCACCTACCCCCTCCGCTCACAACTCTATCAGGGCCAGGATGGTAACCCTCATATATTTGATAAACATATGTAAATACGTTTTAGTAATTAACATACTCCTCAGAGACCTGGGCCCTACGAAAGCAGGATGAGAATACCATTCAGGTCTCCCAAAGAGGAATCTCCTTTCCCAAAGAGGAATTTCCTCTCCCAAAGAGGAAAGAGCCATGCTTGGAATATCATGCCTCACTCAAGTGAGAGAAGGAATCCGGAGTTCTGACCTCCATCACTATTCCAGAATCAGGGACGCTGCCTCGTCTGCCAGGACATCAAAAATCAGATGGGCTGGTCATGTAATGCGATCTGGAGATGACCGTTGGACTAGAGCCGTTACTGATTGGATCTCACGGGACATCAAAAGATCTCATGGTCACCCACCTGCAAGATGGTCAGACTTCCTTATCAAGACCCTAAACAAACAGTTCGAGGCTCTTAATATCCCTGAAACAGACAGATGCCATTGGGCTACACTGGCACGTGATAGGGTCAAATGGAAACATTACTGGCGCCCGCTCGAGCAAATCGATGAATAACGGGATATCAAGTGATCAAGTGATCAAGTGATGTTTGGTTTGGGGGCCACACCCAGCTGTGCTCAGGGACGGTTCCTGGCTTGGTTCTGGGGGGGAGGCAGGGAAGACATACTGTGCTGGGGGGCGTCAGACCCCAACCTCCTGAGCATGAGCCCCCCCCAGCCCATTGAGCCACTGGCCTGCCTGCTGGTGCCCCTGTTGACCTATCAGAACACAGAAGAGCCCCAGTCGGCTGTTAGAGCGGGGGTGGCATGGGCCGGCTTCCATGGCTCTGAAAGAGAATAAAGGCCCCCTCTCCTGCCTGTTGGTGGGTCTCAATACACAGGGAAATGGGATTGAATTTTTTCTGCCTCTCTGAGTCTTTTCAACATGCGCATGTTTCTAAATCACAGCCCAGGCCCTGATGCCTGGGAGAGAAAATGTGGTCCTGGAACAAGAAACCGCTGGCTGCCCTGCGCGGGGCGGGCGGTTCCGCCTCCCCATCTCCCAGTCCAGCTGGGCCGGGTGGGCTGTGTGGCGGGCAGGTGGTGGGGGTGTCTCTGCCAGAGGCAGGAGTGGGAGCGACTGACATTTCATTCTCGGGCTCTGCGCACTGCGAAGTCTCTGAGCTTGGCTGCTGGAAGCTTGGAGCCGATAATGACAAGGGACTGTAAATGTCAGCGGGTCCCCACTTCAATCAGAGCTGTTAGAAATAAGTCTGGCAAGCCCTGCGCTCCCAAGGTGAGCTCCAGAGCTGCAGGGAGGGCCTGGAGAAGTTGGGGAGGGGGCGGCCCTGTTGGATAAGCAGATGTGGGGGGGCAGGAAGGCAGCTTTCAAAGCTAGTTCCTAGCCGGGGATGTGGGGGTGGGGGCAAGTGAGGGCTATGGGGAAAGCACTTGTTTTCTTTTCTCAGCTGTTCCATGATTTAAAAGAAAAAAAGAAAGTGGCATCTCAGATTTTGTTTGGAAAGGAAAAGCAGAAGGCAGCTGGCTGGGCCCCGGCCCTGGCTGCAGCTGGTTGTTTTGTCTGCTGAGTTGAAATTCTAACAGGCTTTGCTGGTGGAGGCAGAGCGGGCAGCTGTCGGCTCGGGAGGGCAGGGGGATTCTGCTTCACTTGACCACTGTGAAGCGGGGCCAAGTTCCAGGACAGTGTCCGCCCAAATGCCCGCTCAGGTCAGCTGGGTCTGCCTCTAGGGCCGCGCCAACAAGGTGTGTATTGGACCCACCAGCCCCTGCTTTCTCTTTAGGAGCTTCATCAGCAGAGGCGGGCGCCTGGTTCTTGATCAGTCTCTTCCCTCACCTGGGTCCAGCTCGCCTCTCTTACCCCCTGAGTTGGCCTCTGGAGGTGGGAGATGATGCAAGGGGTGACAGAGGTAGGTGGCCCCCAAGCAGAGGAACCAGGCGTGAGAAAGGCCGAGCTGACCCCAGGACACCAAGACCCAGGATGCTCTCCGCTGGAGCCTGGCTGGGAGTGGGGACACACTCACCTAGGCGGGGTTCCGGCACTGGGGCAGGGGATGGAGGTTGGAATCAGTTATTGAGTACGCCCATTTGCATTATGTGTGCGTTGTGTGTCGTGTGTATTGTGTGTGTGTTTGTTGTGTGTTTGTGTGTGTGTGTGTTGTGTATTGTATGTGTTTGTGTGTTGTATGTGTGTTGTATGTGTGTTTGGTGTGGTGTATGTGTTTGTGTGTATGTTGTATGTGGGTGTGTATGAGTGTTGGGTGCGGAATCAAGCCAGTTTCTCTACCTGCCGGGCATATGCGTTACCGTGGGCCACATTTATGTTATTTCTTTTAGTTTATTATATAAAAGAGAAGGCAAGAAAGTGACCCAGAGGAACATTCAGTGCTACGCCTGACCCTGCCACTTTGTCACGTGCTGACACGGCCCAAAGATTCTTCTAGCCTCGGAGTCCTCTTGAGGGTGGTTGGTGCTGTCACACTCGTGGCCTGAGGTCTGGCTCTGTTGTGGTGTAGTGGTCCCTGCTGACACCCTCTCCCGAGTGGCACGCTGGGCAGCTGTGCAGCCGTGGCCGTGCATCTTTCCTGCTTCCTTTACCCCCTGGCTCACTCTCTGTGCCTGGGACCCCCCCTCAGGATTCCCTGGGGCCGGAAGCCATGTGGTCTTTGCCGTGTGATGGGACTCTCTGCTGGTCCCTGAGTACAACAACAGTGCCACTGGGCGATCGGAACCACATTCACGGGCAGATGGAGACTTGGGTATTTATTTAGATCATTTGGTCCTTTCCAGTGGAAACTGTATGTTCATTTAGGGAATTGGCAAGTAAGTGGAGGGTGAAAGGGACACAGTCTCCCCTGGTCACCGTGACTCCGCCAACTCAGCGCCAGTCCTGAACTTACTGCTTTGGTTCTCTCTGATGAAATGTATGTGTGGACATGGGGTGGCTTTGGCCTTGCTGCTGGACAGGCCCGAGGGACCCTCAGGCGCAGGAACCAGCTGCCCTTCTGTCTCAGCTTCTTGCAGTGCTCTTTGTTGCGCCTGAACTTCTCCCCTGCAGCTGTGGGCTCCGGCATTCCCTCTCCCTTCAGCTCACTCTTTTTCACATACGTTCACTCCCCTGTACCCGCCCCTAGAGGCCGAGGAGGGAACTTCTGGGGCTCTGCCACTCCTACCTTCCACGACCTCCCCACCTCCATTCCCAAGGCCACATTCAGCCCCCACATCTAGTGACTGGTTCTCTCTGAAATGCCCCCACCTCCTGCTCAACAGCCGCCAGGCTCACTCCTGTCCGGTGCCCTTCCTGGTCTCACCCTGCGGGACCCTCCTGGCCTGGTCCTGTCCATGAGCTCAGCCCCATGTGCTGTTCCTCCTGGTCCTCGGGCCACATGGGCTGTCCTGCTGTGCCCTGAACCCCAAGCCTATTCCCACTCCCAGGTCCCCCTTACCTGTCCTGCGGTCTGGAATGTTTACGCTTTCCCCTTCTCCTGTGTTCCCACACTCCCTGGGCCCAGACACCTCCCCTGCCCCGCTCGGGAAGCGCCTGTTCTAGCATTGTCCTGCTGGAAATGAGTTTGGCTGTGTTAGGGTTGTGGCATTGACTGTGTCCCATGAGTATGAAAGCCGGAAAGCATGAACCACGCTGTTCTGGTCTGTGCTGTGCCGGAGCCCTGCCAGGGGTCACTTCAGACATGCACCCGGCCCAGTGTGTGCCGGGGGGAGGGGACGGGCGCGTCTCTGGATTATTTATTAGTCTCTAGATTATTTACAGCGATTATTCATTAGTGCCTCTGTGCAGAGGAGGGTGAGCTGCAGAGGGGAAGGGAAATGCGCGCAGAGCCCGAAGCAATCAGGAAGCTGGGCTTGGGCTCACACGCTCACAGTCCTGGCCTTCCCTCGCTTGGACGCATGTGGGGTGCAAGCGAGAGCAGAGCCAGCTTCAGAACCACACGCTCAGCACACCGCCATCCCCACCGCCCCACCAGGAGAGCTGGTCCCCAACTTCCCCTCCCAGCCTGCAGCCCTGAGCTGTGTGTTCCAAAGCCTCCTTCTTCAACATGCCCTGCCGGGCCCTGGGTCAGTGGGAAGCAGTGGCCAGACCCTCTTGTCACCTCTGCCTGGGGATTAGTCACACAACATGTCCTCACGGGCAGGTCACACGCAGGTTTCACACTCATCAGAGCTGACACCTTCAGCCGCAGGCACATTACCCCCTGACTGCGCAGCTGGCCGAGACAGGCCGGGGGAAGGCAGAGCCGGGTGTGCCGTGGCGGGTGGGGCGCAGGAGGCCCGGCAGAGTCATGCGGCTCCTTTCCATTTGCACCTTTGCTGGCTTCCCGGCACCCGGGACTCGCCCCTCCTCTCACCACTTGAGAGAAGCCCAGACCCAGGCCTCCCGCTTCTGAGCCGGCAGCTCTGCCCCTCGTGTGTTCTGTCTCTTTGTCTGCTTCTCTGCTTTGGTTTCTTCCTCCTGTCACCCCCTCCTTTTGCCCCTCTTTCTTGGTGGGTCTGCTTTGGGTCACTCCTGGCCGTGCTCAGGGGACTGTATGCGGTGCCAGAGACCAAACCCGGGTCAGCTGCAGCCGAGCCCTGTCCCCTGCTGCTCTCTCTCTTCTGTCTCTTCAGCCCTGTCCTCTCTGCACCCCGTCTCAGCCTGGCTCTGGCCATCCCACCCAGCTTTGCCTTTGTGACCTGGCCGCTGGCTGTGTCTTTCCCCTCCCCGGCCAGTGGTTTCCCTGCAGGTTCTTTCTTGGGGCAGGTTGGGGAATCCCACGGGGAAGGGGAGGCACTGCATGGGCTGGGGGAGCCATGACTCATCTGAATGGTCAGGCCAGCCCTGCCTGGGCCCCTCGATCCTCTCCACAAGGAGGGGCAGTTCTGGGCATGGACTTCGCCACCAGAATCACCAGGGTATGGCTGCTATGGTCATTTGTGGCCCTGTTTTCCTCGACCTTGGCCCCTAACCCCTGCCATGGGCTCCTTCGGGGGCCTGTGTTTCTCTCCTTTCCTGTCTTCTGCAAAAACATCCCATGAGATTTTTTTAATTAATTAAAACAATCTCATGATGGTGTTGGGAAATGCACACTGGGGAGGGACGGAGTTGGAACATTATATGACTGAACCCCAAAAATGAATGACTTTATTGCTGTGTATCTCACTGTGATTCAGTAAAAAAAAACAAAACAAACAAACAACAAATGTCCCACGAAAGTCCTGCCCCATGGACAGACGTTGGACACACAGTTAAGCACTTGGTGTCTCTGCTCCACTGTCCGAGGTGAGCAGCCCGTGTTCCCCACGCCATGAATTGCTCCATAGCCAGTTTGGTGGAATAGAAAAGACCAATTTCAGGGCAAGCAGGATGCTCCCTTCAGTGCCTTGTCGGAATGATGTTCCCAGACCACTTTCCCCCACTCTGATTCACAAATTTGTCTAGTGGAGAAGAGAGGGGGCATAGAAGAAAGGGGCTCTGTTGTAGGGTGTGGGGAAACATAGAGGGGTACCAGAAGGCAGAGAAGGTAGCGCCCTCCTCAGCCCAAGGGTACCCCTGTCTGTATCACTTCTATTCGAATTTCTGAGCACAGGGCTCCAGAACATCACACGTTGACTCTGTTGTGGAGCTTTGGGAGGAGTGACAGTGTCTGAGATAGTTGTAGGAATTGAGATGACCAGAAGAAGCCCCTGGAAATAACTCCTGCCCAACCCCGGCAGGGTGGCCATTCTGCTCTCATGGGTGCTCTTGAGGGGAAAATTGATGAAAGGTGCTTCCTTCCAGTCTGTTCTGCAGCCAGTGAAGTTCTCAGGCAGAGGGTCCTGGACGTAATTTGACCTTTACCCAACGACTCAGTATCAACATTGTGAAGGCTCATTATCACCCTCTGCTCATAGGTTTTTACCTTTTCACCTCTGAGTTCATCTATCACCGTCACTCTGACATGCATTGGCTTCTAGAAGCCTGCCATCCCCTGTCCATCACATCCACTATTCCAGGGTGTTGAGCCTATGTAGGGTGGTGGGGCCTTTTGTGGGTCTGTGTCAGAGAGCTTGGGAAAGTTCTACATCTCAATTCCATTGTAATAAGGAGGGTGAGAGTATTTATTTTAAAAACTGGCCTCATGTTTTTAAAGAGCTGTTTTAGATGTTTTAGATGCTGTTGCTGTATCCTTGACCATTTCCATGAACTCCAACTTTTCCTGCCGCCCACACCCTTGCCAAAGTGGTAGGAGTGTTTATCTCAGGAGGTGTCTTTTAAAGTCAAAATAAGATAATGTATGCTAGTGTCCCTATCAACATTCTAGGCACATATTAAAATTCAGTGTAGCCATCGTTATCATCATCGATAGCAATAATTGCATGTTATACAAAAGCAACTATCATCGTGGTCCTAAGCATTAGGATGCTTCTGTGGGAGGGAGGCTCTGGGGGAAGCTACGTACTGAGGAGTCTGTGCTGGTAAGTTCTCAGCATTGCTCTGTGCTTATGTCTGTGTTAGGCGGTGGGGAGCTATGGGTCTGGGGAGAGGGCAGGGCTAAATTTCCCTTTTGTTTATTCACTTGTATCACTTGTCTTCCCATTGTTCATTGATCTGCTCAAGCAGGCACTAGTAATGTCTCCATTTGTCCCTGTTGTGTGCTAGTGTAGCCTAAGGGCTTCTGCTTGCTCCAGGAACATGAATAGACTTAAACCATTCATTCAGCTCATGGGAATGGGGTCTATTATTGTTACTGCTTTTGGCACATCGAATACGACATGGGTAGTTTGCCAGGCTCTGCCGTGTGGGTGGGATACTCTCTGTAGTAGGTAGGCTCTCAGTTCTTTCATGGATTGATGAACTGTGTGGCCACTGTGTGGCCACGCACAATGGGGGAGAGCTGGTAGCAACTCTGCCGTGTGTCTGTGTCTCTGGTTCCAGCATACGTGGGGGTGAAATAGGCTTCTCTATAGGGTGGGGCGCTGATGAACCAGGCTTTAGATCGGCTTTTCTTGGGTGGCGCTCTGACAAGCTGTGGAGTCAGGATGTTGAAAATGGTTGCCATCATGGTGTGGGGGTTCCTCCGAGGCTCTCACTTGGATGGCGGACCAGGGCCAGAACCCGCCCTCCCTCCCAGATGCCTCATGATCAGCTGAGCACAGGGAGAGCTGTACCAGCTCTATGTATCTGTGTCCTTTTGTTTATTATTTTATTATATGGGTTTTATTTTTATTTTTAATTTAAGTTAAAAAAGTTTTTTTTGTTTTGGGCCACACCCAGTGGTGCTCAGGGTTTACTCCTGAGCACCTGGTGCTCGGGGATCACTCCTGGTGGTTCTCAGGAGCCATCTGTGGTCCTGGGCATCGAATCTGACTCAGTGACCTCAAGGCATGAACCCCTGTGCTCTCTCTCCAGCCCATTTAGCAGCAGCTTAGTGAGATGTGAGCTGTGCTCAGAGCATGCCTCTCCTAAGCTCTCGGGAATTCCTGAGGCATCACCAGGCTCTCTCCACCCCTGAGTGCATGTTCTGAGTTGGCATGCCCATGGGATTGTAGGAACAAGGTGGTTCCACTTGACCTCGTGTGTGGGCTAGAGTGGTAAGGCTGACAGGGACCAGGAGCCAGGGAGGGACAGGGACCTACAGGCGGAGGGAAATCGGCTGGGAGGGTTCAGGACCATGGACAGCTGCCTGATCCAATGTGAGGGCTCCTGGGGACTTTCCCTGCTGGTCACACTCATCAGAGAAACTCTCCCTGCCCCTGTAGAATGTAGATGCTGTCTTCATCCCTACCCGGGAGCTAGCCAGGGGACCCAGACCTCCGGGCCACCCCTCATGTGCAGTGGTGGGCGCGTTAGAGGCTGCAGACCAGGGAGAAGGCTGCTGTCCTGTCACTCCCATCCTCTAGCTCTTCTTTCTTCCCCAAACCTCCGGACTTGGGGCAAAGTCCATGAGGATATGTGGAGACCATGGACAGGGCCTGAGGTCAGACAACTGGGTCCCATTTTCCCTGGGTGAGCCAGGAAGGGAGGACGGAGATGCAGCTAGGCTGTGGTGCTCCCAATCAGGAGACTCTGCCCCAGAGCCTGGCCGGACGCCGGTTCTAGCAATACTTGTCCCTGGTTCCCATCTTCTCCCTGAAGCTCAGAGTGGAGCTGAGTGATCCCAGCCCTGTGCTCCTCTCCTGGTTCTCCCTCTTTCCGCAAACCACACGGAGTCATGCTCACCTCACTCCCAGGTCTACTTCTGGATCTGCTCTGTGAGAATCCAAGGACTCTGCCCCTCGGAGTCCTGAAGAGCTTTAGGAAAGAGCGTAAGACATGGGAATGGCCGCCTGCATGCTGAGCAGTGTGTCACCCCCCAGATATTACTCGGCCCACCCTGGCATTTGATGGTGTGGGACTGGCCTGGATGCCAATGTCATCCTTTCCCCAAGCTCGGGGCTGGGCCCTGCCGCGAGCACACAGTTCATCACCCCCAAGGTGCAGGCTATGGCGGAAGCAGCCCCACTTACCAACTGTCATTTTGCTAAGAGCCAATTTTCTAAAAGTCAATTCACTGAATGGCCAATTTGTCAAGCGCCCGCTTCGTCAGATTGATTTCCGTCCTTTACCCGTTCGTCGGGTTGCGCCTTTCTGATGGCTCTTTAAGCACGGTTCCATTTGTCCCTGCCCTGCTCGCGCACTTGAATGACAGTGAATCTACCCCCACCTTCTTTTGCTGTGGCTTCAGTGGTGGGGGGCAAGGGCCAGGGGAGGCCAGATGGGCAGCCGCCCAACTGAGACAGACTGACTGACCGCAGCCTCGTCATGAGTGGCAGTCTGTCCTTCTGGAGCCTGGCCGACCTGGGGCTTGGCTTCTGGAGAAGGGACCCCCAAGATAAACCTGCACCCCTGGGCCTCCTGGGGCGCTGCTCATCAGGGCCTGGGAGGAGCCAGGCAAGGCTGTGTCCCTCCTGCTTGCTGCCATCTCGGGTTCCATCCTGTCCTGACTGGGAGCAGCGAACTTCCTGGTTCTTCTCCCCTTGCTTGGTTATGGCCCCTATTTCTGACTTGACTTCTGCTCATTTTACAGTGTAGCCTTGAACCTACCCGAGTCCCTCCGGAAACAAAGGCAGAAAGGGGTTTAGACCTCCCGAAGGCCATTCCCTGGGCCTGTTACCCTCATTCCTGTCCTGGGTCCCCAAAGTTCCTCAGTGCCCCACCGCAACCCGCCCCACTTAGTCTGGAATGGAACAGACCCCACTTCAGGGGAGGTGAGGAGCCCCAATACTGCTCGGTTAGAGAGGGGGTGTGTCCCACCCTGCAGCCTACAGGGGGCGCCCCTACAGTGTTGGGGGAGTGCAGGGCTGTGTTTTCTGGCCTCTGTGTCTGTGTAAGTCAGCTCCAGCCCCTGCTGCTCTGGATGTATCTTGTTTCACCCCCATCCTCTCTGCAATCCCCATCCTCTACCAGGGAGCACCCCACTATTAGGCGTATGAACCCTGATTCTTTGGTATTTGTCATCTTAGAAGATTCTAATTTGTCTCTGGAGGTGGCACTGCCATGTGCCAGGCACCGGTGCCCAGCTTCTCAGGACTCGGCAGAGCTCTGGGGCCACAGGTGCGAGCAGAGAGGAGGCGCTAGATGCAAGGTGGCTGTCCCCTGCCTTGCTCTCCCACCTCTCTGCAGTTGCGCCCCTGTGACCTGTCCCAGAGGGCATACGGCTGCTCCATCCAGGCTGGTGCTGCTGGTCCGTCCGGGCTGGCACTGCTGGTCCTTCCTGCTGTTGCCTGCTCTCAGTCCTGACCCCCAGCCCTTCCTCTGTGGTGCTTGGTGGGGGTCGTTTGCTGCTTACCTGATAGTTCTATCATGGGGATTGATGGTGGGGATGTCAGCAGCTGCCTAACAAACAGCCCGGCTGGAGGCAATGGTACCCTGGGCTCCATGGGCGCAGCCAGCCGGGGCAGCTGAAGTCTCTCCCTAATGAAGTTTCTGCAACATTAGCCCGCAGGCGGGAGGGGGAGGGACCTACAGGGTCTGGCATACACCGGAGGCTCAGATCAGCCCCTTCTGCAGAGCTCAGCCCTCACCGTGCCTAGTCTCAGCTCCCCCAAACCACCCACAGGGCCAGACGGGCTCAGACTCCCATCTACGTTCAGCGCCCGCATCCCCAGATCCCAGCGTGGCCTGCTTCCCTGGAGTCTCGCTGGGTTCTATACCATTTTGGAGCCCACATATCCCCAAATAAACACCCATAGGAGTTCAGACATCAGGAGTTGGGGAAAAGATTCAGTGTTTCCTGTTTTTAAAAATGCCAGTGGGCTGGAGAGATCACACAGGGGTTAAGGCACTTACCTTGCATGTGGCCAACCTGACTTCGCTCCCCAGCACCACTTATGGTCCCCCGAGAACCTCCAGGACTGATCCCTGAACACAGAGCCACGCGTAAGCCCTGAGCACAGCCAAGTGGACCCCACCAAAGAACGATGAAATAAACATTCCCAGCACTCATGTGGGGTGATCATGAGCCCCGTCCCTCCTGGAATGTCCTGGGGTGGGGAGGAGGGAGCTGAACGGTTTGAAGCCTGCCCCTGCTGACCACCCCTGCCGTGGGCCTGTGGTCTTTCAGACACCCCCACACTGTGTCTGTCCTCTCATGTGACAAACAAGGAAACGGAAGCAGCAGGGAGTCAGCCTGGTGGGGCTGCAGGGACACAGGGAGCTCTCTGAGCATGGTCTTGTGCGCCGGCCAGCACACCTGCTCCTACGCTCCTGATCGCCAGCCCTGGTTGTCAGCTCCCCACTCCTAGCGAGCCCCCGTGGACATGAGCCGGCAGCCCTACGGCATCGGTTAAATAGCCCCTCCTCATGGCCGTGGCCACTTCACAGAGGTGGAGACTGAGGCTCCAGAGACGAGGAAACTTGCTCATAGCTCTGTGGCCTTCTGAATCTGATCGCCTTGAGATGCAGGCGGCAAGCCTGGAACCGGGGTAGGTGGGGCAGCCCAGACCGCTGGGCAGTTTAATGCCGAGAGAGCAGCCCCACACTGGGCAGGAGGCGGCAGGAAGCAGGGCTGGATCCAGTCTTGGCTTGTGCCCAGCGGCAGGCTGGGCCCCCGCTGAGCCCTGAGAGGCCTCCAGCAGGACTCGGTCTGGTTAGAGTATGAAGGGGATTAGCAGTGAGAACATGGGGTCCTGACTCCGGCTTCTCAGCTCCGGCTGCTCCAGGCTGCAGAGGCCAAGGACGGCTGGGCAGATGGACAGGAAAGAAGGGTACGGGAGAGTGGGGAGGGGGGCCCCAGGCGCTGCCCATGTCACGGCTTGGGGCTGGCCGTCCCTTTTCTTCAGGGAAGTTCTCAGACCCAGCGTGGGCAGTGGCTGAGGTGGTGGGGACTAACTGAAGCTCTTTGCCTGCCCTTACCTCAAAGCTCTAGGTGGGCTCTCGGGGGCTATGGGCACTCGCTTCCCGGGACAGTTACTCCCCTGCCTGAGACCATGGACCTCCCTGCCCAGCCTGCTTCGTTGGGATGAAGCGAATATGGTGGATTAGTAACATTCCATTAGGCTGGGCAGACTGGGCAGGGCTGGTATACACACAACAGCAAGTGCTGCTTGAAGTGTCGGTGCTCCCCCTTCTTCCTCCGAGCTCCGCCCCCCGGGACTTGATCCTTTTTAGGCAGAGCAGGTACGGTGTCACCTGGGCTCAGGTGAAGACACGTGAACCTAGACATGGCAGTCAGGATCCTGATGGGGGATGGGGAGTTGGTGGGGTGGTGATAGCAACGATGAAGATGCTGGCAGTAACGAAGATGATGATGGTTATGTTGAAGGTGCGTGGTGGAGGAGGAGGGGAGGAGGAGGGGGGGGAGGAGAAGGAGAAGGAGGAGGGGGAGGAGGAGGAGGAGGAGGAAATGGTGTTGATCCAGGGTCGTCCTGGTCATCTGTAAGTCCCACCTTCCCCTCAGCTGCTCCGTCTATCCTGCCCAGTGTTTTGGTCAGGAAAACGTAAGAGGAATTGGAGCAAGAGCAATCGATCCATAGCCCTGGGGATCCACAGACCACGTCAGTGCTCTGAAGGTTGGGGTCTGCGAGGGAAGTGGGTGTCAAGCAGCAAAGTGTGCACTTCACCGAGACCTGGGCTGGTGCTGAGAGGGAAAACATGGCGGTCCCAGGAGCTGGTCCCAGACTCCGGAGATGGCAGACAGGAAATAGGTATCTCTGGTGCTGAGGAGGAAGACGCTTCTAGGCCGGACAAAGAAGTGCCAGGGCCCTGTGGCAGGAAGGGAGTCTGGGCACTGAGGGCAGCACAGGCGGAGTGGGGCGTGGGCAAGAACAAGGCACCTCCACCTCAGAGCTCGCAAGGTCCGGCACGTTCCCACACCCCGTTTTGTAGATCTGTAAACTGAAACCAGGCGGCGCGACTCCCCAAGACCTTGTGACTAAGTGGCTAGGCAGGGTTCTTCAGCTCCAGAACCTTCCATTGCCCAGTGTCATCTCTCAGGGTGCCCTGTTCTGCCATGGCATGCCCCAACACCCCCCCCCCCACACACACACACACACTGTCACTTCCAGACAGGGTCCCCTGGGAGCAGGAGGGGCAGGAGATGAAGGCCAGGCAGGGAGCTGTGATGAGGAGAGATGGAGGTGGTGGTCTCCCCGCCAGGAGGGGGAAACTGTTTTTCAGAGGATTGGGAAAGGAAAGGTGTGGCCAGGTAGGAGGTCATCTGGGATGGAGAAGGGCTGCAGGTTGGGCTTTGGGATTGGGCTGAGGCCGGCCGCGTCCAGGACAGGTGTCTGGCGCCCCCTGCTGGAGCACGGGAAACAGTAGCAAGAACTTTAGAGGGGCAAAGCCAGCATCTTGTCCTGAGTGTGGCTCCTTGGAAGCTCCAGCACAGAAGCTTAAATAAGGTCCATCTCATTATTATTATAATTATAATTACTACTACTACTACTACTACTACTATTACTATTACTATTATTGTTGTTATTGTTATTGTTAGTCCACTGTGAGATAGACCATTACAAAGATGTTCATGATTGGGTTTTAGCCATACAGTGTTCAGCACCCATCCCTCCACCAGTGCCCATTTCCCACCACCAATGTCCCAAGATTCCCTTTCCCCCCAACCTGCCTGTATGGCAGGTGGTGTAGTGGTGGTGGTGGTGGTCTTCTTTCTCTTCCTTTTCCTCTTCCTCCTCCCTCCTTCCTCTTCCCTTCTCCCTCCTCCCTCCTCCTTCATCCCTCCTTCTCCTTCTCCTACTTTTCCCTCTCCTCCTCCTCCTCATTTAGGGGCTGTCATGCATATCCCCTTTGCCTATATTCAGTGCTTAGTTCTAGTCTGACGTTACCATTTCCAACAATTATTAGCACATTGGTCCCTTCTCTATCTTACCTAACCTCTGCCTCTGACCCCAAACACGTGTGGTAGATTCCAACCATTGGCAATATGGGCCATCTCTTAAACTTCTCCCCACACCTGTGTAGTAGGCATCTAATCCCAATTTAAAAAACAGGAAAATAGGAGATTAGGTGCGCGATAGCCAGATGGGCAGTAAATAATGGACTCAGGAATCACACCTGAATTCTCCTTACAGAGAACTGAACCCTTCCCACCACCCCTCGGCAGCGGGAGGCTGCATTTCCCTCACACTTCACAGTTCACCTTTCCCTTCCTCTGTGTGTGTGTGTGTGTGTGTTCCCAAGCAGTGCTCAGGGTTGGGTGGGCACTCCCTGTCTATGTGGGTGTTTGGTTAGGCCCAGCCATGCTATCCTGCTTAGTCCCCGCAGAACTGGGGTGACTAACCCACACCTAGTGATGCTTTGGGAGAAAGTCATCAGTGCTGGGGAGCGAGCACAGGGCCTTTTCGGGACATGCGACTGCCCTGTGAGCTCTCCCTGACCTTCACATTTATTTCCTCAGGGTCTGTGCTCAGGGATTAGTCATGCTGGGACTGGGTGTGCCAGGGTTCTGACCCAGGTAGGTGTGTGCCAGTAAAGTGCTCTACCCACTGCGCTATCTCTCCGGCCCCTCAAATTTGTTTTCTGTATTCATCCACATGAGTGTCGGCTGCTGGGGTGCAGCTCAGGGTGTGGCAGCACCCACCCCCTAGCGCTCTCCTGCCCACGTGGCATCACCCACTCTCCCAGGGGCAGGTCTCTCTGGAAGCCCTGGAGCCCGGGTGACATCCGGCAGCTGTGGTCAGCGGTGCACCTGCCCAGCTGCTCTGCCCCTCAGGCCCTTCCTCCCGGGGGCTCCCACTGCACCTCTCCTGCTTCACGTGACCCCCCCCCCCGGGCCGACTCTCTGCTCCAGGTGCCCACCCCCGTGACTGTTCTGGGCGCTGTCCCTGCCTCCCTCCCCACAGGCTCTCCTGCTCCAGCCTTTTCCCAGGCCTGCCCCCTCCCCCTTCCCCCTGCTTCCCCACCGAGCTCTAAAATTGCTTTCCCTGCTGCCTACTTGGGGATGATGCTTTTAGAAGAAACGGACACTTGAAACCCACTTATTATAAGGGGCTGGTGCTATTGATTAGGCCACAGTCATTTTTTAAAATAAAACCCCAGGGGAATCCTCCCGGCCTAGCTTAGTGCCACAGCAGCCATACTCCAGAGAAGTCATTTGGAATTTATTTAATTCTTTTTGGTTCGTTTTTGTTTGGGGGTGCCCGTGACATGGTGCTCAGAGCTTATCCTGGCTCTGTGCTCAGGGGTTGCTCAGGTGCTGCTGAGGGGGTTTCTCGTGGTGCCAGGGATCGAGCTGGACTCGGCTACATGCAGGCTGGTAGTTAATCCCTGTGTGCTACCCTTTAACCCCTATGTATTTAGTTTTGTGTGGGGGGCCAGACCCAGTGGTGCTCAGGGGTTACTCCTACTCGGTGCTTGGGTACCATGTGGTACCTGTAGCTAAACACACTAAGCACATACCTGTACAGAAGCACACCCCCCTGTTTTAATCTCCCCCACCCTACCTGGTTAGGATTAAGCACACCCTGTTGTTTTTTTTTTAAGTATTTTATTATGCCACCTTGAGATATACAATTACAAAGAAATACAATTAAAAAGTTCATATTTGGGTTTTGGTCATACAGTGTTCCAGCACCCGTCCCTCCACCAGTGCCCATCTCCCACCACCAACGTCCCCGGTTCCCTCCCCCATCCCCCCAGCCCTGCTCCACGGCAGGTTCTTTATTTCTTTCCCTTTCTCTCTCTTTCTCTTTTCCTTCCCTTCCAGACTATGGATTACAGAACATACATTAAAGGGTTGTCATGAGTATCTTTTTTGCCTCTATTTAACGCTCAGTTCTAGGTTGGTATTAATACTTTTCGACAATTGTTAGCACACTGTTCCATTTTCTGTCTTACCTAGCCTCTGACTCCCACACGTTTGTGATAATTTCCACCCTTGACGAGACCTCCTGATACATGTTTCACTTGACCTTGGATATTGGTATCTTAATATGTACATATATATTTATGTTATGCAGATAAATGCAGTCATTCTGTATCTGTCTCTCTCCTTCTGGCTAATTTCACTCAACATAATCTTCTCCATGTCCATCCACTTATAGGCAAATTTTATAACTTCATTTTTTCCTAACAGCTGCATAGTATTCCATTGTGTAGATGTACCAAAGCTTCTTTATCCAGTCATCGATTCTCGGGCACTCTGATTGCTTCCAGATTCTGGCTATTGTGAATAATGCTGCTATGAACATAAAAAGCAGGGATGGTGTTTCCGCTGCGTATTTTTGGCTTCCCAGAGTAGATTCCCAGGAGTGAAGCACACCCTATTTTAATCCCTCTCCCTGAGTGGCTGACACAGAGCTCACACCCTCTTTCCCCTAGATAAATATCCCTGACCCACCTAATAAAGTGGAGCTATTCCCCTGTGTGGTTTGTGGAGACTCCTCTGTGGGTGCTCTGCCCGGCCTCCTCTGTTTGTGCTCTGCCCCGGCCTCCTCTGTGGGTGCCTGCTTGGTCTCCTCTGTGGGTGCTCTGCTCGGCCTCCTCTGTGGGTGCTCTGCTTGGTCTCCTCTGTGGGTGCTCTGCTCGGCCTCCTCTGTGGGTGCTCTGCTCCCTCCGGCTCCAACCTCACCGGCAATATCTAAGTATTAAACCTTGGTTCCCCCCCTTATGCGGAACCTGTGCCTGGCCCCTGGTGCCCTTTCTCTGGCCTGCAGCTGGGCCTTATAAAAGGTCCCCACACTCTGGGGAGGCCATGGCCAGACCCCTTCTTATAGGCTGGCAGAAGGCCTGGCGCTCCAGCTCAGCCCACTGGCAGGCCGAGTTCTTGCAGGACCGCCATTGATATTTTTTTCTTTGCTTCTGCTTTTTGCTGTGCGGCTCTGGCCCCTGAACATCCGGTAATCCACCTGAAAGCCTTTCTGGAAGCAGGTCAGCTGGATCAATAAAAGGCATCGATACCAATGAAGAGCCTTCCCGGCAGGCTTGTGGCGAGGATTAGCTGGGTAATGGATGTGAGGCACAGAGGTCCCTTCCGGCAGGACAGGGCCCCTCCTGCTCCCCGACTCTCAGGGTCTCTGTGGCTCTGTCCTCTCCGCTCTCTCCCAGTCTCCAGCTGCCCCCTCTCACCCGGAGTCTGGATGCTGTGTGTGAGTGGCTAGCAGGGGTGGCTCGTGGTGGTGGGGACATGGGGATGGTGGGTCCAGCTCAGCCTTTGGCAGGAGGCCCTGAGGCTCTGCCACCGTTTCCGCTTCCCGGAGCAGTCCTGAGTGTGGCCCCAGATCTCTTAGGGGGACTCACAGCCCCAAATCCAGACCCCCGCAGACCCTCCATCCAAAGCAACCCTGTCAGGGGCTGGAGCAATAGTAAAGCGGGAAGGGCATTTGCTTTGCACACGGTTGACCCGGGTTCCATCCCCTGGCATCGTATATGGTTCCGCAAGCACTGCCAGGAGGATTTCCTGAGTGCAGAGCCAGGAGTAACCCTTGAGCACTGCTGGGTGTGACCCAAAAAGGAAAAAGAAATGTACTCCTGCCTTTGGGGTTGATGAACATAGTCACCCCCCAAACCTGGGCATCTAAGCACAATAGGTGCTTGTTCTTCCACAGTTTCTGTGGGGGCCAGAGGGCAGATTGGGGGTCTTCGGGGGATTGGGGATGGGGGCACATGGGGCTGTGTCAGCCAATCAGGTGGATGCTTTCTAAGCAATGGTGTATCGGTGCTGGTTCTGGGGCTCAGATCTGTGCTGTGGGGTCTGCCGCCGCTCTGGGCTGTCCATGGCAGGAAGGGGGTCACAGACCTGGCTCCACTCTGGGGAGGGACTGGCGGCTTGGATCAAGGGTACAGTCTTTGCCAGGACAGTCTCAGCCCCTACTCTGCATAGAAGGAAACTGGGTACCAAAGGGGAAAGCACAGCCAGGAGGTGGGGACCTGGGGCTCAGGCCAGTTTTCTTGGTTCCTGGGCAACCTTGGCTAGGGTGAGCTTTGTGGGTTCAGCTCTGTTCTCAGCCAGACAAGTGGCAGTGGGGAGCATTCCCCAGCCTGGCAGCAGGTCGGACATTGTCTCCGGGCTGCCCCTAAAAGGGGTCACTCGGCTTCTCTGAGCCTCCTTTTCCTCCTCTGTCAAATAGCAAGTGGGAACTGGAGAGGTGGTACAGGTAGGCTCAGCTTCCCGTGTGGACAGTCACCCCGTAGGCTCAGCTTCCAGTACAGTCGCTCTGTAGGCTCAGCTTTCCGTGTGGACAGTCACCCTGTAGGCTCAACTTCCAGTGCAGTCGCTCTGTAGGCTCAGCTTTCCGTGTGGACAGTCACCCTGTAGGCTCAGCTTCCTGTGTGGACAGTCACCCCGTAGGCTCAGCTTCCCGTGTGGACAGTCACCCCGTAGGCTCAGCTTCCCGTGTGGACAGTCACCCCGTAGGCTCAGCTTCCCGTGTGGACAGTCACCCTGAGGCTCAGCTTCCCGTGTGGACAGTCACCCCGTAGGCTCAGCTTCCCGTGTGGACAGTCACCCCGTAGGCTCAGCTTCCCGTGTGGACAGTCACCCTGAGGCTCAGCTTCCCCGTGTGGACAGTCACCCCGTAGGCTCAGCTTCCCGTGTGGACAGTCACCCCAGTAGGCTCAGCTTCCCGTGTGGACAGTCACCCTGAGGCTCAGCTTCCCGTGTGGACAGTCACCCTGAGGCTCAGCTTCCCGTGTGGACAGTCACCCCGTAGGCTCAGCTTCCCGTGTGGACAGTCACCCCGTAGGCTCAGCTTCCCGTGTGGACAGTCACCCCGTAGGCTCAGCTTCCTGTGTGGACAGTCACCCCATAGGCTCAGCTTCCCGTGTGGACAGTCACCCTGTAGGCTCAGCTTCCCGTGTGGCTCAGCTTTATGTACAACGCAACATGCTGGCTGCCATGAAATGTCCTACCCTGGCTGTTGTCCTTGACTGCAGTGAACACAGGTGCACTTCTGTCTTTCCTAATGAATGCTTTTTGTTGTTGGTGTGGGTGCCAGGAAGTGGATCATCTGGGTTGTGAAGAAGCCCTGATCTCACTCTGGACAAATATTCATCCTGGCTTCCCTGGTGGCCAAAGCAGGCAACAGTGCCCCCAGCAGTGACCGAGGGCTCCTTCCTCACCCCTGTCCGTGCCAGCACTGGCTGTTTCCAATCTGATCAATTCCAGCTCCCTGCTGTGCCATGGTGCCTCATTGTCCTTCCTTTTTCCATGTGTATTTCCTGCCCTGCCCCTTCTCTGCCACCACGATGACATCACAGTGCTCTTGCTCTCCGCCAGTAGCACCCTAGGGAGCTACACTGGGTGGTGTTGCTGGCACCTGTGCTGCCAGGTGTGATGCGTGTTTCATTGTGCTGCTGTGCCCATGCCACCTGCTCTCCAGGGCCACTGGGCTCGCACACGTGCGTTAATGGGGGGTGTCCCCGCTGTGGTGCCGGCACCCCCTTAGATATACGAGCTCTCCAGAGTGCATGCTCTGTCACGGAGTCTGTGAATGGAGGAGCTGTTCTCCCAGAGCAGTGGGGTCCCCCACTCAGCACATGCCCCTAATGGGGATCAAACTCGTGGTCTGACAAGTTACATGGCGGGTAACGCAACACATAGACGGCAGGAGAGGGAATGGAGCCGTGCCAGCTGCCTGGTGCCCTGGCGCAGTTCTGGAGAAGTGGTTCCTGAGCAGCATTTGCCCACTTGGCCTCTCTCTCTTGCAGGGATCTGAGTGAAAACACCATTCAGGCCATCCCCAGGAAAGCTTTCCGTGGAGCTACGGACCTCAAAAAATTTGTGAGTACAAACCTGGGAGGAAGCAGGGCGTGAGGACTTGGGCCACCCCTCAGCGGTGTGGCCCGAGGCTCTGGGCAGCGGGGAGAGGGAAGCGCGCAGCCTTCCTTGAGGCTTGAGGGGGATCCAAGCGCACCCTCCCTAGGGCACCTATGGGCTGCGGGTTCAAGGCCGTGAGATCTGGACGTGGCCTGGGCGATGCTGTTTACCTTTGAAAAGTGCCGTTTGGGGCTGGAGATGGCTCAAAGGTGCTCCCCGTGCATGTGGGGACTGTGGGATTGATGCCTGCAGCACTGTCTCCTCAGCACTGGCCAGGGAGCAAACCCCAAGAACAGTCCTGAAAGTCGACCCTAGAAGTGTGGCCCCCAAAGTAGAAGCAACAAAATAGAAATCAGTGGCAGTGTTGAGCCACTGCCTGGGCAGCGGTGCTGGGTTGAATCCTTTTGGCCAAGTAAAACTTGTCTAAGCTGCTGGTTAGCTTCAGTCTCAGAGTGCTGGTCTGTGGAATGGGGAGATTGTGTTCACCTGACTGTGCTCTGAGGGGTCACGCCTGTTTGGTTTTGATTTGGGGCCCACATGCTTAGGGACGATTCCCAACTGGTCCCCACATCTCCTTGATTTGGGGCTCGCTCCCAGCTGTGCTTGGGAGATACCGTGTCAGGGATGGGCACTGGGCACGCGAGTATCGGAGATGGGCCGGGGCCTCCTGTGTGTTGGCCTTTCCACTGGCCCTTGGCGCTCTCTCCCAGCCCTTGCCCCAAAGTGTGGGTGGGACCCAGCACCACTGCCCACTGCCCTCTGCCCACTGCCCGCTGCCCACTGCCCACTTCCTGCTGCCTGCTGCCCGCTGGTGCACAGGCTCATGCCCTCCCTGGTCTGACCACAACAGGGGCAACTGCGTGGGCGCCGCCCCAAATGTGTGTGGTGGATGAGGGGATGCGGTCTGCGTTCTGTCCCCTGGACCTCCGCTGCAGGGTTATTTCCCTCTGAAGCTGTACTCCAGGATCCCAGGGCTTTGTCATTGATTCCGTGCTTGGCCGGCATCTGTTAGCACCCAGGGAGCTCATGTTGGGCTCCCCGTGCATGCCCACATTTTCAGCTGCCAGCACACCCCCCCAGGTGGCTTCCAAAGTAGTGGGGAACCTGCTGCCTGGGACGCATGCCAGGCTGGGGAGGGGAAATGCTCTACCTGTCCCTGGCATTTATTGTCGCTGAGGATTGCAGTTAATATTCAGCGTTTGATGACACCTGCAAACGACCGAGCAAATGTCTCTCTCCCCGTTTTGGGATTTTGTTTCATTTGATTTGTTTGGAGGGGAGCGGTCATCCCCGGCAGTTCTGGGCAGCAGCTCTCAGCTCTGTGCTTGGGGTTATTCCACGTCGTGCCGGGGACGAAACCCAGTCTCCTGCATCACACCTGCCTTCGAGCTGTCTTTTCTCCTCCTTGATCTGGAAACTGGTGGTGGGTGTGATTAAACTGCCGGTGTCCGGGCCTGCCTGGGTGCGTCCGTCCATACCTGCGTTGTTCCACAGACAGCTGGACAAGAACCACATCAGCTGCATCGAGGAAGGCGCCTTCAGGGGCTCTGCGCGGGCTGGAGGTGCTGTAAGTCACATCCTGGGCAGAGGCATGGAGCCCCGGGCAGTTGGGAGGCAGCGCAGGAGAGCCGAGGCAGGGCCGGGCGCAGGACAGAGGTTTGCTTTTGCTCTCTGCTCCCCTCACTTCACCCCCGAGGATGGGGCCACACTCGCTCAGCGACAAATTGGGGGCAGTGCCATGTCCTCTGGCACATGAGGCCGAATGTCCCCCTAAGCCCTCTAAGCCCACCTGCGTACCATCTCCCTGTCCCCACCTCGAGGTCTGGGCGTGGTTGATTCATGCTTTCTGTCCCCACTTAGCTTCAATGCGCCAGCCCCAGACCCTAGTGAGCAGCGGGGGTGACTGTGGAATGGGGCTGGGGGGTCAGTCCCTGTCCCTCTCGCTGCTGGGCTGACCCCCATGACTGTGACCCCGTGCAGGACCCTGAACAACAACAACATCACCTCCATCCCCGTGTCCAGCTTCAACCACATGCCCAAGCTGCGCACCTTGTGAGTGCCCGGTGGGCAACCCGGGCAGCGGGAGAGGACGGGTGGGTGGGGGGGTCTCGGTGGAGACCCTGCGCACCTTTTCTGTTTGCAAACAGCCATGTGGTTTGGGGGGATACGCCAAGCATGACTCACCAGATGCCCGCTCAAGTGCGCTGAGTGTTGAGGGTGTGTGTGTGTGTGTGTGTGTGTGTGTGTGTGTGTGTGTGTGTGTGTGTGTGGTCCCAATGCCGCTGGTCACCCCCGGGTTGGAGCAGAGCTGGGGCTGTGAGCACCTTCCCCCCTGCAGCCGCCTGCACTCCAACCACCTGTTCTGTGACTGTCACCTGGCCTGGCTGTCCCAGTGGCTGCGGCAGCGGCCCACCATCGGACTCTTCACACAGTGCTCGGGGCCTGCTGCCCTGCTGCGGCCTCAATGTGGCTGAGGTCCAGAAGAGCGAGTTCAGCTGCTCAGGTGGGTGTGGCCTGGCTGACCCCCCGGAGTTCTCTCCCTGACCCGGTGCTCCTGACCTTGCCTGTCCCCTTTCCATATCCATCACCTCCTTTCCTTTCTCATCACCTCCTTTCCCTACCCATGGCCATCCTCACCCATCACCTCCTTTCTCCATCATGTCCTGCCTGTGTCTGTCACCTCCTTTCCCTACCCTCGGCCTCCTGTCCTCACCCATCACCTCCTTTGAGCCTCACCTGCTGTCCTTGTCCATCGCCTCCTTTCCCCAGCCAACACCTCTTGTTGGATCCATCCACCATCTCACAGTGCCTTGGTCCATCTTTATGGACAATCCACTATCTCCCAGTGCTTACCCCCAACCCATTTCATCTGTGTCTGGGGAGGGCAGTGCTGCTCAGACATCCTAAGGTCAGGGCCACTGCTTCCGCAGGCCAGGGGAGGCGGGGCGCCCGCCATCCTGTACTCTGTCCTCTGGCTCCTGCCCGGCCATGTGTACCTGCAGCAGCAGCATCGTGGACTGTCGTGGGAAAGGCCTCACCGCCATTCCTGCCAACCTGCCCGAGACCATGACGGAGATGTGAGGTGCGGGCAGCCAGGGCAGAGGACGTGGGAGACATGGGCTGCCGGACCAACCCTGCCCAGACCCGAGCAACTCCAGGGGAGGGAAAGGGGTGTCCAGTGGCCCTCTGTCCAGTCAGCGGGCTGAGTCCGTTCCTTCATATCAGCTTTATTTGTGGGGTCTTCCAGCCCCGGGAGTCTGGGGTGACAGCTGAAATCCCAGCCGCTCCGGTTCCCGACTGGCCGGCCCAGACAGAAGGGAGCGGGAAGCGAGTGGCAGCAGGCCTGGCTGGGGCGGGTGCGGTGCGCAGTGGGCAGCCGCGGGGGTGACCTTCCTCTGTGCTCTCTCTGCAGCCGCCTGGAGCTCAACGGGATCAAGTCCATCCCCCCGGAGCCTTCTCTCCCTACAGGAAGCTGCGGAGGATGTGAGTGACTGCCTGGAGGAAGAGCCTGGCCCAGCAAGGCCGAGACTGCCCGGGCGCTGCCCAGCCTTCCCTGCCATTCCCTGCCCAGACCTGGAATCCTCCTCCGCCTCCCTACGAGCTGGTCCTGAGGCCCAAAGCCACCATCCACCCACTTCTGCTCGTGCACCCACGGGAGCCACTGTGGGGCCTGAAGAGCGTGGAGGGGGCCTGTGGGGTGGGGACCTCAGCCAGGCTGGATTGCCTCATGCCTGGGCCTCCCTCGGGTTGCAGGGGATAGTGGCAGTGGACATCTCAGAGAGATCAAACTAGACCGTCACTGTCCTGATTCTGTCCTCCTGTGGTCTCTTGGAGGACAGCCGGGGCTGGTGGCCATCGAGGGAGACATTCACTCTCTCTTCCTCTCCTGCAGAGACCTGAGCAACAACCAGATTGCAGAGATCGCGCCTGGCGCCTTCCAGGGCCTGCGTTCTCTGAACTCTCTGTGAGTCGGGGGACCCGCAGTGGGCGCACCAAGAAGACCCCCGTGCACAGGCTCAGGACACCTTCACGGGCCTCCACTCACCTGGAGGGGATTCACGGGGACTCAGACTCCACCCGCAATCCATACTGGCTCTGCCCCTCCCCATCTTTATTTTTTTTCTTGAGAGGGGCCATACCAGTCGATGCTCAGGGGTTACTCCTGGCTCTGCACTCAGGAATTACTCCTGGCAGTGCTCAGGAAAGCCATATGGGATGCCAGGGATCGAACCCAGGTCAGCTGTGTGCAGAGCAATCACCTACCTACTCTCTGTACCATCTGGGTCAGCCGCGTGCAGGGCAATCACCTACCCTCTGTACCATCTGGGTCAGCCGTGTACAGGGCAATCACCTACCCTCTCTCTGTACCATCTCTCCAGCCCCTGGGGATGGCACTGCTGCACAGAGAGCTCAGGCCTCCAGGGCCTGTGCTGGCCAGAAAAGTTTACCTTTCCTTAATCTGCGTTACTGCCACCTGCTGGCACCCAGTGTGGACGGACCCAGAGCTGGGGTGCGCCCTGCAGCCTTCTGTCTGCTCATTCTTCCTTTCTGGTGTCTTGTCTCCAGGGTCCTCTACGGAAACAAGATCACAGACCTGCCCCCTGTGAGTATTTGGAGGCCTGTACACCTTACAGCTCCTGTAAGGCCCTGGCAGGGCTTCCTGGTGGGGTGGAGGGAGGGGCCCCTCTAGCATCCCAGACCAGACCTGGGGGTGTCTTTGGGGTGTGGGCTCACTTGAAGCAAGTGGCTCAGAGGACAGTGTACTGGGCAGGGCTCTGAGTGGGCTGTGCAGAGGCCAGAGTGGGTGGTGCCGGGAAGCGGGTGGCAGGAAGCCTGAGCCCCAAGACTCCTGAGCCCTGCGGAATGCTGGGGACAGCGTCGTCTCCTGCGAGGGAACACGCCGGGCTCAACCCTGCCTCCTCCCAGGTCCCACGAGTCATAGAATCTAAAAGCTCCATTTCAGGAAGCCAGCAGGACTCTGGGAAGGAGGAGGTGCCCAGAGATGCCCTCTGGGGTTGGAGGGTTTGCCACTCTGCTGTGCCAGGATGACCTCCTCGTGCCTAGGAGGTGCTCGGGAGCCCTGAGGGAGTCTGATTCTGTATCTCTCCTCTCCCACCTCTCACCACCTGCCTTTGGCTCTGCCGCAGGCTTCTCAATGCCAACAAGATCAACTGCATCCGGCCTGATGCCTTCCAGGACCTGCAGAACCTCTCTCTGCTCTCCCTGTATGACAACAAGATCCAGAGTCTGGCCAAGGGCACCTTTACCTCCCTGAGGGCCATCCAGACCCTGTGAGTGGCCCCTGTCCTCCCCTTCTTCCCTCCTGCAGGAGAAGGAAGTGGCCCCCGGGGCGGGCAGCTGACAGAGGAAAGAGCCCAGACTCTGGTTTAAAGCAGCCCGGGTTCAAGTCCCTGCTGTGCCTCCTACTGCCTGGTTGACTCACCCGCTCCGCCAGGGCTGCTACGATATTGGGGCAGGGAGTCTGCAGAGCTTTGCTTCTCACAAAGGGCTTCATAAACGCTGCGGTCGGCGGTGATGTAGGGCAGCAGGAGCAGTGCCCGCTGCTGCCACGGCTCGGAGGTCTATCTTCTTCCTCCTTTCCTCTTCCTCCTCCTCTTCCTTCTCCTTTCCCCTTCCTCCTCCTTCTCTTCCTCCTCTTTCTCCTCCTCCTCTTTCTCCTCTTCCTTTTCCTTTTCCTCCTCCTCTTTCTCCTCCTCTTTCTCTTCCTCCTCCTCCTCCTCCTCCTCCTCCTCCTCTTCCTCCTTCTCTTCTTCTTCCTCCTCCTCTTCCTTCTCCTTCTCTTCCCCTCCTTCTCTTCCTCTTCCTCCTTCTTCCTTCTCTTCCTCCTCCTACCTCTTCCTCCTTCTCCTCCATCTTCCCCTCTTCCTCTTCTTCCTCCTTCTCTTCTTTTCCCCTCCTCCTTCCTTCTCTTCTTTTCCTTCTTCTTTTTTCCTTTCTTTTTTCCATCTTCCCTTCTCTTCTTCCACCTTATCCTTTTCCCACTCTTGCCTTCCATTTCTCTCTTATTCTCCTCTTTCTTCTCTCCTTTGCCTCCTTATTTCTTTTCCTTTTATCCCTTTTCTTTTTTGGCCACCCCAGGCAGCGCCTGGGTCCACTGTGCATCTCTCCAGCCCCCTTTGTCCTTATTTTTATTATTATTATTATTATTATTATTATTATTATTATTATTTTTGCTTTTGGGTCACACCCGGCAATGCTCAGGGGTTTCCCCTGGCTCTGCACTCAGGAATTACTCCTGGCGGTGCTCGGGGGACCATATGGGATGCTGGGGATTGAACCGGCGGCTGGGCCAGCAGCGTGCAAGGCAAACGCCCTACCCGCTGGGCTATCGCTCCAGCCCCACTTTTTATTTTTAATGGGAACAAACTAGCGGTGCTGGGGGGGGGGGGCCTTGCAGTGCTGGGGTCCCATAAGGCTATTGTATGTCTAAAGGTCGGACAATGAAATAGTTGGTGTCATTATAATCTAGTTTCTGGGTTTATAGGTGTCATATAAATATTACATCTTTTAAACAATAATTTGAACAAAAATATAAAACACCTTGAGATTTAAAGAAGGCCGTTGGCTCGTCTTGACTGCGGCTGCCCTTGTCATTTTTCTCTGTCCCCGGCACTGTGTGGTGGTGGGCCACACCGACCAGACCCCACTGACTGCACCCTGCAGTGTCTCCCACTCTCTGTCTTGCAGACAGACTCACTCCCAGGTGCTTGGGGAGGTCCAGATGGTTTTTGGTAAGATGCCATCCTGGGTATATTGTATTGCCCTTAGGGAGGCTCCTGATTTGTGGGCATCTCTCCTTTTTATGCAACCATGACCTCGGTGCTGGCCCTGGCTTTCATCAGAAATCCCCAAATGGTGACACTCTGGCCAAATGGTGACACCTGGCCTCCTCCTCCTCCCTCCTCCTTCCTCCTGTGGCTCCACCACAGTCCTGTTTGAACAGAGTCCTTGTCTGCTAGCCGGCCGGGTGGGCGGCCTCTCTGCTCTCTGCTTAATGGAGGCACCCACGTGGTCTCTGTTCCACAACTTTGTGTGTGAGCCTGTGGTTTGCCTGGAGGTGTGCCCGCCAGTGTCGTGATACATACCAGGTGGGTGTTGATTATTATTATCCTCCTGGCTGTGAGGGTCACAGTCATCCCTGTCACTGAGCCTACTGTGGGCAGTGCTCTGGGCCAGATGCTGTCCACACAGAGTGCCCAGAGCAGTAGGAAACAGGTCCCTGGAGCAGTGCCCGTCAGCGGGAATGTCAGCCAAGAAGTCAAAACTCTTTAAAGCTCACACAGGCCTCCTGCCCACTCACTCCCTGGGAGTCAGGGAGGGAAGGTTGGAGTCCAGCTGGGAAGACTTAGAAGGCCCATGAAATGAAATTATAGGGAGACACTGGCAAGGTGAGTTATTCCACGTTGCCATCAGAGAAAAGCACCCAGGGAAATTTAAAGGCTGGAATGCACACATTGGAATACTTTGGAGGTGGGTGGGTGGACCAAGAGTCTCTCACTCCCGGAGAAGAAAGAGCGTGAAGGAAGTGAAGGGCGGCTGCTCTGGGAGTGTGGCCCCATGTCCACACCTGCGGTAGGTTTCAGAGGAACCTCCAAGGGCAGCAGAGCTGGAGTGGACCGTTGGGACAGACAGGTGTCCTAAGGCTAGAGAGAGCACAGCAGGGAGGGCGCTGGCCTGCACTCAGCCAACCTGGGTTCAGGCCCCAGCAACCCATATGGTTCCCCGAGCATCACAAGGAATAATTCCTGAGTGCAGAGCCAGGAATGACCCCAACATCCCCAGGTGTGACCCTAAAGCCAACAAATAAATATCACTTGTCACTTGTCTTCCCGTTGATCATCGATTTGCTTGAGCGGGCACCAGTAACGTCTCCATTCATCCCTGTCATATGCTAGTATAGCCCTAGGGCATCTGCTCACAACAGGAACACAAAGAGCCTCAAACCAGTCAGGTCATGGGAATGAGGTCCATCATTGTTACTGTACTTGGCACATTGAATATGACACCGGTAGCTTGCCAGGCTCTTCCGTACGGGTCATATATTCTCAGTAGTAGGTAGCCTCTCAGTTCATTCATTTACTGATGAACTGCACGACTGCAAAGTGGCTGCACACAACAGGGAGAACCGGTAGCAACTCTGCCCCGTGTATCTGTGTCTCTGGTTCAAGCATACCTGGGCTTGAAATAGGCTTCTCTGTAGGGTGGGGCTCTGACGAGCAGGGCTTGAGATCGGCTTTTCTCTTGGGTGGAGTTCTGATGAGCTGTGGAGTCCAGATGTTGAAAAACGTGACCCTCATGGTGCGGAGGTTCCTCAGATACATGGGGCAGAGCTGCTACTGGCTCTCCCCTGTGCTCCACTGAGCATGAAGCATCCAGGAGGGAGGGCGAGTTCTGGCCCTGGCCCAGCATCCCCATAGAGCCTCGGAAGAAGCCAGAGGAAGAAATAAATGAAAAGGTTTCCTAGCCGAGGGAGAAAGAGTAGTTGGTGATAGCAAGCCTTGCATGTGACTGGCCTCAATTCTGTCCCCGGCACCCCATACTGTCAGAAGTGGTCCTGGAGTGCAGAGCCAGGGAGTAAGCCCTGAGCACCACCAGGTGTGGCACAGAAAAACAAAGGAAGGGAGGGAGAAAGGAAGGAAGGAAAGAAGGAAGGAAGAACGGGAGGGAGGAAGGGAGGAAGGTAGGAGAGAGGGAGAGAGAGTAGTTGCATGCCTAACAGCTATACTATAGCCCAGCACTCACAGCTGTGTGCATTCCTGAGCATGCTCAGAGTGACAGACGCCTGTGCTCTGTGTGTGTTCGTTAACCTCATACTTGTAGATTAGGTTCTGTCACTCCCAAGCTGACTTATAAAAAACGCAGAGAGACGAAGAGAGAAGAGAGAGAAAGAGAGGAAACGGTTGCGGGCGGGGGGGCGGGGGGGGGGGGGGATTTGGTGGTGGTGGGGGCTGGGGGGGGTGGGTGCTGGTTCTGTTTCCAGCATTATCCTGTGATGTTCACTGTGATATAATAAAAAAAACTGTCAGAGATGGAGGCTGGGGTATGTCCCACCATCACTAAGAAATTAGCTTTCCCCTTCTGTTGTGCCTTTTCCATCAGAATAGGCCTCATTAAGGCAGGAGAGCGGAACTGAGTGTGCAGAAACTATTATGTAATAACTCCATTACCGTTTGAATCAGGAATTAAAAAAATACAAATCCAAGATGCCATCAGATCATTTTTTCGAGCCTCAGAGTAGTCCTACCTATTGAGTGATTCTTTTTTTAGACCAGAACATATTTAAATTCACCAGGCCCAGCTTGATTGCCCGTAGCCCCAAGACATGTGACTGGGTGCTTTGTGTTGTAGTGTTGCTTTATTTTTGCTGCAGTTTTTCTTTTTCTTTATTTGGTGGTGCTGGGGTGGAGGAAGACGGGCTTTAGGAACTATCCCTGGCTCTGTGCTCAGGAGTGACCCCTTGTGGTGATCAGGGAACCGCCTGGGGTGTGTCTGGGATTAAACCAGGGTTGGCAGGATGCAAGACGAGCACCTTAACCCCACACTGTCTCTCTGCCTCCTGCACCTTTTCTTGACCCAAGAGATTAACAGAAAATATTTTTCCTTGGTGAGGGGACACATCCGACCCTGTGTTCAAGAGACCATGCAGGGGCTGACCCTGAGTCGCCCATAAGTCAGGCAAGTGCTTTGACCCTTGTACTATCTGTCTCTGAGAGTAAGAAAGTGCCAACAGCTTTAATGAGGCATAACTCATATACCATAAAGTCATTTGTTCTGATCTGTAAACTTACAGTTGCTCAGCTGTCCTCCCAATCCAATCGTAGAGTATCTCCAACCTGCCTCCCCCAAATCCTTTATGCTCATCAATGCAATTTCTAGCTCACTAGCCACAGAAAATCCACGAATGTACTTCCTGTCTCTACAGCGTTGCCTTTTCTGGACATAAAAAGTGGAACCGTGTGATGACCGTGTGGTGACCACGTTTGTTTCAGGTCATGGCTGAGGCTCATCCTCATGGCTGCCAATACTTTGCTCTCTCTCGTCGCCACATTTCCCTCATTCCACTTCTCCATCCCAGCGGCTGCACCTCCTGGACCCCTGCCCGCTTTGGGGCCACTGGGAATAATGCTGTTATGGATATTCACGTGCGAATCTGGGGGCTCATGACTTCAGGTGTCTTGGAATTTTCTGGGTCATACAGGAAATTTATGGTTCCCTTTTTAGGAAACTGTGTTCCTAGGTGGTCGCCTCTGATGTTTCCGCCGCGTCCTCCCGGTCTCTCCTCTCATGGACTCACTCTTGCTGTCGATCCTCTTTCCGACCAATGTCGTCCTGTTGTCGTGAAGTGGCTCCTCACTGTGGGTGTGGAGGCTCTTCCTGCCCTCATTTTGCATTGTGATTCCTAACTGCTGAGGATCGCTTCCTTCATGGCTTTCCGTGGAGGGAATTATCCGGGGACAGACAGCAGGGCCACGTGGTGCTGGGGTGTCTTCACCTCAGTCGCTCTTTGGGGACAGATTTTTTTCCCTTTCTTCCAAAGCATCTCGCTCCCCAGCTCCCAGTCTTTGCAACTGTTAAAAATTCCAATCTGTGTCAGACACTTAAGTTCATACAGAAACCACTCGCCTCTGTGGGTGGTTCAAGTTTTATTGGTTGGTCGGACACAAATAGCCTGTTCTTGGAAAAGGATGTTTTGTATCCCACCGCCCTCGGACATTTTAATATGTTGCCTAAGCCACATAATTGAATTGATTTTAAACAACTTTCTACCAAGATTGCAATAAAGGGAAGCAATTTGTTCCGGCAGATGCCAGGCTTCAAGGCACAGACAGCTGTGGCCGGGCTCTGGATCTGGTGTATTTTCAGTGCGGCCCCGCTTTGCCCTGGGGAGGAACAGGCATGGCTTTTCGGTGTAAATAGATGTTTTAAACCAGGAAACAGACACCCAGCTGGAGGCAGAAGGACTGGCCTGTCTTTGGAGGGAGGCGAGGAGCTGAAACTTGGGGTGGAAAAGGGGGTTCAGGCGGAGGGCACAGCTGAGAAGGTGCCCATGGAGGGGTTCCAGGTTGGAGCTGACTAGACAAGCCCGTGGGCCTCCTCTTGGCCAGCTCTGCCCTGCCCATATGCGGGGCCAGGCAGGGCCAGTCGCAGAGCCTGACTCGGTGCCCTGTTCCGAGGAGGAGATGGACCATGGTGTCCTCTCCGCCGGGAGCCCATGCTCTTGGGAACAGCAAGCAGGTCAGTTGTGGGCATCTCTGCTCTGGCCATGTGGATGTGCAGGGAAGCACTACCCAGACACAGCTGGGCATGTGGGCAGCTGGCACGGCGTGGGTGTGGCTGACGGAAAGCAGCCACAGGGTCGCTCATCCCAGCTCTGGGTCCTCTGTGCTCTCTCCACCCGCAACGCGCTGCTCATACAAGCAGCCCTGCAGGAGGAGATGGGAACTCCCGGTATAGCTGCCCTTTCGCAGAGTCCCCGACCGCCCAGAGCCAGCCTGAGTCCCGGGAGCACCCCTCTGGCCAGGATTGAGGCCTCACTCAGATACCCTCCGTGGCACTCTGACCAAAAACTGCAGGAGAGAGAGACCCCCAACCCGGCATGCTTGGGGTGTGTGTGGGGGGGGGGTCCTAGTTTGCACACCTGTTTTGTCACCCTGGAGCAGGGCCAGGCCGGCCTTTAGCGTGCTCTAAGCCCCCACTCCTGTTTGTGACATTCTCTGGTGGAGACAGAGTGAGGTTCACATGCAGCACCCACCCCCATTTGCCAAGCAAGCTTCGAGCCCCCTCCCAGGTGTGGACAGCCAGCTCTGCTGCTCCCTGGCCTCTGAATCCCGCCTCTGCGCCCCCAACAGGCACCTGGCCCAGAACCCCTTCATCTGCGACTGCAACCTCAAGTGGCTGGCCGACTTCCTGCGCGCCAACCCCATCGAGACGAGTGGGGCACGCTGCGCCAGCCCCCGCCGCCCTGGCCAACAAGCGCATCGGGCAGATCAAGAGCAAGAAGTTCCGCTGCTCAGGTAGTGCCGCCACCTCGCCTCTACCTGTCCATGGTGCTGCCCGCCCGCCCCAGTGGGGTCATCCCGGGTCCTGCTGCAGGGGACACACCCCCCAGTTCTAGACTTGGGCCGATTGGTTTTCAGGGGTTTCAGTCCTGTCCTAGTGGAGACCGGGGGCAGAGGGTCCCTGGGGAACCCACCAGGACTGGGTACACCTGCGCCCTCCAGGCCGCATCTGCTCCCAGCCAGCCCCGCCTCCTCCAAGGCTCTACGCTTCAGGGCCCCACTGAGCCTTTGCAGGAGGCATCCCTATTGGTTTGGGGTGAGTGATGTGGGGGCTCTCCCAGCCTCGACCTGGGCCAGCCCGAGTGTCCATGACTGTAGGGGTGTCTTCCCCCACGGGGTGGGCAGACACAGGGCCCAGCCTCATCCCTGCCGCCTTCAGCTGGGCACAGCGGGCTTCTGGGTGGGGCGCATCCCGGTGATCCCCACACCCATCATGGGATTTCTATTTCTCTCCCCAGCCAAAGAACAGTACTTCATCCCAGGTAGGGCGGAGGGGCCAGGAGGCACCTGTGGGCCTGAGTGGTGGGGGGTAGGGGCGGAGTCCTGGGGGGCCTGGCCGGGGCCTCAGCCCCCCTCTCCCCACAGGCATGGAGGATTACCAGCTCAACAGCGAGTGCAGCAGCGACGTGGTCTGTCCCCACAAGTGCCGCTGTGAGAACAGCGTGGCTGAGTGCTCCGGCCTGAGACTGACCAAGATCCCGGAGCGCGTCCCCCAGGCCACGGCTGAACTGTGAGCTCCCCCACCCAGCCCGCCACCCAGCCCCTCCACGCCCCTCCCCAGGCCGGGCCTCTCTGGGCTGACCCCTGGGTCAGCGCTGAGGGCAGCCACTGAGTTTGCCGGCTGCTGATGAGTGGAGGGGGAGGACACAGGCTGCGTGCCTTGGGGAGGATGCAGGGGGCGCATGTCCGTCGCTGGTCGCCTCTGACTCGCGCTGCTGCCAGTCTCGCCTTGGCTTTGCAAGGCCATGATGCCTGTAGCTCAGGTTGGGGCCCTGCCTCCCTATCATTTTCTAAAGTTATGTTTAAATTCATTTCTGAGAATTACTTTCCCGCTTTGGGTGGGTGGGTGGGGGTTGCTTCTTAAGCAAGTGTGCAAGGAATGTGGGTGCACTCCTGCTGGGGCAGTGACTCAGGATCTGGTGCTGCCCTGGTCTGGGCAGTGCCCGGGGCAGTGAGCCGTGGTGATGGGGCCACACAGGTCAGCTCGGACAGAGTGTGCTCCCCGGAGCCCGGTTCTCTCTCTTCCTAAAAGTAACCATTGGCGTCTCTGTGACGTGTGGGCACGGGGACCTCACACAGCAGTCCTGTAGGCAGATAGGGCTCATGGCATCCTTCATGGGAAAAATATTCCCACTCTCCCCACGCAGCGCTGGACTCCCTTTCCTTGCAGTAGGACCCAGTTTCTGAAGGACTCTTCTGGGAGTCCTTTAATTTGAGTCCAGAATATGCAGGAACATTCTTCGAGGATGCTATCAGTCTGCCCTTCACAAGTGTTCTCTTTTTCTTTGCCGTCTACAGGCGACTAAACAACAATGAGATTTCCATCCTGGAGGCCACTGGAATGTTTAAAAAACTGACACATCTGAAGAAAATGTAAGTAGCCAGCAGGGACACAGAGTGGACGGGAGACGAGCTGGGGCCAGGGCGGGAGGGCAGGGCCCCTTGCAGGGGAGTTGGCTGTGATGCCAGAAGGGGGTCCTGAGCTCCGTCACCTTCCTGCCACCCCTCTGCCAGCAACCTGAGCAACAACAAGGTGTCGGAAATCGAGGACGGGGCCTTTGAGGGCGCGGCGTCCGTGAGCGAAGCTGCACCTGACGGCCAACCAGCTGGAGTCCATCCGGAGCGGCATGTTCCGGGGTCTCGACGGCCTGAGGACGCTGTGAGTGTGGGGTGCCAGCCCGAGTGTGGGTGCACTAAAGGGCAAGGAGAGAGAAGGTGGGCGCCACCCCTGGCCCCAGCATGCAGAGAGGCAGAGAGGGAGGCCAGCCCAGCTGTGCTTCCCTTGCTCCGGGCCGTGGGGCCCATGGTAGTGATGGGGAGAGGGGAGTGGTCCTCCAAGACTCTCCCACCTCACTGTCTCCTGCTTAGACCTGTCGAGGTCCTGCCTGTCAGGACAGTTACCGAGGTGCTGGCTGGGTTGGCTCCAAGTGGGGGCGGGCAAGGCAGCGTGCTGGTCTCAGGGCCGGGGTGGGGCGCAGAGCTAGGCTGGGCAGATGGTCTGCGTCCAGTCGGCTCTGCAGGTCTCAGCCAAGAGTTGAAAAGTGATTCCGCGGACGTTGCGGACCCTCTGGATGGAGACCTAAACCCCAGGCATGACCAGGGTTAGGGCCAGGGAAGGTCTCGCAGGCACGGACATGGAGTGTCGCCTGGAGCCGGGCACGTCCCGGGCATGGTGCGGGAAGGGAAGGGCAGGTGCAGAGGCGGTCACTCAGGCAGGAACGGTCTAGAGGGCGCAGCCAGCGCAGTGCCCACTCCCCGTTTGTTTGAAAGCCAAACGCCGCCACGCACCTTTTCCGAGAGGGAAAGGCCTTATTGCAGGCAGGAGCTCGGCCCTGCTTCCCCTCCTGCCCTTTGTTTCAAGGAACTCTGAATCCTGTGGCAGGAGGGACTCGTAGCTTTTGGCTTTATGAGGAAGGTGGGCTGGGGTCAGGACACACAGGGTAGGGCGTCAGGGTGCATGGTCTGGGGGTGTCAGGACGCAGCAGCTGACGATGGGTTTTCTGTGCCTTTCCCTATAAACTGTCACTGTAATTGGTCTTAGACCTTGCGTTGGTTTGTTGGTAAAACGTGAGCAGGAGCAAATGGGGGCTGGGGTCTTGGGAGCAAGTTTTTGCTTTTTTTTGTTCCTTCCTACAAAAACTCTTGAAGGGGCCAGAAAGGGCTCAATGGGCTGAGCACAGGCTGCCTGGGGCTGACCCCTGGCACCCGCTAGTCCCCTGAGCACTACTGGGAGTGACTTCTGAGCACTGAGTCAGGAGTTTCCTCTAAGGACCCCAGGGTGTGGCTGCAGGACTAAAACAAACAAAACCCACCAAAAATAGTCCCAGACGCAGATCCTGCTCGCAGAGGCACGAGCCGTGATATTTTGTTGAACCCATGTGCGGTGCCAGGGAGCACCATGGCTTAGAGCCACAGCCCCGAGGCGAGCACCGGTGGCTAGACTTCTTGAGCTGCGGCATCCATCAGGAAGTTCCGTGACCCCAGAAGGGACTTTGTGGCCGGGAGGTGAGGGCTACAGTCGGAGGCGCGGGCAGGCGGCCGAGGGCTCCGCGGCTCTCCCCTCCCATACTCAGGATGCTGAGGACCAACCGGATCAGCTGCATCCACAATGACAGCTTCACGGGCCTGCGCAACGTGCGGCTCCTCTCACTCTACGACAACCAGATCGCCACCATCTCCCCGGGCGCCTTCGACACCCTGCAGGCCCTCTCCACGCTGTGAGTGTCTCCCTCGGGGTGGGGGGCCAGGTGGTGGGCCCACTCGGGATGTCTGGGTCCCTGGGCTGAATGGAGGCAGGGTCCCGGAGAGGAGAGGGAATGTCCCCTCTGGCACGGAGAGTGGGCTTTGTGGGAGAATGCCGCTGGTCTGGGAGAGAGGGCGCGCAGGCCCCAGGGGGCTCGGCTGCAGCCGCCAGCCCGGCCTTCTTGGCCACACCCGCATTTCTTCCAGAAACCTCCTGGCCAACCCTTTCAACTGCGACTGCCAGCTGGCCTGGCTGGGAGACTGGCTGCGCAAGAGGAAGATCGTGACGGGGAACCCGCGGTGCCAGAACCCCGACTTCCTGCGCCAGATCCCCTGCAGGACGTGGCCTTCCCCGACTTCAGGTGTGAGGAAGGTAACTTCGTGGCCCCCGGCAGCAGGGAGAGGGGAAGGGCCAGCACAGGAAGGTGGGGGGCAGGATGCAGCCCCCCAAAGGAGGGCTCCCCGGAGGGAAGCTCTGTTGATGGGGAGGGGTGAGGAACAGGGAGACCCCCACGGACGCCTGCACCCCTCCTAAGACAGCGGGACGGACGGAGTCTGTCTCTGCCCCCAGACAGTGGCCCTTGCCCTGCAGTGAACCTTCCCGGTTCGGAGACCAGCCTCTGGGGAGCCTGATGGTACCAGAGACCCCAGGGTTCCGGGCTCTTCATGTAAAGAGAAACTGACCCAAGGCCGAGGGGGAGTCAGGCTGCATTTAGTGAAGCTTCTGTACAGGCCTTAGGGGACAGATGAGGATGATAGCATGTAGCTGAGGCTGGAGCGACGCTTAGGAGACTGAGATGGGAAAGATGTGACAGCTCAGTGTGCGCGTGTGTTTGTGTGTGTGTGAGTGTGTGAGTGTATATGCATGTGCGTATGAGTATGTGTGAGTAGTGTGTGTGTGTATGTGTGTGAGCGTGTGAGTGTATATGCATGTGCGTATGAGTATGTGTGAGTGTGTGTATGTGTGTGTGTATGTGTGTGGCGTGTGAGTGTATATGCATGTGCATATGAGTATGTGTGAGTGTGTGTATGTGTGCGTGTGTATGTGTGTGAGCGTGTGAGTGTATATGCATGTTGTATGAGTATGTGTGAGAGTGTGTGTATGTGTGCGTGTGTGTGTGAGCGTGTGAGTGTATATGCATGTTGTATGAGTATGTGTGAGAGTGTGTGTATGTGTGCGTGTGTGTATGTGCGTGTGTCTATGTGGGAGCATGTGCATGTATGTGTGTGTGAGCCTGTGGAGGGAGCGGAATTCAGCCCCCTAAGGCACATGTGTGAGCATGTGTGTATGCATGTGTGTATATGTATGTATAAGAGTGTGTGTGCTGTGCATGTATGCATGTGCATAAGTGTGTGTGTGTGCAGACAGAGGAAGTTGAGTACACAGGCTCTGGACAGAACAAGCTTTGACATGGGTCACGCATCTTCCGAGCAGCGTGAGTCTCCAGTAGGGAAGATATTTTTAGGTCATAACAGGGGTGGGTCCTGATGTGTGCAGGGGGATCTGATGTCAGCAGGGGGTCTGATGTCAGCAGAGTGGAAGTCTGATGTCAGCAGAGTGGAGGTCTGTTGTCAGCAGGGGGTCTGATGTCAGCAGGGGGTCTGATGTCAGTGGGAGGGCTGATTCAGCAGGGGGAGTTTGATGTCAGCAAGGCGGTCTGATGTACACAGGGGGTCTGATGTCAGCAGGGGGTCTGATGTCAGCAGGGTGGAGGTCTGATGTCATCAGGGGAGTCTGATGTCAGCAGGGGGTCTGATGTCAGTGGGGGTCCTGATGTCAGCAGGGGGTCTGATATCATGGGGGTCTGGCGGCATCGTGTCCCAGCTGGCTTAGCCTGTTTGCTGCTCCTCTCTCTGTTCCCTTGAGCACTGGGGGCTGCCGTGCTGTGTCCCACCATGCCTCGCCAAGGTGAGAAGCACAGAGCAGCTCCTCATGTCCCTGCATCAGGACAGGACAGGATGCAGCTACCAGGGCGGAGTCGGGGGCAGCCAGCTCAGATCTAGTCTGGGTGCCTCTGGCCACAGGCTTAACCTCTTCCCCTAGTCTCCCGTCTTTGCTGGGCTCATGCGCCGGCGTGTTTGGAGATTCAGTTCACCCAGCACCGGTTCCACCTGCCGTTTCCTCACCTTCGGTCACTGACCCTCGGTGCTGCTGTCCCTCCTTTAGCTGATCGGGAAGGCATGAGGGGAATATTATTGGCTCATCAGTGGATTGGCTAATTAAATTGCTGTTATTGAGCTGTTACTGAATGAGCAAGAGACCAGGAGTGCTTGTTCCCACCAGCCTTCTGCCTGGGGCCCGTGGCGGAGCCCCCTGGAGTCAGTGGCATGCAATTCTCTCATTCACTCATTCAGCCAGCCTGGCTGGTGCCAGGAACTGCTCTAAATAAAGAGGGAAGTCGCAGTCAGGGTGCTGGCCTGCTGGGGCCCGGGAACTCCCCTGCTTCCTGGGAAAAAGGATGTGCTCAATACAGTACCTGGAACATACGAGGCCTGAGGTGAACCAGGTCACCAGGATGAGTTTTAATACAAACGAGGCACAGAGTGGAGACTTGGGGGCCGGCGAGTGTCGGGGAGGGCGTCTGTGCTGTGGTGCTGAGAGCCGGGCGCCTTCCTGCCTCCTTCCCCAGGCCAGGAGGAGGTGGGCTGCCTGCCACGCCCGCAGTGCCCCCAGGAATGTGCCTGCCTCGACACTGTGGTCCGATGCAGCAACAAGCACCTCCAGGCCCTGCCCAAGGGTATCCCCAAGAACGTCACAGAGCTGTGAGTAGCCGGGGCCCTGGGGCCAGGCGGGAGCTGACCAGGAGCATGGGGATGGGCTCCCAGAGAGATCTGAGCTTCTAGGGGCAGGGAGGCAGTTCAGGGAGCCCCGAATTCGACCTGACCCCACTGGGTTTCCGAAGCACTGCGGGGTGTGGCTCCCAAACCCAGGGGGCAAGCACGTGGAGCAGGGCTGGTGGGAAGCAACTGGCCAGGACATGTGACGACCAGCCGGAGTCCAGCAGTGACCTGGTTGCTTTCTGGTCTTTGCGGGAGACGGAACAGCAGTGGGTGAGCCCTGGGCAGGGGCACAGCGGGCTCCAGCTCTCGTGGGTGGGTTCCTATGCAGCAGGTGGCAGGTGGCATGGGGGCGTGGAGGAGGAGATGTACACCCCCTGGCGTCCTGAAATCTCTCATCTCTGCGGAGACTTGGGATGCTGTGGGCTGGCCGTGACCTTGAGGGCAGCCGCGTGGGTGGCAGTGGAGCTGGTGGGTGCCGGAAGGGAAGCCGAGGCAGGAGCTGAGTCTGAGACAGAGGCAGGGGTGAGGCGCCGTGTACGGCGGCACCCGACAGCGCTGTCTGCTGTGCAGTGCCAGGCTGGGTCTGGAAGGTTAGAAGAGAGGCACCGGCTGGAGGGGCTGTGAGGCCCTGAGTGCCATGTGGGGCTTCCGGGGGCTGGCCTCGTGCCCTGCCAGCAAGGCGGGAGGGGTCCTGATGCAGAGTGTTGGGGTCTGAGCAGCGCAGGCCTCTGTCCAGGATGCCTGCAGCGCACAGAGAGCAGGACAGGGACCCGGCCTGAGCCTCCGGTAGTGCCCACTGAGAGGCAGAACAGGGGGCAGCTGCGCATTGCTGACCGGCTTACCATCCCAAGGCACTCCTGTAATTTCTCCTCATAGGTGGTCCTGGGCTGTTGGGTGGTCTGCAGCAGGGAGGACAGGCTCTGAAGCCAGGGGAGCCCGCCCAGGGCCCTGCAGGGGAGGAAGAAGCCACACTAACTGCTGCGCTCTCTCCCCAGCTACCTGGACGGGGAACCAGTTCACGCTGGTTCCAGGACGACTGTCTACCTTCAAGTACCTGCAGCTTGTGTGAGTAGCTGGCCCTTGAGGACCCACAGAGGACAGGAGGGTGTGGAAGGGCCCCTGGCGGCTCTGGCTTCCCTGAGTTTGCACAGGCCCTTCTCGGACAATCTTGTTTTTAGTGAACCCCATGTCTCTGGGGCCGGCTGCATAGAGCTATTTTGCCACCTAGTGGTCATGTTGGCACATTGCACCAATCCTGCCTCCCCTCTCAGGGTAGGGCTGTCAGGCGAGGAGGATGTTCGCCTTCTCAGGGTCCCCAAACTGAACGTGAAATATGGCAGCTAAAATACGCGCTCTTCAACGAGCTTCTCTGCAGGATCACAACGAATGTTTTCCTGTCATCTCCATTTTTGCCCTTTTCCACCCCGTGAGATTACACAGAGGAAGTCTCAGAATCAGCTCCCCTTTCGCTTTAATGAACATTTCACCTCCATGATCGTTATTTGCGTGTTCATCAGATTCTCCCCTAACCCAGTGCCCTTACAAGTGGTTCGGAGACTATCGCATCAGAGTGTGACTTGAGATGTGTGTGGCCAGTCTCAGGGCTGCCTGTAATGGGCGCACCTAGAGTAGGGACTTGCCGGCATAGAAATGAACACCTTGCTGTCTTTACTGAGAAAGTGTTGCTAGGATAATAACAGTACCAAGCAAACAAACAGCCAAGCAACAACACAATGACAATAGCCATGATAAGCCATGCCGAGTGTTGGTGATAGAGGGGGTGGCGTTCCTTCAAGCCCTGGAGACTGGGCGTTGCAGGCCTGAGCTCCAGCTCGTCTGTGGGCTGTCTTTGCTGACACTCCACCAATGTGTTTTGAGCATTCCAGTAACGGGGTGGGAAAATTAGGAAGTAAGAGTGATTTGGTATGTGTGTGTGTGTGTGTGGTGGAGTTGGAGAGATAATGCAGTGGGTAAGGTGTTGTCCTTGCATGTAGATAACCTGGATTTGATCCCCAGCATCCCATAGAGTTCCCTGAGCACTGCCAGGAGTAATTCCTGAGTGCAGAGCCAGGAGTAACCCCTGCGTGTCACCAGGTACCCTCCATGAAAAGGAAATTGGGGCTAGAGAAAGAATATAGCAGGTAGGGCACTTGCCTTGGATGTAGTCAGCCTAGATTCAATTCCTGGCATCCCGTATGGTCACCCCCCGAGCACCGCCACAAGTGATTCCTGAGCATAGAGCCAGGAGCAAGCCCTGAGCATCACCGTGTGGTCAACAAACCAACACAGGCAAACAAACAATCGAAAAGAGTGGTGTAGTGACTGTTGGCAGAGGGCCAGAAACCGCCTGCTCCACGCTGGGCACTCTCGGCCCAGATCCGCTGGGAAGGGGGCGGTGCCATCGGCAGGTTGTTGCCATGAAGCCTCCTGTTTAAGGCTGAAATGCCATCTGCTCCCCCACGGAAAGATGGGAAAGTGTCTGAATGCAGGCTGGAGCCTCTGTCCCTGCGGAGAGAGGCCGAGCTGAAGGAGTGTCTCCTCAGAGAGGATGAAGGCAGGGCGGTGAGGTCATGTACTTCCTGAGCCAAGAGCCCCTAAGGGCTGACATGGGCGGATACGGGGGGGGGGGGGGGCGCAAGGCATGAGCTTGCCCCACCCCCACCCACCGGTTGCCAGTGTCTGGGGTGCGGGGGCAGGCACGGGGCACATCAAGTGCTGAGGAATGATGGGGGATCCCACACGGAACAGAGCAGGGCTGCACGGGAGCAGGGGAGTCTGCTGGACAGACAGGTTGGAGGGTCATGGCTGTGGGCGGGCAGTGAGGGGAGAGTCGGAGGCGAGGGAGGAGAGAGGGGATGGCAGGATCTACGGGGGAGGGAGAGTGTGAGAGGACAGAGACCGCCAGCCGGCCTGAGCGAGGAGCAGTGGGCCACAGAGTCTGCGGGGCTCCGTGCGGGGTAGGAGGAAGCATGAGACGGGGCCGGGTGGTGTCTGCCGGGGCAGCAGGGGACCAGGGGGCGCTGGCCACGGGGGTGCCCTGGAGGGCTGAAGGGAGGGGGTTCAGACAGCGCCTTGGTGAGATCATGTGGAAGGGATGGAAGAGATGGAGGAGGTGCTGGGAGGCGGGGACGCGGGAAGAGGGTCAGGGGACGCGGGAAGAGGGTGGGGGGCAGGCAAAGGGGTCAGGGGGACGCGGGAAGAGGGGTTGGGGGGACGCGGGAAGAGGGTGTGGGGGTGGGCAAAGGGTCGGAGGGGCGGGAAGAGGGTGAGGGGGACACGGGCAGAGGGTCGGGAGGGACGCGGGAAGAGGGTTGGGGGCCCGGACAAAGGGTGGGGGCGGGCGGGGTCGGGGATGCGGGGAGAGGGGGCGTGGGGGAGGGTGGGGGACGCGGGAAGGGGTGGTGGCGCGGAAGAGGGTCAGGGGCCGGAAAAGGGTTGGGGGATGCGGCGGGGGTGGTGGCGTGGGAAGAGGGTGGGGGGACGTGGGAAGAGGGTCGGGGGCGCGGGAAGAGGGTGGGGGCAGGCAAAGGGTCGGGGGCGCGGGAAGAGGGTAGGGGGACACGGGAAGGGGTGGGGGACACGGGCAGAAGGTCGGAGGACGCGGAAGAGGGGTGGGGCGGGGAAGAGGGTCAGGGGGATGCGGGCAGAGGATCAAGGGACGAGGGCAGAGGGTCGGGGGACGCGGGAAAAGGGTCAGGGGGACGCGGGCAGAGGATCGAGGGACGCGGGAAGAGGGTCGGGGTCTGAGGACGGAGGGAGCAATCTGAAGGGGTGCTCAGAGCTGCAGGTCACAGCACATTGCGGCTCCAGAGACTGGGCTGGACTTGAGTCCAGCTCTGCCCCTGCCAGCTCTGTCATGCTGCACTTGTAAAATAGGGTCAGTCTCCCTCAGAGCGCCATAGAGGGGCCCTTTCTCTTGTGTGCCACCAAGGGAATGAGGGGAGAAACCCCATCTCCCGGCCATGTGGGGGGGCTGTTGGTTCTCCGAGTGGTAGTGCTTCCATGGAGGGGGCAGGAGATGGGGACAGGAGCCCCCCCAGGAGCCCCGAGCCAGGAGCCCTCTCCTGCTGGGGGTGGCCTCCGCAGGGCAGGGAGGGAGGCAGCCGGTGCTTCTTCCCAGAGGATCCGTCTTTGCCTTCTCCAGGGACCTGAGTAACAACAAGATCAGTTCCTTGAGCAACTCCTCCTTCACCAACATGAGCCAGCTGACCACCTTGTGAGTGTGGGCGGGCGCGGGCAGGGCAGGGCGGGCACTGAGGGGGGAAGACAGGGTGGGCGCCGGCAGCAGGGCAGGGGTGGGCCGAGCACATTCACTGCCGCCAAGTCTTTCCTGCATCCCTGTCACTCTGAGGGGCACAGGCTCCCTCGCCGGGCAGGACCGTGCCAGGGCCTGCCAGCCCGAAGTTGATGCAGAAACATTATTTGTGAAACACGGCGTATGTTTGGAAAAGCGCGAAAGATAGACATGCTGAGCTGAGCCCACCACGTACAGCTAGCACGCATAAATGCCTCATCCCTCAGCCCTCCTAATCCTTACTCCTCCCTCCTGGCACTGGCTGCCGTGACCATCACTCCCAGGCTCCTTCTAGGACCTCCTTTTTCCTGGTGCTGGAGGTGGAGCCAGGCTCCCCCCCCCCTGTCGGGAAGGCGCTGTAACTGAACCACCTGCGGGCCCAACATAACTGAACGTGGGCTTGTGAAAGATCTGGCCACAGTAGAAGGTTCCTGAAGTTGTAATGCCCAAACATTCATTAGGCAGCTACTGCACTGTGAGTGCAGGCGCCTTCTGGTAGCTCTCACCCGGTTGGATATTTCAGGAGAAAGGGCCTTGCTAGTGGGAATCCCGGGTCCAAGGCAGTGGTGATTGGCCAGTGGCGGTCCCCACCATGGCACATGGGGCAGCACATGAAAGTTTTAGTAGTCAGAGCCAGAGGCGAGCTGAGGCACTACAGCCACCTCGGTACACAGCCACGGGCACCCCCTCAGCCCCAGCGAGGAGCTGTCCATAGTTCTGAGATCCTGGCAGCCCTTCCTCGAAACAGGAATGTCTCATTTGTCCTGTCGGTATTTTATTATGGCTCTATGGAGGCCTATTTAATCGACAGTCTGCCACTGCCTCGAGCTACTTTTGACACTGGCTCATACCCTGAAACCACCACCACCACCATCTAGGGAATATGACCACTTCCATGAGCCCTCAAAGTTGCCTTATGATGCCCTGGTCACTCCCAAACACTACGGCCCCTCTCTGCCCTGGGCACCCACCCGTCAGTGTTCTCTAGAGCGGTTTGCGTTTCCCGTAGTCTCACACATGTGAACTCATTCTAGGCCTCCTGATTTTATGTTGGCTTCTTTCAGTGCTTGCAGTATCTCTGAAATTCATCCACGTTATGGCACGTCTTGGTGGCTCCTTTTTATTATTATTATTCATTAATCCACGAGCACTTGTGTCCCATCAAGTGGAGGAATGAGCTGTCTGTGCATGAATGGGCACTTGGGGTTCTTACAAATACCGTTTCCCTGGGAGTTGACTTGTGTGTCTGCCCTCAAGGGAGTGACAAGTTTGGAAGCATTTGGGGAGACTGGTTTAATCTGAGGGTTCTGGAGACAAACTCTAAACCCAAGTCCCAACCTACTGATTTAATAAAGCCTTTTAGGGAGAGAGAGAGAGAGAGAGAGAGAGAGAGAGAGAGAGAGAGAGAGAGAATAGCAGGGTGACAGCACTCGCCTTGCTTACGGCTGACCCAGCCATGGAGGCTGATGAGGCAGCGCCTTCTCGCCATCCCTGCCTCCTAGCGTGGAATGTTTTCTGTCCCCTGGGAGGGATGAGTGAGGCGGTGGCTGACAGGCCGGTGTCAGCTTTACGCCAGCTCTCTCTACTACAGGAGGCTGACCCGTGCAGGGCTGCTCCGGTCCCTAAGGGCCTGGTCTCTGGCTGGGGGGCTTGTTGGGAGCCAGACACTCTGCCGAGGCCCTTTCAGGTTGGCATCATGTTGGTCTCCAGTCTAGAGGCCTAACGGGATTAGGTGACAAGCTCAGGATCTCACAGCTCACTCAGTCAGAGGCTGAGCCTGGGCTGAGCGGTAACACAGGCTCTCTCTGCTCCCCTTCCTCTCCCTCACTCTGTCCTCCCTCCTTTCCCTCCCGCAGGATCCTCAGCTATAACGCGCTCCAGTGCATCCCTGCTCTGGCCTTCCAGGGGCTGCGCTCCCTGCGCCTGCTGTGAGTCATCTGTTTGTCTCTGGGGGAACTCAGTGCCTCCCACTCGGTGCTTGAAATGAGTCCAAGTTCGGGGCTTCCACTGGGGGAAACACTGGGATGCTCTGAGAAAGGGGAGCTGTTGTCTCCAAATTGCTTATGAATGTGTCGGAGGGGGCAGCAGTTGTAGCCTCTCCTTTTCAAGGGAGTCTTGGTTCTGAGGGCAGTGTTTGTCTCAGGGGGTCTGTGAAGTGTTTTTAGAATTCCCACTGCGGGCTATTAGCAGGTGATCAGAGCTGGCTGTCCTGCCTGTTGTGAGGCCTCGGTTCCACCTGGGCAAACTGATGGTCCTCACCCCCACGCTCTGTCCTCACCCCACACACTCAATCCCTCCTGGGCCGGCTAACGGCCCTCACCTCCACACTGTCCACTTGGGCAGGCTGACTGTCCTCCCCTCCACGCTGACCTTGGAGTAACTTTCTCACCTGCCCTTCAGGCTCCTCAGTCAAGAGTGGGAGGCGCCAGCCTACCCTTCCCCACTTTGTGCCATAACCAGGCCCCAGAGTTACTTAGGAAAGGGGGAAATGATCCTCTCTGAGTGCTGAAGTTATTGGGGATTATTCGGGCTCTCCCCCAGCCTGTGTCCACACTGCGGGACTCTGAGCTCTGGCAGAGATGGGAGAGTCGTGGCTGCCCCAGGAGGGTGGAGTCCCTGGCTCTAGCCCTGGCATGTCTCTAGTGTGGCCCCAACAGCTTCTTCTCTCTCAGGTCCCTGCATGGCAATGACATCTCCACCCTCCAGGAAGGCATCTTCGCCGACGTCACCTCCCTGTCTCACCTGTAAGTAACTGCGGCCAATTCTCAGGGCCTCTTTGGATGAACTAAGCAGGATTTGGATTCCAGGAGAGACACCAACCGGGCCCCCAAGGGCGGCAGTTTGTTCCCTTTACCCTGACGCTAGTTCAGTCTGTGAGCCTCAGACACTGCGTTTCAGACCCTCACACTTTCAGTTTCCCATCAGCGGGGTTGGAGATGCAGTAATTTGCCTGGTCTCAAGCATTTGGTGGTTGCTGAGAGCTTCCCCTGGGCTCCTCCCAGTCATCCTACTGCACTGAGTGATGCCGTTTCAGTATCCCACACAGGACACGTCGAGAAGGTGTGAGCTGCTAACAAGGTGGCTCTGCCTGGGTAGCCCAGAGTCTGGTGTCTGAGAACTCCAGAGTCTGGTGTCTGAAACTCCAGAGTGTAGTGCCTGGAACTCCAGAGCCTGGTGTCAGAACTCACGCTCTCCAAGACCTTGCACAGTCAGGGATAAACCCTGGGATTTGCTGCCCCCATGAAGGGGACATAGAGAGCTTCCAGAACCATCCAGCAGGCAGCATGGGGATCCTTAACAAGACAGCTCAGCTCCTCAAAAGGCTGAAGGCAGAACAGTCAGGTGACCCAGCAGTTCCATTGCTATGTGAGAACCCCCAAATAGTTGAAAGCGGGGACTTCAAGAGATGCTGGTACCGGGGCTGGAGCAATAGCACAGCAGGTAGGGCTTTTGCCTAGCATGCGGCTGACCCAGGTTCGATCCCCAGCATCCCATATGGTCCTCCAAACGCCACCAAGAGTAATTCCTGAGTGCAGAGCCAGGAGTAACTCCGGAGCATTGTTGAGTGTGACCCAAAAATAAAAAAAGGATTCTGAAACAGGTAGGCACCTTGGCACCTTATAAAAACACACAGAGTGAAATAGCCCAGCCATGGAAGGAGAGGTGGTGTATGGTCCCACTAGTACCTGCATCATCTCAGAGTTTCAGGAGGAAGAATGGTAGGGGGAAATTTTTGGTTTGGGGGGGTGGATTTCGGGCAACAGCCAGTGGTCATGGTTACACCACACTGTGAGTGCAATTGATGTCTGTCTGTTGTACCTTGAAACAGTGACAGTAGCTTGTTTCATGAGCTATATATGGGGGGCTCCCAAGCAGTTCTCAGGGGGGCTCTGGCGATTCTTGCCAACTGGCTGTTTGTCCAATAGTATAAGGACCTGAGGATGTGCTGCTGCTAGACCTTGCCTCACCTGGGGTGACCTGACCCACCTTACTGTCCCTCCGGGGGCCTCTAGGTGTACCTGGTGATGCTTGAAGAACTTTGTGGTACCAGGGTCCTGGGGGTTGTTTGAATGAAGGCGTGTGCTTTAACTCCTGAACATGTGCTTTAACCACTAGACTATTTCTCCAGTCCTGCTGCATATTTTTATCAGAAAAAAAATAAGACAGAATAGCATCAGACTGGGTGAGAGATAGTAGAGCAGGTAGGTGCCTTGCATGTGACTGACCAGGTATGATCCCTGGCACCCTGGATGGTCCCTTAAGCCAGCTAGGAGTGAGCCCTGAGTGCAGAGCTGGGAGTAAGCCATGAGCACTGCTGGCTGTGGCCTCAAAACAAACAAAAGCAGCCGCTATGGCAGGGCCTTTCTGCTGAGCTTGGGCTGGTGTGGAGCAGGTCCACTCCTCGTGGCTTAGCCACAGTTCACAACTACAGTGGGGACTGGGTGTCCCCTGGTCTTTGCCCATGACTGTGTTCCCAGACCACCTGCATCAGACTTTTGAGGTCCCCAGCTTTTCCACTTGCGCTCATTCACTCTAAGATCTTCCCTGGTTTTCTCACGCCTGAGACTCAGTGCTCAGAGCATCTAGTTCTCTACCTCGCCTGGAACATGTTAACGCGAGTTATTGCATCTGACCGTCACAGACTTGGGAAAATACAGCAGTCATAAGTGCCACTCCTTGGTGTCTGCTTGGGGCAAACCATTTACTCTTTGAGAACTTTATAATGTCTTGTTTACTCCATGACTGAATCGTGAAGGAGGTTTTATTTTTTTTTGATGGGTTGGGGGAAAAGGTTTAGTTTTGGGGGCCACACCTGGCAATGCTCAGGGCTTACTCCTGGTGGACTTGGGGGACCATACAGGGGGTTGGAGATCTAATTTGGTCAGCCACATGCAAGCAAACGCTCTCCCAGCTATACTGTTGCTCCAGCCCCAGGAGGTTTTGTGCTGTGCACCAGTTCCAGAGTTTGGCTAAGCACTCCCTGGTCCCCAGGGCAGCTCTGGACTCCGTGGGAAACAGAGTGCAGGGATCCACAAGCTGGGAGAGGAGTGGGGTGTGGCCTCGTTCCCCTCCACAGCCCCTGTGAGTTCCAGAAGGTGAAGCAGCTTCCTTAGTTCTTTAGGCTAGGAAGTGAGCAAGACAGGGTTTGAACTCAGGTGTGTCTGATTCCAAAGTTCTTTGTTTATTTTCTCTTGCCTCAATAAACACCTCCTGAGTAAGCACACCAAGTCCAGGGCTGAGGAATTTGCTAGCAGCCTGCCCTTTGTGACCTCCAGGGAGATTACAAAGGGGTTGGGGAATTGAATGGCCAGAGTGAGTAAGTCTACGGAGGACAGCTGGGGAGCTTCCAGGAGGAGGTGCTGTTCCCTCAGGCTCCTGCAGGGACTAGGAGCCTGCACTGGGAGTCATGGGAAGTAGAGGCCCAGGGAAGGCGCAGCGTGCCGGTGCTGAAAGCGAGCCCAGGGAAGGCGCAGCATGCGCAGAGTGCTGAAAGCAGAGCCCAGGGAAGGTGCAGCGTGCAGGGTGCTGGGAAGCAGAGCCCAGGGAAGGTGCAGCATGCGCAGAGTGCTGGAAAGCAGAGTCAGGGAAGGTGCAGCGTGCAGAGTGTGTGGGCTGGAGAGTGAGCCAGGCCCAGGGGTGCTGTGGTGTGTGTCCAGCACAGATAGAGGGTTCTAGCTGGCTGGCTGCATCGAAGAAATAGCTAAAAGGACAAAGAACCTCCGGCTCCAGGCACATCTCTTTGACTCCACCCTTCTCCCTGCATTAACATACGCCTCAGAGACCTGGGCCCTACTAAAGCAAGATGAGAATGCTATTTGGGTCTCCCAGAGAGGAATCGAAAGAGCTATGCTTGGAATATCATGCCTCACTCAAGTGAGAGAAGGAATCCGAGTTCTGACCTCCGTTGCTATTCCAGAATCAGGGGCGCTGTCTCGTTTGCCAAGGCATCGAAAATCAGATGGGCTGGACATGTAATGCGATTTGGAGACAACCGCTGGACTAGAGCCATTACCGACTGGATCCCAAGGGATGTCAAAAGATCACGTGGCCGCCCACCTACAAGATGGTCAGACTTCCTTGTCAAGACCCTGAAGGAACGGTTTGAGGCTCTTCATATTCCTGAATCAACCAGATGCCATTGGGCTACATTGGCACGTGATAGGGTCCAATGGAAATGTTACTGGCGCCCGCTCGAGCAAATCGATGAATAACGGGATTCAAGTGATCAAGTGATCGAGTGAAGCTGGCTGGCTGAGGGGCGTGGGGGGGGCTGGGAAGAGAGATGAGTCTGGACAGTGACATTGGAATTTCCCTGCGAAGGCTTTTGTGTGTGCCCAGCTGTGGGGTTGGATTTTATAGATGGAAAAAGGGTGTCAGGAAGAGTGAAGTTGTAGGAAATCCCAGGGAATGCTGATGGTGTGTGGAGGCTGGAAGGGGAGGGACAAGGCCAGGAGGGGCCCCGGTCGGAGATGACAGTGCTGGCTGAAGGCCGGCCAGGTGGCCTGAGAGACAGCTCAACACACTGCACTTGTGCAGGAGCTCTGGGTTTGACTCCCAGCACCTCATGGTTCCCAGAGCACTGCCAGGGGAGCCCAGAGCTGGAGGTAAACCTTGAGCACCTTGAGGTGTGACCCTCAAACCTCAAAATTAAAAAAAAAAGGCCGCACGTTTGGCATTGGCGGTTGTGCCTGCTGACGTCGAGCTTGGGCCTCGTTGTTGGCGCCGTTTGGTCATTTGGGTTGTGGGTTTGCGTCCTGCGGATATCAGGGCTTCCGGGGCCCCGGTGTGAAAGTGCTTCTTTTCTCTCCAGGAATATTCATGTTCTCCCTGCTGCTATTCCTTGGGCATCCCCAGCCTCCTCGGCGGCCCCCTCCAGCTCCCATCTCGCCCAGCAAGGTCTCCTCAAACATCCATCTCCCTCGCCTCACTCTGGGCCCCACTTCCTGCATCTCTGGGCTTCAGGCTGCACGTGGCTCCTTCGCCTCTCTTTCATCAAAACTGTACAAGGCCCAAGCACCTTCTAAGCTTGTCTGAAGCTCAAAAATCTTGAGATTTGTGCTTCACCTGGGAAATGGACAAACATGTTTTTGTACAAATAAAACACCAGAGTTGTAAAAAGCAAAAAAAACTCAAGGGGCAGAGCAATAGTATAGCAGAGATAGCAGAGGACATTTTCCTTGCACACGTCCAATTAAGGTTCGATCCCTGGAACCCCATAGGATCCCCCAAGTGACCTATGAGCACGGAGCCAGGAGTAAGCCCTGAGCACCAAGAGTGCACCACCAATAACAAAATGTAAAAGAAAATGGAAGGATCCCATGCTATCTATAAATTCAAACTTATGTAAGACATAAACCGGTGTGCCGAGCTCTGTGAAGCAGGAATTGTAGCACGGGGTATTGGTGTCCCTGGTCAGATGTCCGGGGCATCTAAGCCTCCTTTCTCCAGGAATCACACCTGTGAGAGAGAAGCCTTTGTTTCAGAGTATCCTGGTGATTGGACTCGTCAGGGCTTCACACGGGCCAGGCAATAAGTAGCCTGGCAAGAGATCTGTGCTTGTACTCAGGGATGAGCCCTGGACACACCTCATAGACCAGAAGGCGCGTGCATACACGAATCCAGTGTTCTCTCTCCCGGAAAGAGCAGCGGCCATGTCAGAAGGATTTATTGGGCTCTTACAAGGGGCCAAGGGGTAGAGAAAGGATGATGTACATGCGCCGCACGCACGCAGGGCCCTTCTGAAGACAAGGACGTACTCGTGTCTCCCTATGAAATCAGGGGGGTACCAGGGTGTGGCTTCCAGTGCTTCTGGCTTCCATGCTGTCTGCTGGGCTGGTCCTGTCCTGTGCATGGCAGTGTGAAGAGGGTGTAGGTGAGATGGGGAGAGGGACGAAAGGCTGCACATTTATACCCTTCATACTCCAGATTAGGGCAGAGGAGAGTCTTCTGGGGGCCGGCCACCAGCTTGCAGTGGGATCTCAGCGCTCTCCTCTCTTTAGACCCATCCTTGGGAATGACCTTGGGAAGGTCATTTCTAAGGTTCCTGTAGATTAGGCATGTCGTAGTGATGGCCAGTAATCCACCTTCCTGGCCCAGTGCCCTGAGTCTCTGCTGTTGACTTTCAGGTTTTCTTTAGAGTTAACTAGACCTTCTGTCTATCTGCTCATTCACCCAGTCAGCAAATACTTCATGGACCAGACACGTGGCAATGTTCCCTCGTGGCACTGTGTTGCTTTACATTAGCTGTAAATTAGAAAACTGGATTTCTGAACTGATTACAAATCAGGTGCAGGGGACCGGAGAGATAGTACAGGGTTAGGGGTACTTGTGCTCCGCCTTGGTTTGATCTCAACCTTGCTTTGATCCCTGGCACCACAAGGCCTCTCGAATAGTGTAGGGTGTAGCCCTGGGGTCATCCAACCACTCCTATAGGGACCTTGGAGGTCTCTGAGCACTTCTGGAGTGATCCTGGTGTCCCTGGCACTGTAGGGCCTGAGCATCAATAAACACCAGTCTGATTGGCCTGGCATTGCTGGGAATGGCCCCCAGTCCCCTTGAGAAGCCCCCCCCCCCCATTAAAATTTTGATGCCGAATCCAGGGACGTCTCTGAAAGGGTTGAGTACATGCTTTGCCTGTGGGAGCCCTGGGTTTGATCCTTAGCATTACCTGGTCTCCTCCAGGCATCAAGCCAGGAGTAGCCCCAACATTGCCACGTAAGCCCGGGTCTCTCCCACAAAAGAATTAGAAATTTGGGCCAGAGTGATTGTACAGGGCATTTGACCTTCACACTACCAACTCAGGTTTGATCTCTGGCATTCCGCATGGTCCCCTGAGGGCTGCCAGGAGTAATTCCTGAGTGCAGAGCAGGAGTAAGCCCTGAGCACCAAGAGTGCACCACCAATAACAAAACATAAAGAAAATGGTCAACACCTGAGTATTGTCAGGTGTGACCCAAAAAGCAAAAAAAGAAAAAATTGGAACTTTCTTAACTTATTGAATGGTTTCGGAAATCATGGCATTCCCATGTGACCGAATTGTCAGTAATAAATGATGGTAACTTTGACTTGATCACTTGATCACTTGAATCCCGTTATTCATCGATTTGCTCGAGTGGGCGCCAGTAACATTTCCATTGGACCCTATCACGTGCCAATGTAGCCCAATGGCATCTGGTTGATTCAGGAATATGAAGAGCCTCAAACCGTTCCTTCAGGGTCTTTACAACGAAGTCTGACCATCTTGTAGGTGGGCGGCCACGTGATCTTTGACATCCTGTGGGATCCAGTCGGTAATGGTTCTAGTCCAGCGGTTGTCTCCAAATCGCATTACATGTCCAGCCCATCTGATTTTTGATGCTTTGTAACTTTGACACTGCTCTTTATTATTTGATGAAAGCGCAGGGGAGGGATGGCAGGCCCCAATGGCTGGGCAGTGGGGAGGAGGCATACGTGTGGTTACATTTAACACATCTGTCATTGCTACTTTGATGACAGATGATTCTTACCCTTTAAACTCCTTTCTTTCCCTCAGAAGGCTTGTGCAGGGCATCTGTTGAGTCGGGGTATCCGTTCAACAAACGTTTTTTGGGTGCCGGCAGGTCTGTGGCAGGCACAGTGGGGAATTTATGGCTCTTGCTCTCCAGAAGTTTCAGTGGGCGGAAGGAGCTAGGGATGTGTGCAGCTACATTGCCTGCCCTGGCGTCGCATGATCGGCAGAGGTGAAGCTCGGATGAAGGGGTATGCGTTGTAATACATACAGCCCTGACATTTGTGCATTGTGGTGCCGGTTACGTTAACAACAACACTGGCAGGGCCTTGGTCAGAGCAGATGAAGAGCTGCTGTTTCTCCCGTCTCGGATTTAGAGAAAGAGTGGCAGCATGAGGTGTCTGTCTTCTCCTGGGTAGGAACAGTCATTTTGGAGTGACAAGTGATCTGGGTGCTGTCGGCACTGTGCTCAGCTGGACCTGTGACTTTTCACGCCCATCTGAGGTCACGCCATCTTTTGTCAGGAAGAATGCCCATTGCTTGAACTCCCCTGAAGCCAGGCCTTTGTGGAATCCAAAGCTTGAGTGGCGGAATGTGAATGGTGTCCCTCTGACAGAAGCAAGACAAGCGTGTGCTGGCAAGTCACAGCCTCTGCTTTCAAACAGCGACAGGCTGACCGTGGCGACTCGGTTATGTCTTGTTCTCATGAAAATCAGAGTCACTTCCTCTCTAGGTGCCATGGGCAGGGGGTGAGGCCCCGAGGAATTAGGGAAACTCCTGACACCCATCAAGAGTCTCCAGATTCATGAACGCCTCATGAATCCTGGCATTTTTTTAAATGAACCATTAGAGCTGTTCAATAAGGGCTTTGAGCTATTTCAGTCCTGTTTCAGACTGGAAAGAGGGAGCCATTGTAGTAAACTTATCATGTCTGTTTCCTTACCTCTCCACGCTCCCACCACGCCCTGCTAAAACTATTATGAAAGAAATTTTTGTGTTTTTCTCTTAAATATCATCATGACAATACCTTGTGCTTTTCATGTAAAAAATACCAATCTAGTGAAAGAAGACATTGCAAGTAAACCCACAATTTTTGTATTTCCTGTCATGGTAAAAAAAGGTGTTTGTTTTTTTTTTTTGGGTCACACCCAAATCTACCACAAGTGTGTGGGGCAGAGATTAGGTAAGATAGAGAAGGGATCAGCCTGCCAATAATAGTTCAAAACAGTAATGCTAAACTAGAACTGAGTATTGAAAGTAAATAAAGGTTTATGCATGATAATCCCTCAGTGTATGTTTTACAAACCACAATGTGCAAAAGATGAGAGAGAGAGAGAGAGAGAGAGAGAGAGAGAGAGAGAGAAGTGCCTGCCATAGAGGCAGGCAGGGGGGTAAGGGAGGGAATCAGGGGACATTGGTGGTGGGAAATGTGCACTGGTGGAGGGATGGATGCTGGAACACTGTATGACTGAAACCCAATCATAACAGCTTTGTAACTGTCTACCTCACAGTGATATAATAATAAAAAATAACTCTAGTGAGAATGACTGAGACACACAGGATGTATGCATTGACTATTTTCAAAATGCCCCTGAAGCAAGACAAAAAAATATTACTCATTTATAAATCAGCGTTTAGGGTTTATCTTATTCAGTGAAAAAAAAAAGCATAGACTAAAAGTTAATTCACCAGCTCATGTGACTGTACCAACTATAGAGGACAAATGTTTCCCTCCTTAAACACTGGGGGAATGGTGTGACAAGAGGAAATTGCAGTTCAAATATTTCTTTGTGAATTTCTTCAGAGATTACTACATAATTGGATGAAGATAATCTGGAATGTGTTTTGGTTTTGTGGCTGGTTTTGTTTTGTGGCTGGTTTGGGACAAGGTGGGCTTTCATAAGCGTGTGATCTTATTGGCCAGGAAGGATACACTTTGTTGTTTCTACCTCCAAACGCCCCATGCTGAGAGCTTTTGATGAAATTTTCTCAAAATTAAGTTCATAGGCTGGAGAGAGAGAATCAGTGTATCACTGTATCAATGTCTTCCGTTGTTCATCGATTTGCACAAGTGGGCACCCAGTAACATCTCCATATATCTTGTCATAAGCAAGTGTAGCCCAAGGGCATCTGCTTGCTCCAGGGACAGGAAGAGCCTCAAACCATTCTTCAGGTCATGGAATTGAGGTCCATAATTATTACTAGTTTTTGGCATAACAAATAAATAAAACACGGGTAGCTTGCCAGGCTCTGCCGTGTAGTTGGTATACTCTCCTGAGAGTAGATGCTGGTACCTCAATAAAAAGTTTTTTTTTTTGGGTCACACCCGGCGATGCTCGGGGTTACTCCTGGCTCTGCGCTCAGGAATTACTCCTGGCGGTGCTCGGGGGGACCATATGGGATGCCGGGATCGAACCGGGCCGGCATAAGCCAGCACAGGAGGGCCCCGCTGGGCTTCCGCCCCAGTTTTTTTAAAAGGACCTTTGGGACAGGATATTGCACATGATTTGACTATGATCTATGATCCTAGGTTCTATGTCTGGAGTAAATTTTTTAAAAAATTCACTTTTTTATAATTCTGAAAATAACTTAATTGGTACATTAAAGACTATTTTTCCAAAACTAACTACTACGAATGCCTTAACAGAGCTGAAGAGAGAGCTCAGGAGGTAGGCACATGCACTTATTAAGTATTGGAGAGAGTATAGTGGGTAAAGCATGGCCCTGTATGCGGCCAACCTGGGTTTGGGTCCCTTGTACCACATACATGGGAGTGATTCCTGAGCACAAAAGTCCTGAGCACCTTTAGGTCTGGTTTCAAACTCCAAACTCCTTCCAAATTAAGTTCTGTGTGAGAAATATTTTGGCCTTTCAAACTATGAACATTTGGTAGGTGCTATCAATTACTATGTTGCAACTATTGTTTTTTTATTTTTCGGGTCACAGCCGACAGTGCTCAGGGGTTACTCCTGGCCTGCACTCAGGAATCACTCCTGGTGTGCTCAGGGGACCATATGGGGATGCCGGGATGGAACCCTGGTCGGCCTCATGAAAGGCAAATGCCCTACCCACTGGACTATCACTCCGCCCCTATGTTACAACTATTATACCTAGAAATTGTCATAATTATTTAATGTAAATGAAATTAACGATGAGCAGCAGTAAGGCCATTATGAATGAAGCTTTCATAAGTATTTTTTTTTTTTGGTCACACCCGGCGATGCTCAGGGGGTTACTCCTGGCTCTGCACCCAGGAATCACTCCTGGCGTGCTCAGGGGACCATATGGGATGCCGGGGGGATCAAACCCGGCCAGCCAGGCCAGCCCGCGTGCAAGGCAACGCCCTACCCGCTGGGCTTCGCCCCATCCCCATAAGTATTTCTGACATTAAATAACTATTACACATGTAAACTTTTTAATTGTTATAAATATAAACAATATTTTAATAATAACTTCATGGTGGGTTTATGTGGATTACAAAACTTTTGGCCTGTGAAAGGGTAAATCTGATTTGCGAAAAGGATAAATCTGGAGTGCAAATTTATAAATTTGAAGTGCATATGGGTGAATCTGGTTTATGAAAAGGGTGATGTGGAGTGCAAGAACATATACATCTCACCTTGTCACATTGCTGCACAAATTCCCAAAGAAGGGACATCTCAAAGTAACTGCACAACTTCCCTATTGTCAGACACTCCGGGCTGTGAGAATTTATCTAGAACAGATATTTAGAAATAGGACTCAGGACCTAGAGGAAGGATATGTGAATTGTGAATAGCTGCCATGGCCCAAAAGGATGTGTCCTGGTGTCTCCACAGCGGTATAAGGCACCACCTGCCAACACCCCATGTGGCATCCCACAAGCTTTTCACGTTTTACTAGTCTGAAGAGCAAGCTCACAATCCCTACACCACTGGCACTTATAGAGATGAACAGGACAGGGAGTGAAGGAAATGATGGGGCAGTGTTCTTTGGATGCAGCAGATAGAAAAAAAATCAGTTTCATACCTGAAGCTCATTGCTCTTGCCACTGATAGTGGATCGTGTTTAGGAGAATGGGCACCTTTACTTAGTAGCCAGCGTGGTGGAGGCAGTGAGAGGAACTCTGTCTGATGAGAGTGGGGGGGGGGATTTGACATGCTCGATTTTAGTCATTGGGCTGCTGAGAAGCGAACTCTGGCCCTCTGCAGCTGTTCCTGCCCTGGTGACCTGGAGCTGCTCCGTAAAGATCTCTGGGCTCCTTTATGATTTGATAAAGAGCCTGCAGTCAGGACAGGCCAAACAGACAAGCTCTTGGGAGCTAAATGGCTGTCCAGGGATAGTCCACTTAGGAAGAGAAGGCACACACACTCCAGGCGGATTTCCCTTTCTCTGTCCTGACTGCTCCCAGCAGCCATCCTGGTACCCACATCTCCCTTCACCTTGAGCAGGGCATAGGAAAGACATGGAGGAATTTTGGGTACTCGAATTCCAACTCCTAAAGTTTCCATTAAAAAAAACACCTCTTGAATAAATGTCCAAAGGGCTGATACCAACATAGAACTGAGCATTAAATACAGGCAAAAAAAATGCACATGATGGCTTCCAAGTGTATGTAGTGCAACCCACAATGTGTAGGAGAAGGAAGGGAGAGAGAGGGAGAAAGAAAAGAGATAAATAACCTGCCATTTAGGCAGGCTATGGGAGGAGGGAGGGAATTGGGGACATTGGTGGTGGGAGATGGGCACTGGTGGAGGGCGGGTGCTGGAACACTATGTGACCGAAACCTCCAAACATGAACAACATTGTAATTGTATATCTCACGGTGGCATAATAAAATGTTAAAAAAAAAATAAAAAAAAAACCACCTCTTTTGGGGGCCTTGACAGGTCCTCCTGGACCCTGTTCTGCCTAGCCTTGGTATTTATATCCCACAAATGAATGCAGTCATTCTGTGTCTGTTCTTTTCCTTCTGACTAATTTCACTCAGCATGATAATCTCCATGTCCATCCATTTGTAGGCAAATTTCATGACTTCATTTTTTCTAACAGGCTACATAGTATTCCATTGTGTAGATGTACCATAGATTCTTTATCCAGTCATCTGTTCTCAGGCACTTAGGTTGTTTCCAGATTTTAGGTACTGTGAATCGTGCTGCTATGAACATAGAAGTGCAGATGGTGTTTCTGCTGTGTGTTTGGGGGCCTCCAGGGTATATTCCCAGGAGTGGTATTGTTGGATGAAATGGGAACTTAATATCTAGTTTTTGGAGGAATGCTCATATTGTTTTCCAGAAAGAAAGACTGGACCAGTCGACATTCCCACCAACAATGGATGAAAGTCCCTTTCTCCCCGAATCCACACCTGCACTGGTTATTCTTGCTCTTTTGGATGTGTGCCAGTCTCTGCGGTGTGAGATGATACTTCATTGTTGTTTTGATTTGCATCTCCCTGATGATTAATGATTGTCAGGGAAGTCTCTGGGGTCCCCAACAGTACTGGGAAGCGGAGTTCCCTTTTACCTCTGAAGCTGGCGGGAATGAATGAAAACTCAGGAACCGACGCAGTTTTTTTTTTTTTTTTTGTTTTTTGGGTCACACCCGGCAATGCTCAGGGGTTTCTCCGAGCTCTGCACTCAGGAATCACTCCTGGCGGTGCTCAGGGGACCATATGGGATGCCGGGATTGAACCTAGGCCGGCACAGGCCAGCCGTGTGCAAGGCAAATGCCCTACCTGCTGGGCTATCGCTCCAGCCCCCCCCCCCCCCCCCATGCAGTTTTAAAAGGGCTTTACTATCACAGGTTCTGATATACAATCCAAAAGCAGGGGCCGGAGGGGATTATCCCATATGGTCCCCTGAGCACCGGTTCCGGTCGAGCGGGCCTGGCGCGGGTGTGCCAAATATATATATACATATACATATATAGTATATATATATGTATATGTATATACATATACATGTGTGTGTGTATATATGTATATATATATATATATATATATATATATATATACACACACACACACAAAAGCAGGGAAAACCTCTGGACTCTGGGTTCCCAGCTAGGCCCCAGCCACGTGTAGGCCAAGATGGCTGCCACCATGTGTTGAAGCCCAACAGAGAATGGAGAGGATGGAGAAGCAAAATGCCAAGGGGAAGCCGAAATGGCAAAAAGAGAGCTTCTTTCTTCTTGCCGCTTATTTTCACTATATCACTGTCTTCCCATTCGTCATCGATTTGCTCGAGCGGGCACCAGTAACATCTCCATATGACCTGTCTCATGCAAGTAGAGCCCAAGGGCACCTGCTTGCTCAAACCATTCCATTAGGTCATGGGAATGAGGTTTATAATTGTTACTGGTATCTGGCATATCAAATACCAGATAAAATATAGCGTCACCAAATACCCGAGCCGCTTATTTTATAGCTAGAAATCTGCCAAAACTTCTCAGCCCTCCCCCATTGTGGGCTGGGCTATCTAGAGATGAAAACAGGAAAATAGCTCTATAGAAATGTAGCACTTCAGGTGGCCTTCTGGCTTTTTACAAGAACCCAGAGCTGATTCAAAGCCTCCCTAGCAGAGCTGGAAGCTAAATATAGGCGTCACACAATCACAAGCAGAGAGGGTCAAACACCCTTCAGGTAATTTCTCTCAGCACCTCACCTAGGCCCTTTTAGATGCTAATGTCTTGAGCCAAGATCTGCCTGGAAATGCCTTTATAGGGTAGAGAAGGGGGTTTCTGATATAGCATGCCTCTGTACCAAAGACTATACTAATGCCAGTTAAATATTTCTCCAAGCCTTCACAAGAGTCTCCTCTACTTATTGGTAGTTTTGTATTTTAGTTGCTTTTGAGTTATCAGGGAGCCATGCTTGCTTGCTTGCTTGCTTGGAGGCAAACAGCATTTCTCTCTGGTCTAATTACTTAGAGATCCAGCATGGCCAGGCAAATATGCTGATAAGATCTAGCTAGTCCCATGATGATTGTGGTAGCATGAGAGAATATTTATACCAGCCAGTACAGATACATGGTCAGATAAACTGCCACATTTAAACTACCCCCTATCTACAAAGTGACCTGCAGGAGGCAATCCAGGGCAGATGCAGAGGCTCTTAGGTGTCCTGCAACAAAATGATGATGAACATTTTTTTCACATGACTTTTGACCATTTGAATTTCTTCTTTAAGGAAGTTTCTGTTCATTTTTTTTCTCCCCATTTTAATTGGGTTAGATTTTTTCTTGTAAAGTTCTACCAGTGCCTTGTATATCTCTGGATATTAGCCTGTTTTCCAGACAGGTATTGGGTGAATATTCTTTCCCAACGCGGTGGGCTGTCTTTTGTATCTTGGTCAACATTTCTTTTGAGGTGCAGAAGCTTTTTAGTTTCATATAGTACTATATGTTTATCTTTGCTTCCACTTGCTTTGTCAGTGGTCTTTGATCTTTGAAGTTGCCTTTAGCTTCAATGTCATGAAGGGTTTTGCCTGTGTTTTCTTTGATGTACCTTAGAGATTCAGGTCTGATGTTGAGATCTTTAATCCATTTTGATCTGACTTTTGTGCATGGCGTTAGAAAGAGGTCTAAGTTCATTTGTTCACATGTAGCTTCCCAGTTTTTCCAGCACCACTTGTTGAAGAGGCTTTCCTTGCTCTACTTCATATATTTGGCTCCTTTATCAAAGATTAGATGATCATATATTTGACGGTGTGTGTCAGGGTACTCAACTCTATTCCATAAGTCTACAGGTCTGTCTTTATTCCAATACCATGCTGTTTTAATTTCTACTGCTTGGTATTCCAGTTTGAAGTTGGGGGGGGGTGATGCCTCCCATCTTCTTTTCCTTAGCTATTCATGGGGGTTTATTGTTCCATACAAATTTCAGAAGTGTTTGATCAATTTCTTGGAAAAAATGTCATAGGTATCCTTATAGGGACCACATTGAAACTGTATAATGCTTTAGGGGGTATTGCCATTTTGACAATGTTGATTCTCCCAATCCATGAGCAGGGGATGTGTCTCCATTTCCTCATGTCCTCTTTTTATTTCTTGAAGCAGTGTTTTATAGTTTTCTTTGTACAGGTCCTTTACATTCTGAGTTAAGCTCTTTCCTAGGTACTTGATTTTCTGTGGCACAATTGT
>JAJIBD010001458.1:0-48893 GCA_021461705.1 Cryptotis parvus | reverse complement strand
ACTAATCCTGTTTACTTTGCATAAATTCTCACTAAAGCGCCTTGTCTGGCTATTGCTAGTGAAGGACCTGTTGCACAGCTTCCAGCTAAACAGATGAGACCTATTAACCATCTCCCGTTGAATGAATAGTATTGAATTTGCCGGCATTGCACTTTACAAGTTAGGAAACGGATTGCACGCATGGGAACACACGGATATTTACTCCTATCAAACTTTAGTGTTCTTTTGTGAATATGTGAACCAAAGTCCCTTTTCATCAGTTGCAGAAAGGCTTTTTAGTTTTGTTTCGTAGGTATAGCCAAGGTGAGCATTTTTACCTAAGTAACAATAAATAACATTCTTCATAAAAAGTGTATCATTTCCTTTTCCACAAATTCAGATCTTGCCCCCGTCTTTTATACTTTACTATTTTTCTTGGTCACACAGACTTGTAATTTAAATCAACTTCATTCTTTTATTCTCCTTATATACTTTCACAGTCTCCCAATTCTTTTTTGATTCAATTTTCATGATTTCTCCCATATCCATCCCCTCAATTTCCATTTCTCATTGCCAGCATCCTAGCGAATGCCAATATGGACTTGAGCCTAAATTATTACATCTTAAATTGGTTCCCGAACTCCAGTTAATTTCCTTCTAATCCATCCAACATAATACTACTAGATTTATCTTATTAAAATATGGCTTTTCTTGCACTTACCAATTTGAAAGTTTGGAATTGATTGCAAAGATAATTGAAACAATTAGTGATATTAGGGACAGAATGGTCTAATGGTATATTACCTTTGAAACAAATGCACCTAGAGTTGTTTATCTTAGTTTAATCCTTTCATAGTGGCATGCCTTAAGGAATCAGTAGCTTGACTTGGTGGGAAGGGCTGAAAATTGAGAAGACTACCACTATGATTATTGTGAGAAGTAATCATCATTTTGTTTAGTGGCCCTCAGTTGATGATAACTTTTATTAGTAGAAGTATTGCTGCTCTATTGTTAAGACTTGTATCACTTGTATCACTTGTCTTCCTGTTGTTCATTGATTTGCTCAAGCAGGCTCCAGTAACATTTCCATTGGTCTCTGTTGGCGCTAGTATAGCCCAAGGGCCTCACCTTGCTCCAAGAACATAGAAGAGCTTCAAACCATTGTTTTAGGTCACGAAAATGAGATCTATTGTTGTTACTGTTTTTGGCACATCAAATACAACTTAGGTAGCTTGCCAGGCTTTACTGTGTGGTGCGCTCCTCAGTTTGTGACATGCGCCACAGGAGAGCAAGTAGCAGCTCTGTCCCATGGAGCTGTGTCTCTGGATCATGACCGACAGCAGCTTGTGGGCAAGTCCCCTGGGCCTTCTGGACAGGACAGAGGTGGGGGAGAAGGGACCCCAGCTCCATCTCCATGGAAGCCTGGTGGTTTAAGCTGCCGAGACCAGCATATTTGGGCTTGAGATAGGCTTGTCTCTAGGGTGGGGCTCTGAGGAGCCGGGCTTGAGATTGGCTTTCTCTTTGTGGAGCTCTGTGAGCTGTGGAATCCGACATTGAAAATGGCTGCCATCATGTTGGGGTTCCTCTGGCTTCTTCAAGGTTCTATTGCAGTGGCGGGCCTGGGCCAGATACTGGGAGCAATCTGTGTTGGCGGTGACTATGGTGAAAAGGAACCTCGTCTACTGCTGATAGACTCGGAACTGAGCTCCCATATGACCCAGCAGTTCCACCTTTGGTTGTCTATCATCAGGACAGAAAATCATTCATTCAGAAGAATGTATGCACACCATTATTCATTGCAGCACTCAGTATAATAGCTAAGATTTGGAATCAACTTAGATGTCCATTGACAGATAAGTGTATTATGAAGATATAATATATATACACAGTGGTCTATGTAGTTGTAAGGGCATGATGAAATCTTGCAATTTGCACAATGTGAATGGAAATGGAAGATATCACGTTAAATGAAGTAAGCTGAGAAGAAGAAGGATAAACACAGGTTGGTATCACTCATATGTGGTATTTAGAATAGTTGGATTAGGGAATACAATGTTTTTAGGGGTTGGGTGCCTATTCAGTCTTGGCCCCAGAGCACAGGGAGGAGAAGAAGAGAAAGAGGGAGGGGAGGGAGAGGAGAGACAGATGAGCAGCAACAGCAGCTTGGCCATGGGAGTCAGGGTACCAGGTACAAAGGGGGTGTTCAGGAATGAAAGAGCCAAATATCCAAACCACAGAGTCAACGACACTTTAATCAAGAGACCCAAACTGTAAGAACCAAACTTCAAAAGGTGCCTGTCAAGAGGGCAGGAATGGGGGAGGGGGAAGAGGGAGGGTTGAGATGGAACTTAGGAACATTAGTGGAGGGAAGTTGACACTGGTGGTGGGATCAGTGCTGCAATACTGTTTGTGTAAAACTCAACTGTGAACAGTTTAATCACAGTGCTTTAAGTTTAAAAAATGTGGGGATTAAAATAAGGATGTTCTTGAGTAGAAATATAGCCTCCTGTGTGGTCGCTGCCTTGGTACCATAGAAGAAAAGGAACCTGCCGCTCTTCCCTGCAACTCCTGATTTTTATAATCTCTGAGGAATATCAAAGTATCTGCCACATAATGTGTTTCAGGACCAAAGCGTTAGTGTTGCAGGTAGCTTGTTTGCCTTGAATGCACCCAACCCAGGATCAATCCCCAGCACTCCACTTGGCCCCCAAGCACCACCAAGAGTAATTCCTGAGTGCAGAGCCAGGAGCATTACTAGGTATGCCCTCTTAAACCCCCCAAAACACCGCATGTTTGAGGGCCAGAGAGATAGTGCAGCAGGGAGAGGCAAGAGTATAATAGGTAAGGAACTTGCTTTACGTGGGGTGACCAATGTTCAATCCCTGGCACCACATAAAGTTCCTCGAGCCTCTTTCAGGAGTGATCCCTGAGCACAGTGTTAGCAGTAATCCATGAACACAGCTAGATGTGGCCCCAAAACCAAAAGGTGGAAAAATAAAAAGATGTTTTGGGTGTATTTAAAGCCAGTGGGAGTTACAAAAAGTTAGAGCCACAGGCACCAGTGAACTGCCTGTTTTTAAAAAGTGCCTTCTTTACTTACAAACCCAGAGATAAAATGTCTTTGATCCTGGAATATTTTGTTTCAGAATTTAAAACCCCAGGTAGAATGCAGGAAAGATAGTACAGTGTGTGTGGTGGGGGGATACCTTTACATATGTCCAACCTGGGTTTTATTCCCTGCTCTGAATATGACCCCATCATCACTGCCAGGCGTCCAGAGAACTGAGTTAGAAGACATGAGTTCCACTGCATCTGGCCCAAAAAACAACAACAAAACCCACCCAAAACCCTCCAGGTCTGTCTTAAGCATTGAGCCAGGACCACGATGAGTAGAGATGGCACCTGGCTTGACAGATCTTATAGCAAGTTTGATCAAAATCATATAAAGTAACAGTGTAACAGTGTAACAGTGTAGTTTTTTATTGTTTATTTTTACAATATACTTTAGCATGGTGATGGATAACTTGTCTTTGAATAAATCCATAAAGAAATATTTATTATTTGTTTATCGCTTCAGTAGGATAAATAGGGCTTTCAGTGACTGCGAAGAGAAGGGTTTAGTGAGCTTGAATGTGACTTTTTTTTAATTGAACCACCATGAGATACACAGTTACAAAGGTGTTCGTGATGGGGTTTCAGTTATACAACATTACAGCCCCCTCCCTCCATCAGTGTATATTTCCTACCACCAAATTGTGACTATTTTCTTCCGGGGGCAATAACAATAAAATGATCAGTACAGTGAAACTGGAGAACTTGGTGATTTAAATGCATAAATGAGAGCTAAAACTTCCAAGATGATTTTGTCAAATGCCTCGTTTCTGTACAATAGCCTAGAGTTTAAATATTCAGCTTTCCAAGTACGTCCCCCTTCTGAGTCTTGAAAACTAGAGAGTGGTCAGAATTTGCGTTATTCTCTGAATTCCTATTATTTCCTGTTTAATAAGTACACTCATGATTCTGATTGACTTTACCCCTAAATTAAACATAGGAACGTGTATGTGTCATTCAAACATTAATCAGTGTGGAAATCTCGGTCAAAGTGTTGTTTTTCTGAGGCGCCTGTTCTGTCCTTGAGTAGTCCCGTCAAGAAAATCTTTCCTTTTTACTGAGGTAATTTTCGTCTGTTATGTGTATTTCTAGTGCTTCCTCCTCCCACCCCCACCTCCCAAGACCCCCAAAATGCCCCTTGAGAGCCTTTCAAGTATTAGAAGCCTTTCCTGTGAGGCTAAGCCCTGTCCTGGGTGCTTGCCTGTTAATGTACTCCCAGTGTTCGTGCCCTTTGTAAAGTGTAGCACCCAGAACTAAATATTATTACTGCATGGTCTCTGATTTGTGAGCGAATAGTACCCAGATGGCCATGTGGTTTTCCAAATTGTTCCCATATGGTTCTCATAAATATTGTAATGGAAACTTGGGGATACACGGTTGATTGTAGTAACCTTTATTAAGAGATAACAGCCTCTGAGAAAAGATAGGGACTGGAACTGCTGGATAATTGTCAGTTGCTAAATTTTGTGAGATAGTAGAATAAGAGATAATACCACCCTTGGCCTTCCCGGTGCCCCCATGTGCCATCTTAGGTCTTAGCTGAGGAATCACGTATCTCTCACCTGCTTCATACCTTTTATTTTCCTTTCTTTTATGTATTAACAATTTTGTTAGGTAATGGTGGTTATATATGCTTTCATCTCATGCCAGGTATTTTCTGACAGGGCAAACTGCAAACTGTTCTGGAGAATTTAGTTGAGTGGTAGAGAAGTGCTATGGCTAGGGGCCAGGAGCAAAGTGAGCCACGTCTGTCCCCAGTTTGCCTCCTGAGAAGACCTGGGCAGGCCCTGATTGCCAATGGAAGGGCTTAGGCTTGGCTCGGGATCAAGTTAAATAGAACTGAGAGTGAACAAGATGAATGTAAATCAGAAGTCGCTTTTGGAGGGTTATGTAGATGTGAATTAACTCATATGTTTTAAAGCTGTTGACCCAGGACCAAAGAGCATTCATGTACGTTCCCTTAGGCCTCATTATTCTCTGACTGCAGCTTAATCTCAGATTTTTGCATCCCACCAGTTTCATTGAATCCCCAGAAAATCTTCAGTATCATTTCATGATGGGGTATTTTTCCAACATGGTATACATTTTACTGTAGTCTTCTAAGAGACTGGTGATAGGGGGAAAGGGAGAGTTTCCTTTTCTGAGGAAGCTCTATGATTTTAAAAACAACAACTTATAATGTCTAGTAATTAACTGTTTTGTGTCAAAGTTCAGTGCGATAAACAAAGCCTATATTCCAACATTTGTGAATTTTTTCACATTCTTGCCCTTCAACAATATGTTATAATTTGTTGATGATTCATATCACTGATATTTTGCTTTAAGAAAACATTAATTTGAAAATGCATATGCACAGTGTTTGCTATGTAAATAACTGTACTACTTACAATATCCAGGATATAGAAAAACAGCTCAAATGTCAGATGAGAAATGAGTAGGTAAGAAATTTTGTTTACATACACATGAACTACTACTAAGCTATTTGGAAAAGTGAAGTCTTGCCTTTTACTATGTTCAGTGAAACTATAGGGTGTCATGTTAATAAAAGTAAGGCAAAAGTAGCTAGATAAACATCAGTGATCTCATTAATGTCTGTGTGGAAAGAAAGAAAGCAGAGAAATGCTTCTGGTTCCTCACCAGGCTGAGTGTGTGGCTCCCCAAAGGGGGATGGGTGAGGTCCCTTCCTATCCAAACAGCTCCAGCAGCTGAAAATGTCCACATTCCACTATCGCTCCCATGTTCAAGGCCGGACTCCACTGCTCTGAAGAGCTCCACCCAGAAACTAATTTATTGGAAAATTCAGGTGTATGGTTTTGTGGACTGAAACCTCCAGAGAGGTTTCACAGAGTCAGGGATGGGCTACTTCCCCGTCTCCCTATTCTTCTGGCAGTCACTCCCTTGTCCCAAAGTCACCACTCAATTAAAACTTTAACTACAGCTTTATCATGCTGTTAAAAATTTTGGAATTCCTGGAGCACTTGGCCACATTGGCTGCCGCACGACAGCTCAAACTCTACAATATTGATAAACCAAGTAGCACACCATACTTAATGGCATGTAAATTAGAAGACAACCAGTAACAAACTATAAACACACTTCTTTTCTTGTCACACTTGATCACTTGATCACTTGAATCCACGTTGTTCATCGATTTGCTCGAGTGGGCGCCAGTAACATTTCCATTGGACCCTATCATGTGCCAATGGGGTTGATTCAGGAATATGAAGAGCCTCAAAACCATTCCTTCAGGGTCTTGACAAGGAAGTCTGACCATCTTGTGGGTGGGCGGCCACGTGATCTTTGACATCCCGTGGGATACAGTCAGTAATGGCTCTAGCCCAGCGGTCATCTCCAAATCGCATTACATGTCCAGCCCATCTGATTTTTGATGCCTTGGCAAACGAGACAGCGTCCCTGATTCTGGAATAGCGACGGAGGTCAGAACTCCAGATTCCCTTCTCTCACTTGAGTGAGGCGTGATATTCCAAGCATAGCTCTTTTTGAGTTCTGCTCTGGGAGACCCGAATAGCATTCTCATCCTGCTTTCGTAGGGGCCCAGGTCTCTGAGGCGTATGTTAATGCAGGGAGAAAGGTGGAGTCAAAGAGATGTGCCCGGAGCCGGAGGTTCTTTGTCTTTTTTAGCTATTTCTTCGATGCCTTTGAAGGCATTCCATGCCGCTCTCTTCCTCCCGCGCAGCTCAGGTTTTAGGTCGTTCATCATGTTGATTTCTCGATCTAGGTACACTATTCAAGAGTCTGCTGCATTCAGAGATGTCTGTTCCGTTGAGAGTGAATGGGGCCTCTGGAACTAGTTCATTCTTCATAAACATGGTTTTCTTTTAGATTCTGCTGTAAACCTATCTTTCCACATTCTCAGTGGAAGTCAGCCAGCATTTGTGCCGCTTGGCTAATGTTTGGTGTTATTAGAACGATGTCATCAGCGAAGCGGAGGTGGTGTAGTTGCCGACCATCTATCTTCACTCCCATTCCTTCCCATTCTAATTGTCTGCATGGTGTTCTCGAGGGTGGCGCTGAAGAGTTTTGGTGAAATGGTATCACCCTGTCGAACCCCTCTTTTCACATTAATGATCACTTCTTTGTAGAATGGTGAGATCCTGGTGGTGAATCCGCAATACAGCTCACGAAGGATCTTGATGTATTGGGTTTGAACACCCTGTTTGGCTAGGGCTTTGATGACCGCTTCAGTCTCCACAGAATCAAAGGCTTTCTTTAAATCAATGAACGGAGACAGAGCGGCATCTTGTACTCCCTACAAACCTCAGTGAGCTTGGTTACTGTGTGGATATGGTCGATTGTGCTGAATCCTTTCCGAAGCCTGCTTGCTCGCATGGTTGTCCTTCATCTAGTGGTCTGCTAATCCTGTTCAGGATGACTCGTGTAAACAGCTTGTAGATGACGGACAACAGGCAGATGGGGCGATAGTTGCCAATGTCGTGAATGTCTCCCTTTTTGAGGCAGTAGAACTGTCCTGCTGGTTTTCCATTGGGAGGGCACCTTGCATTCGACAGGTAGCGTGTGAAGAGCCGAGCTAGTGTATTGATGAGTACCGACGGCAGATTCTTCAGGTGTTCGGGTCTGACTTTGTCTGGGCCTGGTGCTTGTTCCCTTCTTTACCAAGGAGATGGCATGTCAGATTTCAGAAGGGAGAACGTTGGGAATGACATATCCATCCTGTGGAATTTGGTATGTGGGCAGGTGGATGTGGCTATCAAAGAGATTTGAGTAGAAGTCATGGATCATCTTCTCCATTGCCTTTCTGGAAGATGTGATAGATCCATCAGGGCGTCGGAGGGCAGTCATCTTGGTCTTATAGTTGGCGAAGGACAGGCGGCGGTGTGAATGCTTTTCCTGGCTTCTGCTGCATCTTCCAGTATTTCTGCTCTTCTGTCTTTGAGGTCTTCTTTTATCGCTTCTCTGCACCATTTAGCAAGCTTGGACGTTAGCATTTGGTCTCCTGAGGCTCGTGCCTTGCCACGTTGGCGAATGAGCTCAAGAGTTTCTGAAGACAGGCCGTCCTTTTGTGTCTTTCTCTCTCTCGGCATTCTTTGCACAATCATGGAGGTCCTGAACCAGTTGGTTGTATTCTTCATCGATGTCGCCAATGTTGGTATCTTCCCATGTTGCTGCAATGGTGCCAAAGAGTTCCCAGTTGGTGGTCGTTCTGGGAGTTCTCTTCTTTGCAGCCTTTTCTCCCCGTCCGGGAAGTAGAATTTTGCACGAAGGGAGACGGTGGTCTGATCCTGTTTGGAATTTGGGGACAACAGCTACATCGGTCAGAAAAAAACTGTCGATTGAAGATGATGTGGTCAATTTCATTTGTGGAACTGTCCGCCAGGAGATTCCCATGTCCAACGCTTTCGCTTCAGCCTTCTGGAACTGTGAGTTCCCATGAATGGTCTTGGTGGACATGATGAACTCAGATAGTCTCTCACCCTGTTCGCTCCATTCCTAGGCCATGGGTCCCAATGTGGAGTTCTTCAGCCGAACTTCTTGGTCCTATCTTGGCATTAAAATCACCGACTATGATCTTATAGAAGGTGTGATCTTTTTTATGGAACTCCTCCAATTCCATGTAGAATTTTTCAATTTCATCTTTTTTTGTATGTGGATGTTGGTGCATAGACAATGAAAGATAGAAATTGCTGGCAGTGGGCCACATCTATTCAAGTGTAATCGTCCTATTCGGTTTGTTAGGCATTCAAATGAATCAACGTTGACGGCCATGTTCGTGTTGATAAGGACACCGACGCCTCTTTTGTCACATGTTCCAAGGAACAATTCTTCTCCGGTGTCAAATACAGCATGATGCAACTGACGCCCTTGTCTCAGCCAGACCAATGATGTCGCACTTGATCTTTTGTGCTTGCACCATCAGATCCTCAGATATCCGCTTCCGATGCCAGCGCACGTGCATTGAAAGTACAGGCAGTCATTTTAGTCCTTCTTCGCTTTGGCAGCCTAGGATGGCCGTGAAATTTTATTAGGCACTGCTTGTTTGCCTTTCTTACTGCTGCCATATTAAGGGCTCTTTCTGGGTCAGGAAAATAAACATTTCTGTTACTGGATTTGGCATACCGATCACACATCGGACAGCTTGCCAGACTCTGCCATGCGGGCGCTATATTCTCATTACTTTGTGGGGCTCTCTAAGAGGGGTGGGTAGAATATTTATGGTAATTTGAGGTAAATGCGCGAGCCGCATAGGCCGGTGTACGGGAAAGCTGGTTTCTGCTCTGCCGGGTGTACCAGTGGTCCCTCTTGTCACAACATATTAGTAATTTCTAATACAAGGGCTTAATGGTTCTGTGGTGAGAATGAACAATCTAAGAAAATGTTTTTTTGATCACTTTAGTAAATTACCTGTAACAAGCAATATAAAATAAAATATTGATGGTCTGTTATGGGGCAGGATTAAAAGAGTGATTGGGAACACTGGATATTATGGTGGTGTGAAGTTGCAGCAGGTGGTGGGATTGGGGTTGATGTGTAAGAAATTAATACGAACAACTTTGCTAAAAAAAATTGAGTAGACGCCCATTAAGTTCAATAAATTCAGCAAGTGAAAGCAACAACACAGATCACTCAGTTTGTTTGTAACAGCTCAGTAAAACGTCATAACTTTAGCAGCATCATTATGAGATATATGTTGTAATAAATATAAAGTAAATTAATTAGTGTCTGCTAAGGGATCAACTCTGGGCAGGTGTGGAAAACTTGGGACTTTGAAGGAGCTTAAGGGCCCATTAGTGCTGGATCTGTTGGAATATTGAACACCTGAAACAACTGTGTTGTGAACAACTTTGTAAATCACAGTGTTTTTTAAATAAAGTAAATTTAAAAAAAAACGAGAAATAAAGCAAGGGAATGGATAGTATCCAATAAGACAAACCCTTGAACTGTAATAACAGAATTGAGGTAACCAAGGTGAGGAGGGACTTGGGATTAGAAAGGACCTAGAGGCAGAAGTGGGGTTGGTACTTGAATTGTAGTTGTGGTACAACTTGGGGTAAGGGCAGTATTTAAATTGTGCTGGATTACCTCGTTAATTAAAACATCAAATTTCCTTTTTAGAATTCTGGTGCAGTCTCCCCAGGTGGTTTTCAGCAGGGGCTCCTTCTAGCAAGGGGCTGTCCACATACTAGGAATGTGCCTTAAACCCTGCACTGTGTCTCTGTTTGATACCAGAGAGCTTGTCGTAGCTCGGTTTCCAGATACTATTTGAGCTTTAGGTCTGATAGACTTTGCTGAATTGTTTGTAACATCTTTTGTTAGCTGCTTATTATGCCAGCTGATTGAAAAGTCCCTTGAGCTTATTCCTATATTTTTAATCCCAAAATTGATAGTTGAATTGCTGCAATTTGCTATACACGGTGACCCAAATTCTCTCTATCTAATTGATGGGTCAGACACGCTGCACCGTGTTAGCAGAATGGCAGGACTTCTGAGTCTTCACCGCCCGCACCATTTTTGTCTCACTTCCAGTCACCTTTTATAGAGTTTGAGTTTTTTTTTTTTTTATTTCTTTTTTTGGTCATACTCAGCAATGCTCAGGGGTTATTCCTGACTCTGCACTCAGGAGTTACTCCTGGCGGTGCTCGGTGGACCATATGGGATGCCGAACATCAAACCCAGGTCAGCCAGGTAGCAAGGCAAATGCCCTACCCGCTATGCTATCGCCCGGCCCCAATATATTTTTTTTCGATTTTTTTTTTTTTTGCTTTTTTTGGGTCATACCCGCAATGCTCAGGGGTTTCTCCTGGCTCTGCACTCAGGAATTACTCCTGGCGGTGTTGGGGGGACCATATGGCATGCCGGGATCGAACCCGGGCCAGCATGGGCCAGCCGCGTGCAAGGCAAATGCCCTACCCGCTGGACTATCGCTCCAGCCCCTATTTTTTAATGTGATGAAAAAATCAGTAATTAAAATACTCTTGGAATAAGTCCAAACAAAGACAGTTCTTTTGATGAGTTGCAAAATTACCATCAATAAAGAAGACAGATGTGAATTACACAGGGAACAGTTATTGTTGTTGATATTTATTTTCAATTCAAGAATTTTTAAAGGATCATTCAGCTGTTCTAATTATCCAGGTGCACAGGAATGTTTTTTGCTCTGTGTTGAGTTGTCTAGACTTGAGTGCAGAATCTTACTTAGAACTTTGCGATGTGTTAGAGAAATTGTTTCCACTTTGCCTAACTATTCAAGTGTAGAGAGCATTTACTTTGGTATCAAAAAAATCTGGGTTCAAGTTCAACTGTATGACCTTAGGTTGCTACTTCTCCTGGCTTTGTCTTTTCTTTTTTAAATCTATAAACAAGGTCAATATTCCTGCCTCACAAAAGCTCAGGGTTAAATGAAATCATATTGTCAAGATACTTAGCGCCTGGCATAGAGTTAGCACTCAGCACTCAATAAAACTGTGGCAAATAGCATTCACTTACTCTCCTGATAGAGACAGAATATAACACTTAAACAAATCCTTATAAAAGTAACTGTTTAAATATAATTGCCTTCCCATATAGGGAGAGATAGCGTGGAGTGCTTTAAAGGAGGCGGCTTATGGTTCTCTCAGCAGAGTGAGTGAGCCACATCCTCGACTCAGCAGGTGCTTTGAGCAGAAAGAGGGTGGGCATGCCCCTCGCTACCAGAGCCTCATGGGTAGATGCCAGAGCCATGCTTCTCAGCTATCCTGCTTTTTTTGGTTTGCTCTAAATCTTTGTTCATTTGTTTTTTTGGACCACATTCAGTTAGAACTTACTCCCGACTCTGCTCAGGAATCAGTCCTGGTGAGGATCTAGGGGCCATATCGGGTGCCAGGCATCCAAGTTAGCCCCTGTGCAAGGCAAGTGCCCTAGCTGCTGTGCTATCTTGTCAGCCCCGGTTTTCTCAGATGTTTTTTATTCTTGTGTTTAGTGAACTCTGCAGGGGGCACCAGCAAGGTCCTTTGTGTGTCAGGAATGTGGGGCAGAGAGAAATTGTGTTATTAATAATTACTGTTTACTTCAACCTTGCAGAATTGTGTGCTTCCAAAACTAAAGTTTCTATTTTTCTGTCTTCATCAGTGTTGGGCATAGGACAGTGCATGTACATTGGCTCTCAAATTTTATCAGACTATAGATAAACACATAGTCTTTCATCCCTTATAATATACCATTTCTCCAGATTTTGTAAGAGATTTACCACAAATGCATTTTGGAATTACCACTTGTAACACTTGTCTTCCCATTATTCATCGATTTGCTTAGTGGGCCATTAATGTCTCCATTCTTGGGAATGAGATCCACTGTTGTTACTGTTTTTGGCATATTGAATACACCATGGGTAGCTTGCCAGGCTCTGCAGTGGCTCTGGGTTAATCCCAAGAGGGCCCAGTCATTTTCTATGTCAGACCATGAACCATCCAGGGCCCACGGGCAGAGCCCTGGGTGTAGACAAGCCTGTCTCCTGCCTGCCACCTGTTGATGCGCCAGGCACTGTTATAAATTCATACATTAAAAGTATGCTGATAATTTAATTTTATTTATTTTAATGTGTAGCCGTTCGTTCTTTTGTGTATTCATGTGTCTTCATTTAATTAAAAAAAGCATGATATAGATAATCCTAAATGGAATTGATGAAAGATTTCTATTTTAAGAATGTGTTTATAAACAGTATAGCCAGTATCCCTTGAATATGTAATATTTTAATAGAAAATTAGTACCCATGGGGGTAGAGAGAGAGTACAGTGGGCAGGAACTTGTCTTTCATGTTGCTGACTGAGGTTCTGTCTGTGGACCACTGTGGTCATGCAGTCCACATGACCACAGTGCTCATGTGGTCCCATGAGCACTGCCATTATTGATCCCAGAGCAGCATGAGGAGTAAACCCTCATCACTGGGTGCCCCCAAAAGGAGCAATAATACTAGAAAAATGACGCAGAATAGTGCCTTCCTTGATTACATTAACTCACTTTCAGCTCACTCTAAGTTCAGACGGACTGGTTGGACAGGGTTTTTCTCGTAGACTTCAACTTTCTTTAACCTTTTATTAGTCTGTTCAACTTGCTGGCTGGTCAAATATGGGACCAAAAAGTATGTGTAGATTTCTTCTCTTATGGATGGATCACTTAAGAAACGCTTCTACAGGGGCCAGAGCGATAGCCCAGCAGAGTAGGGTGTTTTCCTTGCATGTGGCCAGCCCATGCCGGCCTGGGTTCGATCCCGGCATCCCATATGGTCCCCGAGCACCGCCAGGAGTAATTCCTGAGTGCAGAGCCAGGAATAACCCCTGAGCATCGCTGGTGTGAACCAAAAAAGCAAAAAAAAAAAAAAAGAAAGAAAGAAAGAAAAGAAAAGAAAAGAAAAAGAAACGTTCTGCAGGACTTACAGTCAGAATGGGGGATGCAGTAATAAGTCACTCCTAAATCATAGTAATTTTTTTTACTATTCATGCAACATATTCAGTGACAGTTGGCAAAAAACAAAAATAATACCAGAAAAATCCCAGAAAAACCCAAAACCCAAACCCCCAAAAAAAAAAAAGCCAACTCTTTGTTTAAAAAGCCATTTCATTTCTGTTGTTTTTTTTTGACATTTGAATTTGGCATTCATAGTAATATAAAATCTAGTTATAATGTAGCTAATATCAGTATACTGTGTATCGACATTCTTCTAAATATTTTGATATTTATTCATCTTCAGAGTTAATTATTCCTGCAACAACTAAAAAGGATACTATTTTTATTTTCATTTTGTAGATGTTTAATTGGAAGCTCAGAGAAAATCAAAGTTGTATTACTACTAATACAAAGCCAAATTTTTTTTTGTCTTTATTTAGGTACTGTGATTTAAGAAGTTGTTGATGACAGTTTGAGGCATTCAGTCTGAGTGTCTCCACTCCAAACCCACCACCAGTTCAGTGTCTCTCTACCAGTGACTCAAGGTTTCCTCTGCCTCCCCACTAAACTCCTTAGCAAACTTACTTTGGCAGGGGAGTGGGCAGTGGCCTCCCAGTGGTGCTTAAGCCATCATGGACCCTACCTGCAGTTCTCCACCAACCAGGCCGTCAGTTCTGTGCTAGAGCCCACGGATGTGATGCTTCTTGGGTCCTACTGTGCTGGGGATACCCAGGCCGTGCATGGGGGTGATCAAGCCTCCAGGACTGCATTCAGCAATGTTCAGGGAGACCATAAGGTGCCAGGAATTGAACCCAGGTCTGGAGCATACCAGGCATGTGCCCTTATGACCCTTTAGATTTCACTGCATGCTTACAGTAGTCAAAGAGACTTTTAACTTGTGTTGTCTGATTCTGGAGAAGATCAAACTTTTTTCCACTAGTCTATAAGGTACCTTAAAATTTTACACAGGCCATTTCCCCAGAAAACTGGTTTCTTGCTCGTTCTTAGCGACTTCTAAAATTAGAAGGAAAAAAAAAAAGAAGGGTTTGGGTAGAGTCTGGACTTGTGACCAAGAAATTTCCTTCTAGCAATATGATTCTGCAATGATCGGAAGAATACGTGTTTATTGAGTGTGCCCAGAATTGTGCTAGATGCAGAGAATCAACTTGTGGACGAGATCTCTAGGATCTAGATTTCTCTCCTTGTATGTGTGTTCTGTGGAATAGCTGATTGTTGAAGGAAAACAAAGCCGGTGCATGCACATAGCCAGAGGATGTCCCGTCTTTCGTGAAGTTAGGGGAATCTCCTCTTTGGAGCTGAAGCAGAGGGGAGGGTGAAAGGGCGCTTGAAGGTGCCCCATGCTGAGCTGGGCGGCTTCTCTAGGGGCAGCGTGGGCAAAGGCAGTGTCCTCCACATGGGACGCAGGCCTGCAGACGAAGAACCACTAACAGGGATTTGCATTAATCGTATGTGTATGCTTTAAGACTGCTTGACAGAGGAGGAGAGTGCATTTGACGGACAGGCCTGAATCAGGGGAGACGGATGAGACTGGTGGAGTCATTTCCATGGAAGACACTATCTAGGGGACAGGTGTTGGCAACAGGGGTAGGAAATATAAAAACGGTTTGAGAGCTTTTTGCGGAAAGCTGGTTTAGGACGTGGAGACTAATTGTGTGCGTGAGAAACAGAGTTAGTAGTTAAAGGCAGGAAGGAAGAGAGAGGGGCTGGCACAGAGACAGGGAGGCAACTTGGAACCAGAGCCCCGAGTCCTGGCTTGAGCAGCTGAGTCAGTGAGAGAATGGTTGGAAGAGCCGTGGAAGGGGAAGATGAAGCAGCGCCCTGCCCTAGAACGAGGGGAGAGGCCTAGAGAGGCGGGTAAAGGAGGAGCGAAGCAAGGGCAGGGTGTTCACCCAAAGGAAGGTGGCAGGGGGCACATCCCCAGATATGAAGGCGTGGGGAGCTTAGCCGGGAGGAGACCCATTCTCACCCGCTCACGTGCGCGCAGGACCAGCAAGAACTAATCGCAAGTGTTAGATGTGTTGGCTTTGCCGTCCGTCGAGGACACCTGTCTGTAACATCAGGGTTTCGGTCTCTGGATACCTCTCGCACAGGTCTAAATACAGTTTTCTAGGGGTGAAGTCAGTACGGAAGTGTTGTTCATCTTGTTTGGGAAGTTGTTCATGCGTTCCTCGTGTCACAAAGTCATGTCAGCACAGTAAGTTTTAGCAAACAGGAAGCTTCTGTTCTGCGTGAGTTCCATATGTCGTTATTGTGAAGTGTCTTGAAGCTTTAAAGCGTCTGTATATTCAGTATCACAAGTAAAGCTTTCTGATGTTACTTAGTAAACCTTTCCTTCTTCAGAGGATGGGGACATCTGTTGCAGAGCAGAGCAGCTCAGGGGCATTTCTGAAGTATTATCTTTGTAATCAGTCCTTTTGTTTGTATTTTGTGCATAGATGCAGCATAGCTGTTATTCAGGTCTACCCCAGACTGCCTTGTCCCTATAAAATAATAGCTGGGACTAATGAAATCTTGCTCCTCAGCACCTGTAGGTACTATAAATTAGTTGTATATGTTTTAAAGCAGTTCTTTCTTTTTATGGGCCTGAGTTTTTAAAACAGGAACTTTTTCGCTGAGGAATTTCAGGGAGAGGATTCATGTTTAAGAGGAGTAACTCTAACCTAACTCTGGCTTCTCCCCTCCTCCACATTGCTGCCTAAACATAGGATCTTAATTTCTGTTTGAACCATAGGTAAAATGGGACTGTTGCTAGACCTGTGTCATAGGGAACCGTCAGAAACAGGATACTTATGGAAACGCTTACTGGACTCTCACTGATGATGAAAGCTCAGTGAATGTTAGCCATTGGTGCTGTCTGTGTTTACCCCAGCATTTCCTCTTGGTAAATCTCAACATCTGATAGGATTGTGTCAGAAACCTCCTGCAAGCCCCTTTCTGCTAAAAATTGTGGAACTTGATAGAGAAACAGAGGGAGGGTCTTTTATAACCAAAGAGCCACTGTTAACCAAGAGTGTGAAACCCACCTCTAAACTGGCCCCTTGGAGCTATGCAGCTCCCAGGCAGCACTTGGTGCCCAGGCTTGGCTCTGGGCATCTGTGCTTCCCAGGGGTGACTCTCTGCCTATCTGTTAGCTCTGAGTTCTGTGGAACAGAGGTTTTACCCTCGGGTTATAATTCTCATTATAATTCATAGGTAGTTACCCAGCTTCTTTGCTTCTCTACAGGGGTCTCTGGGAATCATACTATTGTAAAATGGGTGCTAGCTTTCTGTAGGAAGGATGTAAGTACTTTGGTAACTTAGCAACCTGTATCTAAAGATTTTTAGAGTTGGTCAAGCAAAATCAAGTACAAGCTCTCAGCCCTTGACGCTTCAGGTTGCGAGAGCTTAGAGAGTTCTAAACCAGCCCCTCTTACAGTTATTAAAATCGCCCAGCAGTGCTAATGATTTAAAAAGTTGTAGAATCAAGATCTCCTATATCATGTTATTTATTTTTTACAGATTTTTCAAATACAATAAATATTTAATAAGTATACGTGATACAGGAGATGCTAATAAGCCTTAACGTGTATATTTAACACACTAAAAATGCTGCTGTGCCAGAAACTTGACATTAACCTAAAAGTAATATCTTGACTAAATATGCTCTGAGCATTTAATTAACACCATTGCTGTTTATGTTTTACAATCTGGAAGAAACTTGATGGCGAGTCTTTAGATGTGGCTCGTAGTGTAAGGGGCTAGCACACCTGGTACCAGTGTTCCTGAGTGGTCCTGGTCTCCAACACCACTAGGTCTGGCTCCTCTAACAGCTTAGAGAGCTTTTCTTAGGACGATTGACTCTTTCCAGACATATTAAATCCTTGCCCCAGATTGGCCTAGTCTCTGGGACAGATTCCTCCCTCGCACACATTGCCTTGGCACAGCTGTGCTGTTCACCGTGGAAGCTCAGAGGTCTGTCCCACGCTCTTGCCCTCTGCCACATAGCAGTGTTGGGTTCCAGTGACGAGATCCTGCTCCCGGGAAGCCTTCTGTTTGCTGACTTTCCGGCCCCCTTCTCCCCAGCGGCAGCCCCCACCCCCGCCACCACCATTTGGTCCCTCACCCAGGGTGTTGATCTGACCTCTAAAATTGAAGTGCCTGGGCTTACTCCACCATCCTCTTTTTCTTTATATTCACTCTCAAGGATCTCGCCCAGGCTCAGGTCTTTAAAACATTCCTAGACTGAAGATGCACACATTTATACATCCAGTTCAGACTCCTTTCTTGAACTCCATACCTATAAATCCAGCTTCCTGCTTTGCATGAATGTCTGGTATCTTGACTATATTATACTCTGAACATCTACTTGAATGTCTACTGGATACCTGAAGCGTAACATAAGCAAGTCACACTCTTGCACTGGCCTCTAATATCTTGGCCCTGTGGTCTTCCATAGGTTGGTAAATATCAACTCCCTATCTTGACTCAGCCCAAAATCCTTAGAGTCTTCTAGTCTGTCAATACCTCCAATTAGTTTTCTACCAACAGAATGTTTTCAAGACGTGATTGTTTCTCTTCGCTTTCATTTGTCCTCGCCCTATTCAGCACTGCCCACCTTTCTGTCCTTCGTAGATTACTATGCTAGCCTAGTAACTGACCTTTTGTCCCTGCTGTGGAGTCTCCTTGGTCCACCGGCCAAACCAACCCTTCTAAAATGTGAGAGCATGTTATTACTTACAACAATCCTTTCTCATCTACAGTCATTCCATCTACCCAAATGACAAAAATCATGCCACGTGCCCACAAGGCCCGCATTATCATTCCCCTGTAGCCTCTTGGACTTTCTTTTCACTTTTCTTGTTTCACTTTACTTTTCTACTCCAGCCACATTGGCCGCCTTGCTGGTGCTTGAGCGTAAAAGGCTCATGACTTCTGTCCCTCCATTGGAAGCATTTTCCTCAGATTCCTGCAAGGCTCCTTTCTCACTTCCTTCAGATTTCTGTTTCTTATTTTCTCTCTAAGTCCTTTGATTACCCTATTCTACAAATTGAGAAGTGCTTATTTTTCCTTCATTCTTTTTATCCACAGTTAAAATTTTTATTTTTATTTTTAATTTAAATTGGTTTAAAATACATCTGAAAATATTTTAATTTTGAATATTTAGTATATATTATAAATAATTCAAAAATAAATAGATTTGGGCTGGAGAGTTAGTAGTTATGGCACTTGCCTTGGAATGCAGCTGACCCAGCTTTGATCTCTGCCTCCCCTGCCCTGCCAGGAGTAATTTATGACTGTAGAGCCAGGAGTAACCCCTGAGCCTTGCCAGGTATTGCCAAAAATCCAAATAAATAAACAAATTAATTAATTAATTAAATGGATCACATACTACATCTATCTTGCTAATTTATTTTTTGTCTTCTTTAGTTTGTTTTTCTCTTCCCACTAAAATGAAGCTCCCTAGATTCTAGAACTATGTATGAACTAGTAAATATACATAAAAGGTTGGAATACACCCAGCACATACTACAGTGGGTGAGATGCTTGCCTTGCATGCAGCTGGTTCAATCCCTAGCACACCAGGTGCTCTCCCAAGCCTTCCAAAAAATGATCCTTGGACATAAAGCCAGGAGTAAGCCTTGAGCACTCCTGGGTGTATCCCAAAAAACAAAAAGGTTGTAAAAAAGATTTTAAAAAGTCTTGAAATAAATAAAATGGAATTGAAGCAATGGGCTCATATTCTTTATTTTTAGTCTTCAGAGGGAAAATCTGTCTAAGTATACAAGCTCAAAGGTTATTTCCTAGAACTACTTGTATTTGAAAATATTCATATGGATAGCACATGGGAGATGTTTTGAGAAGTACCTTTTACTTTATTTCCTCTGAACTCGGGCCCATTTCTATTTCTTCTTCTGCCAGAAGAATTGGTGTTACCCACTTGACATCTTTGCCCTGAAAGTCTTACTTTGTCCTTACCTTGTGTAAGGGCCCCATCTCCCTACTTCAAGCCTTTGTCCGCTGCCTAAGCTTACAAAGAGGGCCCAGAGTTTGGGGAAACAGCTTGTTCTCTACTGAATTGTCATATTAAACAAGACAGTAGTAGCCACATTCTTAAATCTTTGACCCTTCTACAAATGTTTCAGAAGTTCAGAGTCCATTCTGCAGACAGAGTGGAAATCCTCCCCCTGCCCTCTCAGCCATGCCGTCCCCCTCGCAGTCTGTCCTCAGACATCACTGAGCTTTGGGGATGGTGAATTTTAAACGTTTTTTCATTTGTTTGATTTCAATGTCAGGGCTCCAGTCTTGCGTCTCACACAGTCAAAGCCAGTGCTCTCCTACTGATCTGCATCTTCAGGGAGCTGTGGACTTTATTTATAGGAATCATTATTATTTATTCATAGGAATTATTTATAGGAATAGGCTCCAATGCTTCTCCAGTTGTGTGTCCTTGAATGTGCTCTTAAGTTTTGAGAAAGGGAACCAGGCCTCTGACTCACATATCTTGAATGTGTAAGGCCCCGAGATGAATCGCTAGTACCACAAGGCCTCTAATTGTCATTTGATTGGAGTCCTACAGTAATAATTAAGTCATTTAAATCAAGAGAAATGGGAATATTTCAGGACTAGGTCTGACATGTGACCTTTCAACACAGAATGCGCCCCTGCCTTTTCTGTTCCCGTATCTCTTCCCATCCCCCATTGAAAGAAGAGTTAAATGCTAGATTTTCAAACTGTGAATATAAAGTCCCATATTTGTACGTTGTCCTATGCCTTTTAAATTGTATTCTAGGTTAATATTGTGCATTTCAATATGGTTCCCACCTCCTTTAATTAGTATTAATGAAGCCGTCTTCTCTACGTGAACTGTGTACTGAGCAGAAAGACCAGAATCCTCACTTTACAGTACTGTGAAATAAGGCAGGTAGGTCTGAGATATGATTATAAATGACTGCGTCAGGAAACATGGGGAAAGGGTATTATAGCTTTCACAATATGACATTCTTTATCAAAGAAATAACAATAAGCCCAGAAAAGACATTATTCTCACACTTCTTTTCAATGAATAGAAGTAAAAATTAACAATAATAGAAAAAGAACCTGACTCCAAAGACAGTATTTTCAGCTTCCTCCACGTCTTTCTCCTCAAGCTGTTGTAAGCTGACAAATCCTGCAGTTGGTCAGCCTGGCGCTATAGAGGCGGGAGCAGGTCCTGGCGGGAGCCTCTAGCCCTCTGTAAGGACTTTCCCTGCTGCTGCCACCATCCTGTGGCTGTCCTGGGGAAGTGGGACACGTCCAGGGCCTCTTTGTCATTCCTGTGTTTGTTCTCCCTCCTCTCTCTTGTCCTCGTCGGTGCTGCATTTGTGTGCTCGTGCTTATGCGTCGGATTTGCTGTGGTCTGTGTCAGTGCATTTCCGTAGTCTCCGTGGTTGCATATTCAGTCATTCTGAAAACTGATTCTGTGTCTTCAGTGTAACCACCAGAACTGGTTTGCTGTAGTTATCACAGAAAGTCCGGAGAAGCCAGACTCAAAGAGCGGTTCACACACACGGCCCTGCGGCTGCAGCTGCATCAGACCCTGGAAGAGCCATACACACGTCCTGCGGCTGCAGCTGCATCAGACCCGCGAAGAGCCACACACACGGCCCTGCGGCTGCAGCTGCATCAGACCCGCGAAGAGCCACACACACGGCCCTGCGGCTGCAGCTGCATCAGACCCGCGAAGAGCCACACACACAGCCCCTGCGGCTGCAGCTGCATCAGACCCGCGAAGAGCCACACACACGGCCCTGCGGCTGCAGCCTGCATCAGACCAGGAAGAGCCACACACACGGCCCTGCAGCTGCAGCTGCATCAGACCCGGAAGGAGCCACACACCGGCCCTGCGGCTGCAGCTGCATCAGACCCGCGAAGAGCCACACACACGGCCCTGCGGCTGCAGCCGCATCAGACCCTGGAAGAGCCATACACACGGCCCCTGCGGCTGCAGCTGCATCAGACCCTGGAAGAGCCATACACACAGCCCTGCGGCTGCAGCTGCATCAGACCCTGGAAGAGCCATACACACGTCCCTGCGGCTGCAGCTGCATCAGACACCCGCAGAAGAGCCACACACGTCCCTGCGGCTGCAGCTGCATCAGACCCCGCGAAGAGCCATACACACGGCCCTTCGGCTGCAGCTGCATCAGACCCGCAAAGAGCCACACACATGGCCCTGCGGCTGCAGCTGCATCAGACCCTGGAAGAGCCATACACACAGCCCTGTGGCTGCAGCTGCATCAGACCCTGGAAGAGCCATACACACAGCCCTGCGGCTGCAGCTGCATCAGACCCGCGAAGAGCCATACACACGGCCCTGCGGCTGCAGCTGCATCAGACCCTGGAAGAGCCATACATACGGCCCTGCGGCTGCAGCTGCATCAGACCCTGGAAGAGCCATACACACAGCCCCTGCGGCTGCAGCTGCATCAGACCCGCGAAGAGCCATACACACGACCCTTCAGCTGCAGCTGCATCAGACCCTGGAAGAGCCATACACACGGCTCTGCGGCTGCAGCTGCATGAGACCCTGGAAGAGTGGAACATTCACACACACATTCCTGCGGCTGCAGCAGCCATTGAGGCAGACGTGTCATTTATAGCACCTCCTGCCCACAGTTAGTGAGACTTGAAAAATACCAACAGCTGTCTTAATCAGATAGGGATTCCAATTCTACAGAGACGGATTTGCAGGACCAGGGAGTGACTCATCTAAACTGGTCCTGCTACTTTTTAAAAATGAAAAATTCCATGAATGAGAATGCTAATGCTAAAATATATCAGATTAGCATTTGGGCGATGGTGCCAAGGAAAGAGCTCCAAGGGGAGTGCTTTCGATCTTTGCATGAGTGTGTGCTTTGCAGGTGAGAGCCTGAGATTTGATCACTGGTACTACATGGCCCCTTAAATACCTCTGGAAGTGATCCTACTGAGCACTGCAATAGGAGTACCCACGGGCACTGCTTGTTTGTTGCCCCTTGCCCCCAAAAAAGAATTTGAGTGGCTATTATGGTTTCATTAGTTTCATATATTGAAGAATCTATAGCCTTCCTTGCAATGTTAGACAATTAAGTATTCAAGGGAGGGGAGTCATAGATTGAATTTAAGACAGAACATTGGAATTTGGGGGCAAATTCTTCCTGATGCTTATATTAGCTATAGATAGCTATATTTACCGTTTAAAGTTTTTACCATTAATAAAAATTTATCTTGTGTTTATCTGCTTCTCTAGGAAGACATTTCCATATAACTTTTACTTTCAAGATATTTAAGAAATTTATGTCCCTTATTATATTGATTCAGATTGTTATCATTATATTCAGAATGTAATAAGGAATATTTTGTAGGCTTGTGTTATTATTATAATACTCTTATGCCTCAATATATTATTAGATAGAGATCTGTAGGGTGCGTCTGTTCTAAATGTTGTTTGTTCATGTGTGTGTGTGGGGTGTATACTATATATTTTTAAGGCCAATACTTAATCCTGTTTCTAAGGTCAGATTTAGTAACCTGTACTTGTGTTGAGAAAGACTGAGTGTATGCTCAACACAAAGTGGTTCTGTCTCCAAGGGCTGGCAGTGAGAGAAATAAGTAGGTCTCCTGAGCTATGATCAGAGACATCAAACTTGTATTAAGTGTAGGATGTTATGTTCCTGGAACTTTGGCGATATTTATTTTGGGAAATAAAAGGGTGTTTTCTTATTTTCTAATAGCTTTTATGTAAAGAAATATATATCCCTATATTCTTATCTTTATATGGATATAAGCATATCCATAGAAATGGATATTTATAGCCCTAAAAATAGTGGAATTTTATAGCAGTAATTTTATGTACACCATACATATAATATACATATGTACAGGGAACAACTAAACTGACATTTAATGTCTGATCATTGACTTTGTGACTGTAGAGTACTACTGAGGACAGAACAAAAGAGAAAGCTATTTTAATGATCTGGATACAGATAACCTACCCAATGACCATTGATTGAGGGTTACATTCTCACTCTAGTCACTGCGTGGTGAACCCAGCAGATTCAGTCTATGTTTTGGGGGCTTATATTTTATAGTGGACAAAAGAAACACAGTCAATAAGCAGTGAAATAAACATGAACACTTCGAATACAATGAATGTTGGAAGAAAATAAAACATCACAGAGAAATCAGAAATTTTAAATTTCATGGTCAAAGAAGATGAAATTTGAACCAAAGTTTAAATGACAAAAAAAAAAAAAGGATTTGTTAAAATCTTAGGGGCAAAAATTACAAACAGAAGGAACATTCTGGATAAGCGGAAAGATCCAAATGAGCTTAGTGGGTTGAAGGACCAAGGCCCACATGGGACAAACCCTGTAGGAACAGGTGAAACTGGAGAAGTGTCTAGAAACCTCCTCATCCAGGGCTTTGAGGCCTTGTAAAGGAGTTTAAGTTTTATTTTGAGAGATGGATGCTGTGAGAACATTTGAGGTACATTTAAAAAATGTTTTTAAAGCTGGAGCAATAGTGCAGTGGGTGGAGTGCTTGCCTTGCCTGCAGTCAACCTGGGTTTGATCCTTGATATCACATGTGGTCCCCGAGCACCACCAGGAAGAATTCTGAGTGAAGAGCCAGGAGTAATCACTGAATATTGCTGGGCGTGTCCTAAAAACAAAAGTACACACACACACACACACACACACACACACACGCACATCTTCTTAAATAACTACTGCTGTTATGGGAAAGATGTAGAGAGACAAGAAAAAATACTCAATGTTAAGGAAAGGTGAAATTTTGCATTTTCCTGGAACATTGATAGAGCTAGAGGGTATCACATTAAGTGAAATAAATCACAAGATCTCACTCATATGTGGTATATGAGAAAAAAATCAAGGAAATGGGCAATGCCCAAAGAAAATGAACCCTTGGACTCCAACACAGGACTGAGGTTCCCATTAATGTGTGTGTGGGCGGAGGGGGGTGAAGAGGGGCGTGACAAGTGGTGGCAGCTTTGATGAACAGTTAATGGAGGGGTTTGGGCATTTTGAAGGTGCATGTGGCATGGTGACATTGTACCTCCAAAGCGAACATGCCAGTCTTGTGCGTCTTAGGAAAGAGGGGGCAGTGTGGAGGCCTTCTATTGGGAAGGGATGTTATTCAATGGTAGAGCACATGCTTAGCGTAGGTGCTGTTTTTAGACTTGTTCTCTAACACTGCCGACCCCAAGAGCTCTGCCAAGTGTGGCCCTCAAAGCAGTAGCAAAAAGCAAACAACAAAAATAAAGTGAGATCAAAGAGAATTACAGGAACTGGGTGAGAAGTGACAGGAGCTAGGAGTGGAAATAGTTGTGGAAGCAGGTTGTGCTCTTTGCTGATGGGCTTGTATATGAAGAGAAGAGAAAGAAGAAACTGGTTTGAGCAAAGAATGGCTGCTTGAGAGTGAGGAGAGAGCCACAGGGGTTAGGGGAGAACAAGTTTGAAGGGTGGATATGAAAGAATTTGGCTTGACTCTTTTGATTTGAAGCACATGATTTTGAACTTTAATAGTAGTGAATTATTGAATAAATTGTTTCAGTGTCCTCATTAGTAAAATCAGGTTGGTAGTGCCTGCGCTATATGGTTGCTGTGAAAGTGAACTAATAGCCTCTGGAGCATTTGAAACAGGTTCAGACCCTTGTTCACTGTTGGTGGGTGTCATCTGGTTCAGCCTCTGTGGAAAACAGTGTTGGAAAACAGTGTGGAGACTTCTTAAGAGATTAAAAACATAACTCCCCTTTTTGACCCACAAATTCACATCTTGGCTTCAATCCCAAGAATACAAAAAAAAATTAAAAGATGCATGTACACCTGTGTTCATTGTATTTACAACAACCAAGGTCTGGGAAATAATCCATATGTCCAACCAACGAGTGAATAAAGAAATTGTGGTGTGTGTACATCGTGGAATGCTACTGTGAAATAGCCCAGAGAGAGAACAGCTATCAGGTGAGCCCCCTTGTAGTGGCATATAAAGAAGTGAAGCTTGGGGGTCTAGAGCAGGTGGGGCATTTGCCTTGCTTGCTGCCGAACTGGGTTTAATTCCCAGTTCCACATGGTCTCCTGAGCCCACCAGGAGTGATCCCTAAGAACTGAACTAGAGGAGTAAACCCCTGAGCGCTGCTGGGTGTTGCACAAACGCCCCCACCCCCAATAAAGTAAAACAAGTTTATGGTGTAAACAAACCTTTGAACTTTGACAAAACTGAACTTGTTTTACTCTGAGGGAACTAAGTTGGGCTCAGTGGAAGGAAGTGGCAGACCAGAAGTGATATAAAGACAGTGTTGGTGGATCTCTGATGGGTAGAAATGTAGCAACATTGTAAAGTATCATTGTATCACTGTCTTCCCATTGTTCATCAATTTGCTTGAGTGGGCACTAGAAACATCTCCGTGAGTCCTGTCACAAGCAAGTGTAACTTAAGAGCATCTGCTTGCTCCAGGGACAGGAGGAGCCCAAACCATTCTTCAGGTCATGGAACTGAGGTCCATAATTGTTACTAGTTTTTGGCATAACAAATAAATAAAAAACACAGGTAGCTTGCCAGGCTCTGCCGTGTAGGTGGTATAGTCTCAGTAGAAGGCTCTCATTTTGAGCATTATGACGTAAGGCAAAGAATATACTAAGCACCTATTCATCATAAGCTACTGTGGGAATCAACTTTGGTAAAAGAGAATTTCTGAAAATTATTGTATCTCACCATGAGCAAATCCTTGTCTGAAGGTTTACTAAGTTATTGTTTCTCATTAAACCTTCTGGGTTAATGTTCTTGTTAACTGAGCTTAGTTGATTTCTACTTTGTGTTCCTATCCGATCTGGTGTGGTCTTACTGAGATGTCAGTATGTAGAGTTAGGAGGTATCATGAGGCCCTGAATGTGGCTGCATGCTCCAGAAAACCCAGAATGTTTAACAGCAGTGAACTTACCTGGTGGTGGCAGTGGACATGGGTGTGGCTTTCTGGGACTTCTGGAAGTACAAGAGGATGGGAAAAATTCCACCCACTCAGACTCTGAGAAGGCTTGGGGTTTTCAGTCCAAAACAAAATAACCCGTATCTGGAGTTTTTGGCAGGTTAGCATCTCTGTAGAGCTCCGTCATGAGGCAGCAGAGTCTGGCTGTAGACATGGTGGTAGTTACTGGTATGAGTGTGGTGCTGGGAATTTGGTAGGGAGGAAAGTTGGCTTGTGCACGATCACCCCAGGGATCTCAGCTGGGACCTGTGTTAACCGAGAAATTTTTGTGACTAGTTGATTCTTGAGATTTCATTATGAATCTGTGAAATAGGGCTGGTGGATGAGTTTACATGTGGCAGCAGTGGGGCTTCGAGATCAGCATCTTAAATGTGAAACACACGGTGAATGCTATATGGAAGTGTTGTGCTGGATTCCCAACATTGTAAAGTAGATGCTTTAATGTTTACACTGTTTAACCACGTTGCCCAATAGCAATAAAACACAGAAACAACAAAGCAGGATCAAAGTTCCAGTAAAAGAAATGTTTTATTGCTCAGCAATAGTAGTAGTAATAGTATATATCCAAGCTAGTGATTTAATGTAGGTGTGTATTTTTTTTACTTTTTTGGGGGTCAGACCTGGCGATGTTCAGGGGTATTCCTGACTCTGCACTAAGAATTACTCCTGGCAGTGCTCGGGGACCATATGGGATGCTGGGGGTCGAACCCCACTCGACCGCATGCAAGGCGGTGCTATCCCCTCCAGTCCCAATGTAAGTGTGTGTGTGTGTGTGTGTGTGTGTGTGTGTGTGTGTGTGTGTAGTTCAGGATGGAACTAAAGGTGGGACTAGATTAGATGACTTATGGAGGCAGAAGGAAAAAAGAAGAGAAGGTACAGACTGGGTAACATTTAGACCAGGATGGAACTAAAGGTGGGACTAGATTAGATGACTTATGGAGGCAGAAGGAAAAAAGAAGAGAAGGTACAGACTGGGTAACATTTAGACTTCAGGAAGAAATAGCAAAGGACTGGGGAAATGTTACCAAGAGACATGAAAGGGTCGCCTCTGCTTCAGTGGCAGGGTACAGGCCTCCCATGTAAGGCACAAGAAAGAATTAGAAGGTGACCAGGACCAGAAAGGGGACAGAAGATAGAGAAAATTAATAGTAACCATGTCAAGAGCAATTTCAATGGTGTAGTAGAAATAAAATACATTTGGAGTGACAGAAGAGAATGTGGGTGAGGGGACTAGAAAATAACCCAGAGGACTGAGTTATTTATACATGGGAGACATAGCTCCACCCCCTGACACTGCCTGGCTCCCCAGCACCACTGAGTGTCACCCCAAGCACAGCCCTGGCAGTAGCCCCAATGAACCACCAGGAAAGACCCAAAAAAGCCAAAAAAAAAAAAAAAAAAAGAAAGAAAAAGAAAGAAGAAAAAAATGCGATAGAAACTCAAAAGTACAAACATTGGGATTTAACTTGGGAAGGTTGTTTAAATATGAAAACGTTTAAATACATTTGTATGCTAACTGGAACGAATCGGTGGAGAGGAAAATTTTATGATAAAAGAAAAGTGAATATTTAAAAGAACAAAGTTTTAGATTGTCAGGAAAGGATATAACCCAGGAGGGACATTGAAGGAGAGCAGATTCTTCTTTTCTTTGTAAATGGAGGCCAGGCAAAGTCTGAACGTGTCTTTTCATAAGATGGCAATTTGGGGGGTACAGTCATTACAGAGGATTCTAGCTAACCTCTGGGTTCTTGTGGAATGTGTAACATTGGCACACAGACCACCAGATGTCTTCAGTGCTGCTCTTTCACTGAACACTTTCTTACAACTCAGGTAGCAGCATCTCTGCAGTTGCTCAACCCAGAAATAGGAACCTTCAAATCTTGTGACATCACCAGTAACTGCTCACTGCATTGCTGCTTGCGGCTTCTTGTTTCTGGGTGTTCGCTTGTTGCTGATCTGCTGGCCAGACCACTTGCCTGGACCATCTGTTAGGGGACTACTCAGGGTTGTCGTTCTCTTTTTAGTCTCGCCTCATTCACCAGTCTGAATTGTTTGTCTTTCTCTCAGTCTGAACGTCCACTGCTTTTCGCTGGTGTGTGCTCTGCAGCTCTCAGTTCCCACAGCGCAGCTGCCCTTTGTCATTGTCATCTGTTTTTGTGCACATGTGTAAGCAGGAGGAGACCTGCTTATCACACATATGTAGGAGTGGGAGGAGACCTGCCTATCACACCTATGTAAGAGTGGGAGGAGACCTGCCTATAACACGTGTGAGAGCGGGAGGAGACCTGATAATCATACATGTGTGAAAGCCGGATAAGACCTGACTATCATACATGTGTGCGAGCAGGAGGAGATATACCTATCACACGTGTGTAAGCGTGGGAGGAGACCTGCCTATCTCACCTATGTAAGAGTGGGAGGAGACCTGCCTATAACACACGGTGAGAGCCGGAGGAGGCCTGACTATCATACATGTGTGAAAGCGGGATGAGACCTGACTATCATACATGTGTGAGAGCAGGAGGAGACGTGCCTATCACACGTGTGTAAGAGTGAGAGGAGACCTACCTATCACACCTATGTAAGAGTGGGAGGAGACCTGCCTATCACACATGTGTGAGCAAGAGGAGACCTGACTATCATACATGTGTAAGAACATAGGAGACCTGCCTATCACACATGTGTAAGAACAGGAGGAGACCTGCCTATCACTCATGTGTAAGAACAAGAGGAGACCTGCCCATCATACATGTGTAAGAACATAGGAGGTCTGCCTTATCACACATGTGTAAGAACAGGAGGAGACCTGCCTATCACACATGTGTAAGAACAAGAGGAGATCTGCCTATCATACATATATAAGAGCAGGAGGAGACCTGCCCATCATACATGTGTAAGAATAGGAGGAGACCTGCCCATCATACATGAGTAAGAACAGAAGGAGACCTGCGCATCATACATGGGTAAGAACAGAAGGAGACCTGACTATCACATGCATGTAAAAACAGGAGGAGACCTGCCTATCACATGTATGTAAGAACAGGAGGAGAGCTGCCCATCATACATGTGTTCTTACACATGTCATACATGTGTAAGAACAGGAGGAGACCTCCCTATCATACATGTGTAAGAACAGGAGGAGACCTGCCTATCACATGTATGTAAAAACAGAAGGAGACCTGCCAATCATACATGTGTAAGAACAGGAGACCTGCCTATCACATGTATGTAAAAACAGGAGACCCGCCCATCATATATGCATAAGAACAGGAGGAGACCTGCCTATCACATGTATGTAAGAACAGGAGGAGACCTGCCTATCATACATGTGTAAGAACAGAGGAGACCTGCCTATCATACATGTGCAAGAACAGGAGGAGGCCTGCCTATCATACATGTGCAAGAACAGGAGGAGGCCTGCCTATCATACATGTGCAAGAACAGGAGGAGGCCTGCCTATCATACATGTGCAAGAACAGGATGAGACCTGCCTATCATCATGTATAAGAGCAGGAGGAGACCTGCCTGTCCAGGGTTCTGTATTTTTGTCTTATCCTTGCCCTTAGCTGCTTCTGTTATCTGACATCCCATGTAAACAAGATTAAAAATGAAACTATCCAGATTATCTGCCCCTTCCCTACTTTCATCATAGCACAATAATTTTATTTTAATTGCAGTAGTTTTACTTTAATTGCATACCTTTCTAAATGAAGTATTAAGTGAAATGGCCACTAGAGAAAGAAACTCGAGAGGACGGAAACAGTTATGGGTGAATTAGAGATTCTAGAGAATGGTGTTAGCAGCAAAAAAATTGGTTTTAAAACATTTCAAACTTCCACTCTGAGCAATAAGGAAATAAGAAGGGAGAATCCTCACCTGGCAACAGTACCTGATATTACAGTGATAAAGTAGGATTATTAATTATTACTATTATTAGGGAATCATTAACATTACTCCTATCTCCCAGCTTATTTATTCAGTAAGGAACTGACCATCACATATCATTTAATTGAAACTCTGGGTGGATAAGAGAGTCTAAAGGAATTGTAGAGAAGTTTCTGTGCTTTTACATTAGTTCTAATTCCAGTTTCTGCTAAATTATAGTCCTGAGAACTTGGAGTAAATTGAGGTTTGATTTTAGAATTTTCATTCACCATGATTTCTAGCCAGAAGGCTGATAATGGAGGTGATTCTTTTTTGCTCCAAAGGAGAAATTCTATATACAAATAACAATAGGTTTGATTTTTGTCCCTAGCAAAATTCTCCACCTAGTAATTATCCTGTTGGTTTACATGTTTTTAACAGACATACATAACAAGTTCTATAGTAATAAGTTAACAGAAACAAGTCTAGTAGCTTGTTTTTTAATTGCCTAAAAATGTGTACTGGGAGCTCAGTTGTTACTAGGTGAAGACAAAAGCATTGTGTCTTGGTCCTTATCTTCTGAAGGAGAGAATTTACTCAGGAGACATAGGAAAGGATAGAGTTTATTAAGAGAACAGGGCGAGGGCCAGGAGATAGTATGGGTTAGGTGCATACCCAGAAAGCGCCAGACCCATGCCCAGATCTTGGAGCCACATGGTCCCTATCAGCACTGGCTGCAGACATTGGGAGGCCCCTGAGCAGCACCAGGTAAGCCGGCTCTGTCCAGCACTGCAGAACCTAAGCAGTGTGTCTCAGTCCTTTTACTGAACCCATGGCTTTCTTGGCCAAGAATTGCCTGTGGAACCCTTTAGACCTCCTGAGAACTGCTGGAGAGGTGCCTCCCCCTCCACACCCTGAAGAAAATGCTGCAGGTCACGTATGTGAAGTGGGAGAGGAGGAGTGGCCTCTAGAAGGCAGGACTCACTTTCCTCTTTACTCATTCCAGCTAGGGCTGGAAAGAGTTGACTCTGAGCACCTACACAGCACACACCTTGGCTCTCCCCAGCTCTGTGCAGCAGTCGCCAAACTGTACCTGAGTCCTTCTTGATCTACACATAGAGGAATTAAACCCCACCACTAGAGGACTTCTGGGGAAGGTGGGCAGAATATCAGATTAGAGTGAGGAATTTTTATTTGCAAGCAAAACAAAGTCAGTCCTATCACCTGCCGGGGTCTTTTTTCTGGACTGTCACCTGCCCCTGCAGAAAAGAATTTCAGGAAGAAGACAAATAATGAAGTCATTTAAATTTCTTTTTAGCAAATATGAGGAGAGAAACTTAGTCAAGAGAGAATATGGGCGTCCCCAGCGTGGAGAGAGGCAGGTACATCCTATTCAGGGCTGTGCTTGAGCCCCCAAGATGGACATTGTGCATAAAGGAAAAAAAGGAACCCCCACACCTCAGGCAGAGATGCAGGTGTCCATAAGATTGGGGAGATGTGTACCTCGGTCTCTGTAAAGTTAGCATTTATACAGCCCTGTCCTGTATAAATGTCTGCAGTCAAGGGGGGAGAGTTTAGCACTATTAATAGTTTTCTTGGATATTCTTAGCATGGCTTTTTGCTTCAGTCTTGGGAGCCCAGCTTATGCTGTGTCTGAAATTCCTTATCTGAAAGGTTTTCCTGGCACCTCAGGTGGACTCTTCGTTTCCAATAATGCTTGCCTTTGGACTACTTTGGGTTAAAAAAATAGCCCATCCCATAGCTATTAAGCAGGATAACTCAAGAGTAGGAGCAGCTGAGTCCTGTCGCATGGTCCTCTGTGTGTGTGTGTGTGTGTGTGTGTGTGTGTGTGTGTGTAAGTCTAGTTTACCTTTGTGTGTTCCATGGGAGGAGGCTTCAGTACCAAGCTGTGTCATTCTCTCTAGAGGCTCTAATTTATAGGAATCCTGACTTTATTTGTGGGTGGTTGGTTTGGGGCCGCATGGTGGTGTTCAGAGGCTATTCCTGGTTGTATTCTCAGTAGTGACTCCTGCAGGTGAGGAGTCAGAAATCAAATGGGATCGACTCCTTGCTACGCCAAGCACCTTACCTTTTGTGCTATCTTTGGCTCATGACTTTTTGGCTTTCTTGGACTTTGAGATTCCACGGTGCTGTGTTTCAAGCAGTTTCTTTTGTTGGCTTTCTGGGGAATCCCAGGCAAACGCAAACTGTGCCATCTTCCCCATACCTGCTCATGCTGACAAAAGCAAGTCATTCCCACAGAAAGATTTTTCCTTTGGAGTTTTTTTGGGAAGTCAGATCAGTGCTGTGGACAGCTTACTTATTTTTCATCAATATATTTGGTGGACTTTACTATGATTTCTTATTTATTCATTCATTCATTCATTTGATTATTTATTTTAGGTAAGGATGAGTTAAGATTTTGAGTATCTCTGTGTGCCAGGTACCTTGGATAAAGTAGCAAAATTATGTACCGAAAGTGTTGATTCTTCACCAACGGTAAGGTCTGTGGTGGAGTTTCAAGTATCCTGTGCTTGACTCTGCCCTGAAGTCTCCAGGAAGAGATGAAAATACGGTGGCACCTACGAAGAACTTATTGCATGAATGACGCTGAAATGAGTAAAACATCTCAGTGACTGGAAAACGTATTCAGTGGTTGCTCCCGAACTACTTACTCTTTCATTCTCTTAGTTTTTGTCAAGTATTACTCTTGGTGTTGGGAATATACTAGAAAAGAGCAATAAGCCATGACGCCTGCCTCAATAGAGTCTGCTGAAAGAATGGGTTCCCAGAGCAGTTCCTAGAGTGAGGTGTTCCACGATCTTTGGGTGTCTAAGAAGAGAAGTTCATTCACTATTGGCCGGTAAAGCACAGGAGCTGTTGAACGGCAAAGAGGGTCTTGGAACTGACATGGTGTAAGGGGAGAAGACGGTCTCTAAGGGAGAAGGATATCTCTCTACCAGCAGGACTGGGAACAGCTTCAGAGAGAGGGAGTTGGAGTCTGGTTTTATGTCCAGCAGAGGTAAAGTAGTAACAGCTTATACATAATCTAGTAGCTTTTTGGGAAACTGATCCATATTCATGAGGGGAGAACGGCAAGGATGTGTAAATTAGGTAGATACAAAGAACATACATCAAGCAGAATGTCATGTTGGGGAGGGGGTATAGTTTAGTATAGTAATGAAGGCCAGGGAGATGGGGCTGAGATTCATTCTGCTGGGTTTTCTTGGACTTTGAGAAAGTCTGGGCAGTTTCCACTCGCCATGTTGTCTAGTCCGGAGTTCTGGTCTACACAAAAGTATTCTCTGAGTTCCATTTTTGGAACTGAGCCAAGAGGATGGAGAAGCATCTCCTAGGGAAGGCTGTCACACCCTCCAAGCAACAAGCCTTGGGCTAGTCTTTTCTAGCTTGCCTGCCCTGGGGAGTTCTTCTAACTTTTCAGGGGAAAGAGATATGAAGGGGGGCAAAGTTGCAACTAAATCTGAGAACTGCTTTCCTGGGCAGTGCTGCTCTTTCTGCCTGCCCGACTCCTGCAGAAGTCATCACCTCGAAAGCCCTGCTCCTTTAAAGTCTTCTAAAGCATTTATTCATTTTATATGGCTGGCTGTATCCAATTAGTCTTTACAGTTCCATTTTTCTTGTCACTCCCCCTTCACCCCCACCCTTAACAAAGCACCCTTCCCAGAACCTCTGACCTTGGGAATAGCTGTTCTTTCTTTATATCTTTGAAGGGACCTAGTTCTATTATGCAAATATGGAAAAGTACCCTCATTTATGCAAATGTTGAACATTAACACTTCTAGAGCCCAGGAGCAATGTACCCTCAAACATTACACTGTTCTGGGTAACAAACTATGAAGGTTAAGTGTATGGGAACTATTTAATCTTGTAATCAAATAAAACTTACTCTAGTTCACGCAAAACACGTAATAATGTACCTTATCATTATTGCTCTGCATTGTAATTAGAGAATGGTTGACCCAAGAGAATGCAATTAGCATTTCTTTTATACTAGAAAGTAGAATTCGTCTTGTTAGCTCTCTGTTACCTATAATTATCTTTACTGTTGACAGTTTTTCTTCAGATCAGTATAATCTAATCTTTTGTGCACTCATAAATACACAGTATTTGTATACTTTGCACACAGGTTAGAATAGCAAAGCTGTGTACATCTTTCTGCCAGGATTTCCTCTTACATCTTCTGAGAAGTGTCTTTTCCTGCTTGGTTATTCCATGTGTTCATGACTGTTCTTGCTTTCGTATTGCAGACCTTTCTTTTACTTCAGCTCTGTACTGGAATCATAAAATCCTGAAGCAGGCAAATAAATAGGGGGTCCCTGGCAGTAAGTTCTCAGAATCTGTAAAGAAATTGCTTTGTCACCAGCTCTAAAATAGTCCCAAAGCCATCAAATCATGACCCCCATTTGGGGATGCAGAAACAGACCTGTTGAAACTCTCAACTGGTTCCAGCACCAGCCCAGAGAAGGCTGGACCAGAAGAGGAAAAGCTGCTACAGAAATTAGTGTCTGTGATAAGAATATGAGAGACCAGGTAGGTTTAAAACTCCTCCCCATGACAGACAACTCCCTAGCAATGGACATTTATCTACATAGAAATTCCTAAGTCAGGCAGAGCAGTAGTGCAGAGTGTAAAGCATTTGCCTCGCACAGGCTCGACCCGATCCCACCCCGGTTTCCCATATGGTCCACCGAGCACTGCTAGGAGTAATTCCTGAGTGCAGAAGAAGTACTGCCTGAGCATTGCAACAAGCAGAAAACGAAACAATAGAAATGCCTAAGTTGGGGACAGTTTTGGGAGAAATGCTATGCACCAACCAACTTTGCAAAGTTGGTTTGCAAACTTTGCAAAAGCAAGAGGTGCACATACTCATGGTGGGGTCACTTGTGTTTGGTGTCACCTGAATCTCAGCTTTTTCTTCTACTTTGTTTACTTCATGGAGTACTTTTGGCTCTCTCCCTTCTGAAGAAACTCTCTTGAATATGTATCTCTTCCTCTTCCTCACCTGCTCTCTCTCTCTGTTTCTCCCCTCAGCATGCTCTCCTTCCCACCCCAGAAGTGATTACACTTTTAGCACTGACCCTCCCACTCTCTCCCAGACACTTCATTGGTGGAGACCAAACTGTAGCACTTCCTCTTTTGAGCCTGCAGCTTTTGCTTCCCCACTTCTGAGTCATCAATCCCATGCCTACCCCTCACCTCACCAAGGGTCTAACTTGGGGTTAGACCCTACCATCAGTACGGTGGACCTACCATCAGATGGGGTGAACCTACCATCAGTGTTTTTGTAGAGCTCATTTGGTCATTAAAATTTTTTATTTAAATTTTTTTGTTTGTTTTTCTTTGGTGGCCATACCCAGTTGTGCTCAAGATCCACATGAGACTCTATGTTACTTCCAAAGGTGCTTGGGGGCAATGCAGAGAGTTGAACCCTGACTCCTGAGTATAAAACATGCACTCCAGCCCACAGAGCTTCTTTTCTAGCCTCTGTTCGCATTTTGCTTTGTTTCGTTTGGCGGTGTACCCGGCTAGGGCTATTCTCTGCATGGAGTTTTGGGTTTGCTCCAAGTGGTACTTGTGGTGATGGATCAAATCTGGGTATCTCCCATGCAGAGTGAGCACTGCAGCCCTTTGGGTGATCTCTCATGCCTTCTTCACATCATGTAGTCTGTCGCTCAAACAGAGCATTGCTACATGTGAAGGAAGAGAGTGATGCTTTCTCGATTGACCCAGTAGGTGAGGGTGAGTTTCAGGCACTACTCACTTCAGGTTGGAATGTGAATGTGGGGCAGAGGGCAGAGAGCTGTTAGGGCAGAGGCAGAGAGGGCAGAAGCCATCAGGAGCCAAAGAATTGCTTTAGGTAATCCATTAAGTCATGGAATGTTGAAGGCAAGAGGTTCTGCCTCCTAGCCCAGACATTATATTCCATCAGTTAGTCTGTGTTATTTCTTAAGATATCAGGAAAAGACTTGTAGAAACTCCTGGCAGCCTTTTTCTTTTCCCGGAGTTCCATCCTGATCCTCCTTTAATTTAGTTTTTGGACTGGGTATAAATGCTATGGGCAACCTGAACCGCCTTCTTCCATTCCATTCACCCCAGTTGAGTGTACTGTTCACAAGAATTCTGAAACTTGAAAAGAGTCTAAGTCATCTTCATTTTCAGATGAGAAGCTGAAGCCTACAGAAATTAAGTATAATGCCTAATGTCACGCTAATGGTTAGACCCTAAATGAAAACCTCCTTTTGACCACAGATTCATTGCTTTTTCTGTCTCATCATCCTGCTTTCTCATATATTCTTCTGAACATATCAGGTAGAAAATATCCGTATAGTATTAAGATAGGTTCACTTTTAGAAACTTTTATAAAGCATTATGGTCCAAACCTAGTGAAATGGGAAATCTACCTAATATTTATGGTCCCTACTTGACAGAAAATTTACAATGAGCTGGAGTGCTGTCATAGAGCCAATTGTAGGTGATATTACATTTTCTCTGTATCGCAGAGGATGTCTCAACTGCTTCCCATTTTCTTCCTTTTGAACCAAATGGACAGTGTGACCCTGTGGAAAGAATTTTGAATGAACTATGCCATCTGCTTACTGATGCCTGAAGTTCTCTTAAAGGATACGCAAATTTTTATTCCACAATTAGAAGTAAAAGACTTAAGATACAAATGCCTTTGAGACTTAACCCAGTGAATTTCTATTCACTGCTTCTCAGGTCAGTCATATTATGAACATAGTGAGAATGGCCATCACTTTCAGGTATCCAGCTGCTAGATGCTTCTGCTTGGTCATCTCTAGTAAGTTATACAGAAATATCAAATGTTAGTATTTGCATTTATAAATAAGGAAACCAAATTCTGTGAGGTGAAAAATGTATTAGTTTAGGGGTCTTGTAGCTAACAAGACAGAGTGTAGACTGCTATGGATCTTGTCATAACTTTTAAAGCTATTCTTTATTTACTTAAGATGAGTAATCTTAGATGAATAGCAAATCTAGATTAAAATTTTCAGGTTTCAAAAACATTCTTTTAAGTAATTTTGTACCCACTTTTTCTAACTGTATGATTTAACTCCCAAAATCCTGCACTTACTTTTAGCCGTTGACCTAATGTATAGACTGTTATTCATGTGTGTTCTTTGATTATCTTTTGATTAGTTTATAAAAGAATTCATAAATTTGGATAAAATCATGTAACTCCCTTAAATGATGTCAAATTTATATAGGTCTAGAAAACTTATAAATAACCGATAAAGTCATAACCTCTGAAAAATATTCAAATGGGGATATTCTTTAAATAAAAACACCATGATTATGAAGTAATTGATAGTTTGGTTTTAAGCATGCAGTATTTCAACTCCAATCCCACCATTACTGTCAGCTTCTCTCCCCAGTGTTCCCAGGCTCCCTTCCCACGCCCCACAACCTCTCTCCCTGCCAGCTGGATAGGCACATTTCAAGGTTCTGTGGTTGTAGTTTAGATCTCATGTTTTCAGTGTTGTTGACCATGTGCTTTGCATCTAGAGCTATACCACTCTCCCCAGCACAGTATAAATGAAGCGCTGTCCCTGCTCCCCCCCATTACTTCCTCATCTTCCTTCCCTGCTTGATTACTTTCCTTCTCTGTCCTCTCCTGAAGCTGATCTAAGCATCACTCTCTCTGCTACATTCCATTTCCTTATCCAGTTATCCCGTGTTTGTGTTTCTTCTCGTTTACTTTACTCATTGTGATATCTTCCAATTCCAACCAGGTTGCAGCAAATTGCGTGATTTCATTTCCTTACAGCTGTGTAGCAATTCCATTGTGACATATACCACTTCTTCATTGAATGCCTAGGCTGATTCCATAGCATAGCTGTAGTACTGTTTTGCCATGCTTATTGGTGTGCATGCATACTTTTGAACAAATGTTTTTCTGTCCTGGGGTTAAATGCCCAAAAGTAAAATTGTTGTGTCCTGTGGCGTCTCAGTTCTGAATTCACTGGCAGTCTCAGCAGTTTTCCACAGAAGCTGAACCTGATAGCATTCTACCAGCAGTAAGTGAGAGTTCTTTTTGAAAACATCTTCACCAATACAGATTATTCCTATTTTTGATATGTTCCTTTTTCACCAGTATGAGATGGTATCTCACTGATTTAGATTTTCTTAATGATAAATGATGCTCAGAACTTTTTATGTGCCAGCTGGCCATTTGTCTGTCTTCTCGGAGAAGTATCCGTTCATTTCCCTCCTTCCCCCACCACCGCCCAGTTTTTGTTGGCGTTTTGGATATTTTTTTGTCATTGTTGATTTTTGTGAGGACTTTATATATCCTGGATCACTCCGATCACTTGACACTTGACATCCGTTATTCATCGATTTGCTCGACGGGCGCTAGTAACATTTCCATTGGACCCTATCACTTGCCAGTTAGCCCAATGGCATCTGGTTGCTTCAGGAATACGAAGAGCCTCAAACTGTTCTTTCAGGGTCTTGACAAAGAAGTCTGACCATCTTGTAGGTGGGCGACTCGTGATCTATTGACATACCGTGGGATCCAGTCGGTAACGGCTCTAGACCAGCAGTCATCTCCAAATCACATTACATGTCCAGCCCATCTGATTTTTCGATTCCTTGGCAAATGAGACAGCGTCCCTGGCTCTGGAACAGCGACGGAAGTCGGAACTCCGGATTCCTTCTTTCACTTGGGTGAGGCGTGATATTCCAAGCATAGTTCTTTTGATTCCTCTTTGGTAGACCCGAATCACATTCTCATCCTGCTTTTCGTAGGACCCAGGTCTCTGAGGCATATATTAATGCAGGGATAATGGTGGAGTTGGAGAGATGTATCCCGGATATATTGATATCCTGGGGTATCAACCCTTTAACTGGTATGTTGAAAGCAAATACTGTTTTTCCCCACTCACTTAGCTATCTTTCCATTTTAGCCTGTTTCTTTTGCCATGCAAAAACTCTTTAATTTGATATAGTTCCTTGTCTTTTTTATTTTATCACCTTTTGCCGGTGGTAGCAGATTGTTGAAGATGCCTCTGAGGTTCAATCTTGGAACATACTGCCTGTATTTTTCTTAATGTACCTTATAGTTTCTGGTTGGACCTCAAGGTTTTTGATCCATTTTCAATTGATTTTTTTTGTGAAGTGGAGATTCGTTTCCAAATTCGACTTTTACACATGGTTTTCCAAGTTTTCTCAGCACCATTTTTTTTTCCTTTTTTAAAATTTTTTAAATTAATATTTTATTATACCACCGTGAGATATACAATTACAAAGTTGTTCATGTTTGGGAGTTTCGGTCACAGTGTTCCAGCACCCATCCCTCCACCAGTGCCCACTTCCCACTACCAATGTCCCCGATTTCCTTCCTCCTCCCCATAACCTGCCTCTATGGCAGGTTCTTTATCTCTTTTCTCTCTTTCTCCCTTTTTCTCTCTCTCTTTTTCTCTCTTCCTTCTCTTACATATTGTGTATTGTAATACATACACTTAGAGGTTATCATGTGTATCTTTTTCCCTGTATTTAATGCTCAGTTCTAGGTTGGTATTAGCCCTTTCGACAATTTTTCACTTCTCTGTCTTACCTAATCTCTGATTCCCACACGTTTGTGGGAATTTCCACCTTTGACAAGACCTCCTGATCCATATTTCGCCTGACCTTGGATTTTGGTATCATAATATGTGTGTGTGTGTGTGTGTGTGTACACACATCACTGTATCACTGACACACACACACATATACACACGCCGCACACGCACACACATCACTGTATCACTGTCTTCCCGTTGTTCATCAATTTGCTGGAGTGGGCACCAGTAACATCACCATAGTCCTGTCACAAGCAAGTGTAGCCCAAGGCGCATTTGCTTGCTCCAGGGACAGGAAGAGCCTCAAAGAACCAATTGATATATAATTGATATATAATTGACATATATATGTCAATTATATATGTATATATATATGTCATGCAAATAAATGCAGTCATTCTATGTCTGTCTTTTTTCATTCTGACTAATTTCACTCAACATGATCCTCATCCATTTATAGGCAAATTTCATAACTTCATTTTTTCCTAACAGTTGTGTAATATTCCAGTGTGTAGATGTACCAAAGTTTCTTGATCCAGTCATCAGTTCTCGGGCATACTGGTTGTTTCCAGATTCTGGCTATTGTGAATAGTGCTGCTATGAAAATAAAAGTGCAGATGGTGTTTCTGCTGCGTGTTTTTGGCCTCCCAGGGTATATTCCCAGGAGTGGTATGGTTGGGTCAAATGGGATCTCAATTTCTAGTCTTTGGAGAAATGTCCATATTGTTTTCCAGAAAGGATGTACCAATCAACATTCCCACCAACAATGTATGAGAGTCCCCTTTTCCCTGCATCCACGCCAGCACTTGTTCTTACACTTTTGGTATGCGCCAGTCTCTGTGGTCAGCACCATTTTTTTAAAGAGGTCATCTTTATACTCCATCAAATGGGGATACTCTTTGTGTGAATTTCATTTTTTTGTGGAAGATCTAATCTTAAAATATTAAATTCCTGTTCACTAGTGAATGGTACCATGTTCTTTATTTGTTTAGAACATTGGTTATCCCTATAAAACTCAACATTCTCTTTTTAATAAATAATATGCAGATAAAATTAAGGTCTGATGAAATAAAGATAGAAGAATTTAAAATTCATGATAAAATTTTAAAAAAATGAGTATAACTCAACAGATATTTTAGTGGAATTTAATGGACTGATTCTATGATTTATAAGTATAAAGGGTCAAAATGAGCCAAATTCACTATGGAGGAGTAGAACAAAAAGGAAAGCTTTTTCTTACTACTAAGACTTATCTTAAGGAAGAAGTCTTTTTTGTTGTTGTTTGTTTTTGTTTTTTGGGTCACACCCGGCAATGCTCAGGGTTTCTCCTGGCTCTGCACTCAGGAATCACTCCCAGCGGTGCTGGGGGACCATATGGGATGCCGAGGATCGAACCTGGACCGGCATGGGCCAGCCACGTGCAAGGCAAACACTCTACCCACTGGGCTATCACTCTGGTCCCAGGAAAAAATCTTTTTTAGCAGTAAAGGGGCGTCTTAGGTATTGGGCAGGCTGGGTTCATTTTACAACGATTTGCTAAGTTTTGCTTTTATATGAATAAATACGTGCATTTATGTTTGCTGGTTATATTGCTAGAGGGCCGTTTGCAGGGAGGTTCATTGTATCACTGTCTTCCCGTTCATCATCGATTGGCTCAGTGGGCACCAGTAACATCTCCATATGACCTGTCTCATGCAAGTAGAGCCCAAGGGCACCTGATTGCTCCAGGAACATAAAGAGCCTCAAACAATTCCATCAGGTCATGGGAATGAGGTCTATAATTGTTACTGGTATTTGGCATATCAAACACAACACAGGTAGCTTGCTAGGCTCTGCTGTGCGGGTGACATGCTCCTGTAGTCATCTCAAAATCCAGCATTTATTGATGAACCTGCGGCCGCTGGTCTGCTGGGTGGAGTGCTGACGAGAGGGAAGTCGGATGTGGAAAATGGAGGCCCTCATGGAGTGGGGGGTCGTCTGGCTTGTTGTGAGGCTCTGCTGGGGTGGTGGGCCAGGGCTAGAACCTGCCATCCCTCCCGGGCGCCTCATGAGCGGCTGGGCACAGGGAAAGGGCACAGGGAAAGCCAGTAGCAGCTTGCTGCATGTCTGTGGGGAGGTTATAGGAATTAAAGAGGGCCTGGATGAAAGTCTTAGCATGGGAACATTTCTGCCAGTCCCACACAGGCAGCAGTCAGCCTGCTCTCAGGTGATGGGTCTGCCTAACCTGGAGACTAATCCTTCCGCCCTGGAGCTTAGGACTCAGGGGAGCCAGGAGCATGAGTTGGGATGAGTATATTGATCGCTCTTTCAGTCATGTTGGAGGGAGACAGGAGTGGTCTCAACCCCAGAGTTGAGATCATCCTCTTGAGAAGATCTGCTGTTTCTCTCAAGAAAAAACTTAGGACTTAGGGGTTGGAGAGGTAATACAGGGCTTAAGACACGTGCCTTGCCCAGGGCCGACCCTGGGTAATCCCTGGAGTCAAACATGATCTCCCAAGGACACCCAGGATTAAGCCCTGAACAGCACCAGGTATGACTCCAGGACCAAAAGAAAACAAATAGTATTGTTAAAGTTAGGAATGCGTGTTACCAAGGAATGGGTGTGGACACAGTCAAAGGATAGCCACATGCCTGTGGGTTTGGGGAAAGGCTTGATTTGGTCAGGGGGCACACCTGCTTCCCCTCAGGGGGCAGTTCTTCGCCATGCTCAGGGGACCTTATGCAGAGCAGAGGATCAAATAGTGTAGGCTGCATGCAACACAAGTATGTTAACCTCTGTAATTTCTCTCTGGCCCTGGGAAAGGGTTTTAATACGGTGATTTATATTATATAGCAAATATATATAGAAAATATTCACGAATATAATTATATAGCAAATATATAGCAAAATATGCACAAAAGCATGGACTGATGTAGTATGATGTAGGTGGGGCTTTGGATGTGCACACATACTAGGATTACAGCCTTGCTCATACATCACATGTATCATTAGCATCTCATTATACAGCTCAGGGGGCATGTAAGTTAATAGACATTTTGACCTCAGATAAAATGAATCATCCAAATCAATCTCGGGTTTTATCTCTGCACATGTAACAGTAACTAATCTGATGGAATGGTTTCCTTTGAGTTTCCTTATTATTAGAAGCTGGTAAACTGCAAGAATCATAACAGTGGTGTTTTGCATGTTTTTATTCTCACTAATTTTCTGCATTACTCCCTCCCCACCTCAGTATCACTGTGCAAAGGTAGTTTGCATAAATCAACATTATACTCTTATTTTGCCATGAGGAAAGGAAAAGATTAGACTGGAAGATAAAAGTGCTCCTACAGATTAATATAAGGCTTCTTCATAGATACCCTCCCTAAAAATTTCTGATTTAGAATATTAACTTAATAGGAATGTTTTATAGCTGAATTTGATTACATTGTTTTCTGTCTAAACAATTAAGGTTGGTTTTAGATTAGGTGTGTTATATCTCTGATACTTCCGAACCCATTACCTGTGATCTTGGTAACTGAGCGTATCTGATCATTATTTTCAGAGGAAAAATGCTTATTTTTAACTAAGGTTTCTGCACTTTAAATATTTATGCGCCCCATTTCTATTCCTTTATTTCTCTGTTACTTTTGCTTTATGACTGTACCCTGCACTTGTCATAATGAGCTTGTTTATTCCACTGCCAGTTAGCTTTAGTTAGAGCTCCTGATGCCTTACGAAAGCCTTGCTGTTTGATGTCATCTCAGATTCCAGTAGCCTGCTGCTCATGCATTTATCTGGCATGGATGTGCATATTATCCAGGTAGAATTGTTATAACTGCCCATAATACTGTGAACCTTTAACTTGGATCCTTTGTTCCCTGTAGCTGGAGCAGCCATCTGTCTGTCTGCTCTTTGGGCCAAGCCCAGCAGTGCTGAGGGCTCCCCCTGTGTCAGTCTCAAGGGTTGCTACAGGGTCCACGTGGATTGCCAGGAATTAAACCAGGGGCTTCCACATACAAAGCTTTTTTTACCCATCTAGCCCTTTGAGAGACTCGGAGACATGGGGCAGAGCTGCTACTGACTCCCTGTGCCCAGCCGCTCATGAGGCACCCGGGAGGGATGGCAGGTTCTAGCCCTGGCCCGCCACCCCAGCAGAGCCTCACAACAAGCCAGATGACCCCCCCCCTCCATCAGGGGCCTCCATTTTCCACATCCGGACTTCCCCCTCATGAGAACTCCACCCAGCAGACCAGCCTATCACAGCCGCTTGTGGCTGCGCCGTTTCATCAATAAATGCTGGATTTTGAGATGACTACAAGAGTATGCTACCCACACGGCAGAGCCTGGCAAGCTACCCGTGTCGTATTTGATATGCCAGATACCAGTAACAATTATAGACCTCATTCCCATGACCTGATGGAATGTTGAGGCTCTTTATGTTCCTGGAGCAAGCAGATGCCCTTGGGCTCTACTTGCATGAGACAAGACATATGGAGATGTTACTGGTGCCCGCTCTAACAAATTGATGATGAATAGGAAGACAGTGATACAGTGATATAGCCCTTTGATCCCCAAAGCAGACATTTTTGAGGCACAATGTCATACATATAATGCAGCCTAGGACATGTATGTGGATGAAGGAAACTCTCAGAAGGCAAGAATAAAATTTTGAATCCAAAAAATGTTTAAAATCAAATATATAAAATAATCTGTTTGAAATCTCTACTAAAGGTTTCCGAAACCATTTTTAAATGTATGTAGAGATGTCGTAAGAGGAAATAATCTTAATTTTCATTTTCTCACTATAGCATTTTATTTTTACCTTTTTCAACAGTTACGAGATCTTTTAAATTCTTATGAATTTTTTTTTTAATGTTACATTTAAGAAACATCTTCCACGTAACCATCTGTTTAGGATTTTGGGTCTTACTTGGAGATACCAACAGAGTGTTTAGGACAAACAGAATCCAGCTGAATGATAACTGGCGTCTCAGATTCTGCAGGTTAAGGGTCAGTCTCCCAAGACCAGCCTCCACTTCTGATGCCAGTTGCAAGTACGCAGGCCAACTAGCTGTGTCAGTCAGATCTTCTCAGGAGCCCTCCTCAGAGTGGTGGAAGGCAGGAACCCATATCCCTTATTATCTATCGATTCATTGCAGAAGCGTCTAACTCAGGAATAACTGGATGGAAGAGATGTGTGAAGCAAGGCACTGGGACTTGGAAAAAGCTCAGAGTTTTAATACACTATTTCCCTAACACCTCTTTTACTCGCTCAAAGGCTCTCTCAAGTTCCCCTTTTGGGTTTTATACCAAAAGGGGAACTTGAGAGATTTATTATTTATGCATGATTTGTGAACTTCTGACTACTGACAGGTAAATTCAGTCTCTAGACTCTTTCTCTCTTCCTTCCCAGGAAGGTTTGGGAGTCAACTGGCAATTCAAACCTTCTAGTCACATGGACTTTTTTTCTGGAAACCATGAAAACCCTGGTTTTCTGCCCCCTGTGCTTAGGTGCTTTCTCAAAAGTCACCTCATTAACACAACAAAAGAGTTTTGTTGGTGGTGGTTTTGGATTACACCTTGTTGTGCCTAGAGTTCTGGGATCACTAGTGTTCCAGAGACCATATCCAGGGCTGGGTTGACAAACACTATAAATATAGTGTAGTGTATGAGCTATACTATACACTATACACATACACACTAGTATAATGTATATGTTTATACTCTACACTTAGTATAATGTATAGTATAGTTTTAGTATAGTTATATACTATGTAGTATATAGTATATACTATACTTATATAGTATAATATAATTTAGGTATACTATACTATACTATCGATAGCATAGTATAAACACTATACTATCCCTCCGACCCAATAAGGGACATCTTTACCACTTGAGAGGTTTCTAAATCAGTGAGGAACTGTGGATGAAGACCACATATACAGGGATATATTTTGGTCCTCACATATATGTGCATATTTCCTATAAATCACAGTGTCTTCCCATCACAGATAATCAATTATATTTGCCTGGTGCTCCATCTCTTTAATAAAATCTTATGTTGACCTGTTGGTAATCTGGGACTAAGGGTTCAAATCAGAAGCATTCACAAAACCTATAAAACAGAATTTACTGAGGCAAAGTCTGGGTCACTACGGTACTGTTGCATGGTGCCAGAGCAGTTCCTTGGCTGGTTTATGAGCTGAGTACTCAGTCCTGCCCGGCACAGCATTTGAATGCTGCCTTATTGTTTTCCTGTCCTGAGATGCACAGGAATTCTTCTGGAGTGATTAAAGAAAAGTCACTTCAGAATCATATGAATTCTTAGGGTATTGTCACCTTAGGGATAATGCAGAATAGGGTTCATTTAGTGTTAGAATTGGCTAGATTTGGCTTACAAATAGTCTTCTACTTACAGAATAATTAAAAGCTGCTAAAAAGGGTTTTTTTTTTTTTTTTTTTCAGGAAAATGAGATGTCGGTGATTTTCAAAATTTATGGATTTATGAGTACCTTGGGATAAATCAGTTTTGACTATTTCGGATCTAGTGTAATTTATTTATATTCCCTTGCTGCTGGGCATTTAGTTTGTAGAGAAGGAAGATTGCTTTGAGCATTATAAGAAGTCTAAAAAATGTTTTTTTCTTAATGTTTCTAAATCAGTATTTCAGAGTGTCAAAAATAAGTATTTTTGTCTTTGTATTGTACTAGATAATTCCCTGATTCTTTTTAACCTGTACAAATTTGAACTTTAAGACCAAATAAAAAGGAACTGATTAGAGGGTCCTAAAAATGCAGTTTCCAGGTGTTCTGAATAATAAGCACTTCATTTTACCTTATTGGGATACTATTCACATGCCTCGCAATTTTTTAAAATATTTTATTATACCACCATAGATGTACAACTACAAAGATGTTCATGTTTGGGTTTCGGTCATACAGTGTTCCAGCACCCATCTCTCCACCAGTGCCCATTTCCCACCACCAATGTCTCCTGATTCCCTCCCCTCCCCAGCCTGCCTCTATGGCAGGTTCTTTATCTCTTTTCTCTCTTCTCTCTCTCTCTCTTTCTCTCTTCATTCTCTTATGCATTGTGGATACATACATTTAGAGGTTATGTGTATCTTTTTGCTTATATTCAATGCTCAGTTGTAGGCTGGTATTATCACTTTCGACAATTATTAGCACACTGTTCCCTTCTCCATCATACCTAACCTCTAACTCCCACCCTTTTGTGGTAGATTCCACCTTTGACAAGACCTCCTGATCAATATTTTGCCTGACCTTGAATATTGGTTATTTATATCATGCAAATAAATGCAGTGATTCTGTATTTGTCTTTTTTCCTCTGGCTAATTTCACTCAACATGATCCTTTCCATGTCCATCCATTTATAGGCAAATTTCATAACTTCATTTTTCCTAACAGCTGCATAGTATTCTATTGTGTAGATGTACCAAAGTTTCTTGATCCAGTCATCAGTTCTCAGGCACTCTGGTTGTTTCCAGATTCTGGATATTGTGAATAGTGCTGCTATGAAAATAAAAGTGCAGATGGTGTTTCCACTGTGTGTTTTTGGCTTCCCAGGGTAAAATACGTGGGGGGGGGGGCTGGCCGCCAGCCGCGGCCCACACACCAGTAACTACGGAAGACAGGTATATTCCCAAGAGTGGTATGGCTGGGTCAAATGGGAGCTCAGTTTTCTAGTTTTTGGAGAAATGTCCATATTGTTTTCCAAAAGGACTGGATCAGTTGGCATTCCCACCAACAATGAATGATAGTCCCTTTCTCCCCACATCTACCTCAGCACTTGTTCTTACTCTTTTGAATATGTGCCGGTCTCTGTGGTAAGATGATATCTCATTGTTGTTTTGATTTGCATCTATCTGATGATTAATGATGATGAGCATTTTTTCATATGTTTTTTGGCCATTCAATTTCTTCCTTGTCGAAGTTTCTGTTCATTTCTTCTCCCCATTTTTTGATGGGGTTGGCTGTTTTCTTCTTGTGATGTTCTACCAGTGGCCTCTCAGTTTTTTTTTCATGGTTAGGAGGGGTGCTATTTTTTTTTGGGGGTCAGTTCCAACAATGCTCAGGGGTTACTCTTGACTCTGCACTCAGGGATTACTCCTGGCAGTGCACAGGGGACCATATGGGATGCTGGGATTCGAACCTGGGTTGGCGCGTGCAAGGTAAACGCCCTACTCACTGAACTATTATTGTCATTTAAAGAAAAACTCTATAGAGTTTTTCAACATTTTATACTTACAGGTTGATTCCTGTCATACATACTGGTCTAAAGCGATAGTTATAGGCAAGGCAGTATATTAGTGGTTTTCAAGCTTTCTGCCTGTGGACTAGCACCAGGCTTTGAACCACTGGTTGAATAGCACTGGTTTAAAGTATATTCCTAGAGTTTTGCAACCATTTCTGTTTTTAAGTTCAAAACATTTTCTTTGCTTCCAAAGGAATGCCATTTAGCTATCACTAAATGTGGTAACTTTTGATTTCCCCGTTCTTTTCTAGCCTCAGGTAACCACTTGTTCCTCTCTCTCTCTGAAGATTAGCCTTTTCTGAATATTTCAATTTTTTTTCCTTTTCTTTTTTTAAGTATTTTTATTATACCGTGCGTGAGATATACAATTACAAAGATATACAATTACAAAGTTCATATTTGGGTTTTGGTCATACAGTGTTCCAGCACCCATCCCTCCACCAGTGCCCATCTCCCACCACCAACGTCCCTGGTTCCCTCCCCCTCCCCCAGCCCGCCTCCATGGCAGGTTCTTTATTTCTTTCCCTTTCTCTCTCTTTCTCTTTTCCTTCCCTTCCAGACTATGGATTACAGAACATACATTAAAGGGTTGTCATGTGTATCTTTTTGCCTGTATTTAATGCTCAGTTCTAGGTTGGTATTAGTACTT
>JAJIBD010001457.1:60000-398851 GCA_021461705.1 Cryptotis parvus | reverse complement strand
TCATCCAATTCATGTTCCGTGCCAACCACATGTGATCCCTTAGGTATGCCAGCAGTTATCCCTGAGCAGAAAGCCAAGAAGTCCTCTAGAATATCTCTTATAACACTCTTTTATTCTGGTTTGAAGGCAGATGATATATGTCTGATGACAATCAGGCCAGATGATGTTTGTCATGCCCACCCAGGGATGCTAGGTATCGGGGAAGCGCTGGAGTCCCCAACAGTATCAGGACAGAAGTTCTCTTCTACCTCTGGCGCCACCAGAGAATGGATGAAAACTCATGAGTCTGGCCCAGTTTCCAAAAAGGTTTTTAATAGTACAAAAATCTCTAGCACCACAATCCTATATATTGGAAGACCTCTAGCTCTGGTCAGAACTTAAACAATACACAAGAGCCCAAGTTTCCCACCTAAGAGGATCCCACCAGAGAGTTCTACCAAAGTGGATCTAACTAGAGAGAAGAGTCTTACTAAAGAGAGTCCTACCAGAAAAGCATCCCACCAAAGAGAGAGCACTATCAATTATATGAGTAAATATCATTTGGCATAAAGTAGTATAACTAACCTTTTTGGGGACTATGTTAGGGTCAAAACAATGTACTTAATCATTTTCTAACCCAGTACTGATGAGATTTTTAAGACTTTCTTAATTTTTAATAGGTTTTTAATTTTTTAAAGGAATAATGCCAAGGTTTAATTATACTTATTTGCCCTTATGAACAGATTTTCTCCATCGGTACATCAATAAGTGTTGTTCCTTTCTATTACACAGGAAGGAAATAAACATGGAGAATTGCTAAGTGACTGTCTTAGCGGTCATTCAAATAATAAGATGAATGGCTACAAAAAATAGAATCACAGAAGTCTCTTCTCATTCCACACACCATCTCAAAAAATATTTGTCTTAAACTGTCCTGGTTTATACAAAATAGTAGGAGCAAATATTGACATCTTCTGTAGGTTAGTTAGAAAGCTTGTAATATTAAGAATATTTTATATTCTTAATATTTAAAATATTAAGTACATTTTTCTTAATAATTTTATTTTTTATCAAGCTGGTTTCTTATACAATATTTTCTAATACAAGTTCTGAAATTCTAGGGTCTTATCAATTCAAAATAGTATAATGCCTGAACATTCAGTATTGATTCTTTTTATACTGAATTGTACAGACATTGCCCTATCATGTGTCCTTGAATCTGTATTGCAGAAATCCAATTGCCCTACCCTTAACCTCTTTCACAAAGGCTGATTTCAGTTATCGTGTGTATGAGTCCTGTAAAATAGCAGTGTCCCCTTGGGAATCATGATAATGAAAATTAAACAAACACAGGGACCCAAGCAAGCCTAACAATTCAATGTCACAAGCCTGGAAATATATACAGTCCTATGTTTAATCACAATTAAACCTTCCTGTTGGTTTGTTATTTTCTTCATCTTTCAAAATGAAAATTGTCATTATCTATTTACCTTCAAAAATTGTTAATGATATACTATCTATTTGCCATGAAAATGATACAGTATTGATTGGAGTCTCCTGTCAAAAAAAAGCATGCCAGTTAATATGTCAGCAAAGCATTACAAAAGAAACCCATGCTCATTCTATTGATTTCTCAACCTTGAAAATAATACAAGTCCCCAAACATACTGCAAGAAATATTCAAATGATGTCTGTGTAACTATTGCTTCAAAAATAATATCATTGTTTTTGAGTTTTCATTAATAAGAGATTTTTTTTAAAAAAAAGGCTTTATATGCAATGACATCCTTTGTCAGAAATAAATGTGTATAAATCAACACCTGGATGTCTTAGAATGTGATTAGTGATATGCAACGAAATAAAACTTTCACTATGTTTTTTCTAGTATACAGTCAGCCTACTTCTTTTCTTATAGTTCAGATTCAAAATCTTTTCTTCAATTTACTTTCTATTAGCCTTGACTTCTGCTCCAGATAAGATGGAGTTGTTTATAAGAGTTTACAGCTTGGGAGGGGGGTGAAGGAAAAACATCTATGACATTGAACCAACACTAAGCTGTGAAATCCTAAACAAAAGCGGCTCTTGAAAAATTGAGCTCCCCTTTGTCATTTCATGATAAATTTTGGTTTTCTTCTCCAAGTATTACCAAGAAATCTAAAAGCTGAAAAAGCTTTAGATTTCCTCTAAAACAGAGGCAACGGTAGTGATAAATATACATTAAATTTAGGAATATTTATCTTCATTTATCTCTTAACAAAAATTTGACTTTCTACAATTCCTTTTGTTATTTAATAAAATGTAAAAAAAAACATTGATTTTTGTCATTTATTTTGGTTGTCGCTCCTAAGGAATTATTCTTGTCAAGTAAAAGTTTTGCTGGAATAGGGGAACTAGCTCAGAGACATGGAGTGAATAATGATTTGTTTATGGAGATCTCAAGTTTTATCCCCAATATGTGCAGAACCCAAATACTTCAGGGGTTAGCTCTGGAGGAGCCCAGCATGACTGGATTAGTCTAGCATTATATCATTGAAATCTGACAATGAACCTGATATGTGATCCCAGGAATTGTGCCTAGATGTAAATAATAAATCAATGGTATGCTTCCTTCCTGCTAATCTGTCATATGAAAATTGAATTTTTAGGACGAGCTGAAAATCTTTTAATATTACTCAATATATTACACCTATTATGCAATTTTATTTTGTAACAGGAATTTAAATGATAGACTTTACATCTGATTTCATACTGGTAGTTTCTCATTCCAAAACCCAATAGTACATTTATAGGTTTTTTTTTTTCATTTTTGACTACACTTAGCAATGTTCAGGGCTGCTCCTGACTGCACTCAGAAACCTCTTGTGGTGGTGCTCTGGGGATCAAAGGGGATGCTGGGGACCAAACCTGGATCAGTGGTGTGCGGGCCAAGAGCCTTACCTGCTTTATAATTGCTCCAGCACCCCAACCAGTATTTGAAATTTGCATCAGAAAACATTTTAGTTATCATGCTATTGTATCTGTGTTTTCACTTTCAGAAAGCTTCTTAGAATGAAATTAAACAGTTCATGGTGTAATCAGTTACAATTTCTTGGATGAAAATTTGCTTTGGCTTTTAGTAAAGGATCCATTCCTCATGTATACAGTTGCAAAGCAAAATGCCTGCAATTAAAGCTTATCTAATAAATATATAATAAATACTATAAATTTGTAAATTCCACATTTTGAAATTTTTTCAGAGTATTCTCTGAACTTTTCCCTCTATTCATTGTAGTGTGCTGAGTGTTTTGTGAGAACGAGGTAAATATTTTATAGAATAACTTCAGACCCTCTCTTTGGTTGGGAAATTATTTGCTCTGTTATTCTCACCTTATTTTCCTCTCCTCTCATAAAATAAATAAAGTTTTGAATAAAAACATATCTTTTGAATTGGTAGATAAATAGAATAAAGAAAAGTATTCCCTAATTGTAGTAAGGATACTTTAAACAATTTTATTGCAGAGATCAGTGATATCAAAGATTACCATCACATTGTCTTACTACAACTTATCATTTTTATTCTCAAGGAATATGCAGAAGAAAAACCCTTATAAATTACCACTTTTTAATATAATCCTTATACAAAATTTAATTTCAAGCATTTTACTTTGTTGATAATGATTCAAAAGTTCTATTAAAATGCAAGTTTGCAAATTTATTTCTAATAAACCCTTGGTAGACTTTTCAGATTTGAATTTCATTAACCAATAATTCAAAAAAATAGTATGCCATACCCAAACTCATTTGACTTGTGGATAATAAATTATTTTCAGAAAAGCTATATGTAGAAAACATTCATAATTTTTTTCTTCTATTTTTTTTTCTATGTTGACCTAGTTTATATTAAAACGATTAATGCACTTGAGATTCACTTAATAGGATTGTTTTTATGGAACAAAAAAGTGGAAGCACACTACATGATCCTTGTTTTTCCCTCTAATAAATATATTTATTAAGAACAATGTAATAATGGATTTTCTGTTACTTTGACATATAAGTGTTTTGATTAACAATAATTCCAACACTTTAACTTTGTATTTTTTGCAAATCCCAAAAATTCCAAAATAAAAAACAAGAGAAAAATAAGGAGTGCATTCAACTCATACATTGCTTTGGCATTCCTTTTTTTTTCTCTCTCTTTTCCATGTTCCCTATGACTACTTCAAACTGCAAACCTAATAGGAACTTGGAGGATGTTTCTTTGACTGTTTTTTCTTCTTCTTCACTTCATAGTATCCCACCTGTACACAGTATGAACTCTAATAAATATTTGATAGAGAAAGATCCAGTAGCAAGAAAATAACTTGGAAGAAGCAGAATCAAATCTATGGAATAGTAATTATGGAGAAACTCCTTGTCAAATGTACACTGAAGCAGACTTGAGAGGAAACCCTGAAAGTTATCTGAAGTAAAAGCTCTGAAATAATCAACAATGAGCTAGTTAAAGTCTATGCAGTGATATAAATTTGTCAGGATATTATGTAACACTACATAAACCAAAAAAAAAATCATGTGAGATTGTAACAATTTATGGGAAACAAAAATAAATGAAGTAAGACATCTTCACATAATCTGAAATTATCCTTGGTGTGTACATATTCTCTTAATTCCATTAATAGAACATTAATTTTTATTAATCTCTGCATACATTCATATCAATCTACATACTTCTTGTCATTGTTTAGAAAACACCCACTGCTCAGACCTATCATTTACATTTATAAATAGTGAATTGATATATCTTGTTCATCTGAGTACTAACTAATGGATTCACATTTTTTGGAAATATACAATCTTTATATTTCTTGGAAAGAGGACTCTACTTCTACACTACACATATTTTCCTCCTTGTCATAAGATCACTAATAATGTAGCTAAGTTTATATGTTATACTAATTATGTGCTGTATTATATTTCTTATGTATGACAATCTAAATTACTGAGTACATTGACATATTACAAATGTTGTGCATATATAATGTATCTTATGTATTAGATACTATATACATAAGTGTTATAGAAATATGTCTTAAAATGTTTTGTCTTTATTGACTTAATGATTATTCAGGGAATCAGGATTAGAATACTACTTGCCTATATATCTATATATAGAGAGAGGCAAGTAGAATATATAGAATATATATATATATATATATCTTTAATATTATATATGTGTGTAAATATATATATACTCATATACATATATGGGCTTTTAATTTACTTTCTCAGAATAAAACTGATATTTTAGCACCCATGTGCTATTAAATTTATGACTCAAATTTATATGTACTATAAAGATATACTGTTGTCTTTCCCTAAGATTATATTTAGTCCACAATTTTCCTTAATAGAGAATAACTCATCAAACTCAGATAAATGGTTTAAAGAAAATAGACTTATAAAGGAAACTCTTTCTAACATAAACATGTATTTCTGTTTTTGTTAAGTAATGCATATGTATTTATAATAATTTTTATATTTTTGTGGGCCACATACATCAATGCTCACTTATGGTCCTATGCACAGTTATTGCTCCCTCTGTATAGAGACACATTGTCAGCCACATTTCAGTAAAGCACCTCACCTCCTATACTAGCTCTCTGACCCCTTATAAATATTTCTTTCTTAATTTTTTTTTTTTTGCATTTTGGGTCACACCCGGCAATGCTCAGGGGTTTCTCCTGGCTCTGCACTCAGTAATTACTCCTGGCGGTGCTCGGGGGACCATATGGGATGCCTGGGATCGAACCAGGCTGGCACAGGCCTGCCGCGTGCAAGGCAAACGCCCTACCCGCTGGGCTATCGCCTCCAGTCCTTTCTTTCTTAATATTTAAAAATGAATTGTATTTTACAATTTCCTAAGAATGTATTAAAGATAATTTAATGACAACAAAAGTAATAAACAAAGCTAAAGGAAGTAAGAATTTGTTAAATTTTCAGCTCCTTAAATTTTAATATATGAATTCAAAAATTAATTGCGTGAGTCCACATGAATAATGCATCATAAGTACCTTCTTGCTAAAAACTCAATTTAAGTGATCTTTAACAAACTGTAGTATTTACACATTTTTCTAGAAGTGAAGAGAAAGACACATGACTTTTTGCAATGTTTTTTTATCCTTCTGAAATGAGTTTATGCTATCTATCTATCTATCTATCTATCTATCTATCTCTCTCTCTCTCTCTATCTATCTATCTATCTATCTATCTATCTATCTATCTATCTATCTATCTATCTATCTATCTATCTATCTATCTATATCTATCAATCAATCTATCTATCTATCAATCAATCTATCTATCTATCTATCTATCTATCTATCTATCTATCTATCTATCTATCTATCTATCTATCTATCTATCTATCTATCTATCTATCTATCTATCTATCTATCTATCTATCTATCTATCTATCTATCTATCTATCTATCTATCTATCTATCTATCTATCTATCTATCTATCTATCTATCTATCTATCTATCTATCTATCTATCTATCTATCTATCTATCTATCTATCATCATCATCATCATCATCATCATCTCTCTATCATCTATCATCTCTCATCATCTCTCTATCATCTCTCTATCATCTATCTCTTTCTATCATCTATCTATCAATTGATCACTTGACATTCCGTTATTCATCAATTTGCTCAAGTGGGCGTGAGAAACATTTCCTTTTAACCCTATCCCTTGTCAGTGTAGCCCAATGTCATCTGGTTGCTTCAGGAATACAAAGAGCCTCAAACCGTTCGTTAAGGATCTTGATGAAGAAGTCTAACCATCTTGTAGGTGGGCGGCCATGTGATCTTTTGACATCCTGTGGGATCCAGTCGGTAACACTCTAGTCCAGTCGGTAATGGCTCTAGTTCATCATCTATCAATGCCAATGGAAATTACTAAATATTTTTACATGTGTAAATTAATCTTCTTATATAAGATCCTATTGTTATAACCAGATATTTGCTCTTCACTAATAGCAATAAACATACTACTGGATAATTACCTCATTTACATAAAATCTTTTCAAGTTAGTATTTATTCACGTAATATTGAAATGTTATAGCTATTTTTCCCAAACAACCCTAAGGTCTTTGTTTCTGAGAATTACACTGTTCTAGTGAAGAAATAGGTAGTTTTTTGTTTGTTCTTTCTGTTTAGTTTGAGGCCATACATGATTGTCCTCAAGGTTACTTCTAGTTCAGTCAAAGCTAAGATACATAAAATACACATTAATTTATTTCATGTAATATTATTCTGGCTACAACAATTAGCACATGCTGATTTTAGAGGACAATAATATATTTGCATAATCTTACAATCCTAAAGCCTCAATTAATTACCAGTTTTAGATAGCATAATTTGATTATATGCCATTTTGTATTCATGTAAAAATGCAGACCATAGTGTGTTCTGTGAAAATAATAAGATCTAGAATATCTTATTTATTTGTTTGTTTTATTTAGGGTCACACTGGACTGTACCCAGTATTTACTTCTTCCTCTAAGCTCAGAGATAACAATTGAAAGTGCTTGATCACCATATATGTCATCGACATTGAACCAGGTCAGCTGTGTGCAAGGCATCACTGGACAACTTATGCTATCTCCCTGACCCTTAATCCATATTATTTTAAGAAAATGAATAGTAAAAAAAGTCTCCAAACATACTCCCCATAATTAAAAATTTTCTGTCCTCAGTAAGCAAATATTTCTGCATTTAATTCCTTTCAAAGGATATAGACTTACACAAGGCACAAGTGTGGAAAATGTAATTTACCATGAAGTATATTAAAATGAGGGTATTTAACATATAGCATGGAAATTCTAGTTCTCATTATTTAAATTTCCAGGTTTTTGCCTTGTAGCTCTCAAAAATCTATCATTTTCTGAGGTTTGTTTTTATTTTTATTGATATAAATAAATCAAATTATTTTTTAAAAAGTATAACTGAGTGGGATCTCAGCAGTCATGCTAGAGGCTTGAGTTCCACTCCTACTTATACTAGCCTGGATAGTTCAATACTAGGACCAGAGTATATGAAACTGTCATTTCTCTGGTGTCAAGATCATCATGGTTACACCAGCATTGCTTGGAGTTCTCCAGGGAGATGAAATAGTGTCCAAGGGTATGTGGCTCAGGGAATTAAGTTCAGCTACTTTTCCAAGAAAAATATTTGTTTCTTATCTTTGAGTTAGTATTTTAATTGCACACACAGAATCCACAGAGAGAAACTTACAACCTTCCACCCAAATAGTTGCTTAGGTTTCCATCTCATCTGGGAAAAGAACTCCTCTGAGAATTTAAGTATTTCTCAGTCATGAAAGATATGCACACTGATTTATACTTCTTTTTAAACCTGAATTCAGAGAATATTCAAACATCTAAAAATAATTAATGTGCATAAGTTTTAGAGCCCATAATCTCTAGTATGGTTATAAGACATAAAATTATAGTACTGGTTAAAGAAAATTTGAGATGTGACCTTGCAAAGTTATATCACCAAAAAAGTAGTATATTTTTAAGTACTTTAACCTTCTTTTATAGAAAAGTACCTATGCAAAAGGCTTCTACTAAGAGCTCTGGCAATTTTATAGTCTTATATGCAAAGCTCAGATATTCAGATATTAATTCCCTCTGTAGGAAAAAAAATTGCCGTTATAAAATCCGCTAATAGAGTACTGCAGATTATGGAAGATCAAAGAAGAAAAACAGATTAAGGAAATCAAATGGAATTTGACTGCGAACAATTAGGAATCCCAAGTGTTTCCACTGAAATACACATATTTGATCTGTAATAATAACAGCTGGTGAATTATTCATTCAAATTTTAATTCCACCAAGGCTGTTCTACTTTTTATTTAGTCTTCCATTAAATGGCATGTGTCTATCGTAATATATCTAATATTTCTTATCAAGTACATTCCTTGAAAGTATATTTAAGCAATATAACCAAAAGACATTTATTTAAATAAAATGCACTTAGTAAAAACGTAATTAGGATATGATCATTTTAAACAAGGTGACCTAATTTTAAAACAACCTTTTCCTCACATAATATATTTATATTTTAAAAATCATTAGAAAACGTTTAAATACTAAAAAAATTAAAATGTACTCTATGCATAGTGTTATATTAAGTCATTGCACTTAACATTTAAAAAAATTTATTCAAAATATATTTCCTGTCATTTTCCTTATGTTCTTTTCTTCATATATGTGTTTTTATTTTATTCTTTTTAAAGGTTTTGTGTTGGGCGCCGTAATTTGCAATACTGTTATGGTAGTGTGCTGTTGGCATGCTTAAGGTATCCCAGCAGGAAAGCCTCCACCAGATTGCCTGCTCCTGGCCCCATTTAGCAAGTCATTTACTTGACATCTTTATTTGTCTCTGGACTCTATTCCGTTGCATTGGTCAGAGAGTTTGTGCTTATTCTAGTACCACACTACTTTGATTATCACATCTTGTATGTGGGATTTGATATTGGTGAAAAGAGAAACCCTGCATCTTCTTTTTCTTCAGGTTTGCTTTGACCATTCTGGGGATTTTACTACTTCATATAAATAAATATCAACAACATTTGATCTATGTCTTTAATATAATTTGTGGATTTCTTTTTTTGGTAGGAACTACACTGAACCTGTATAGTGCTTTGGGTAAGAATTTCATTTTGACAATAATAATAATTCTAATCCAAGAGAAGGCGATGCATTTCCATTTCCCTGTGTCCTCTTAATTTCTTTCAGTACTGATTTAGAGTTTTTTTTTCTTTTTGGGTCACACCTGGCGATGCTCAGGGGTCACTCCTGACTCTGCACTCAGGAATTACTCCTGGAGGTGCTCGGGGGCCATATGGGATGCCGGGGATAGAACCAGGGCCTGCATGGGCCAGCCACGTGCAAGGCAAATGCCCTACCCACTGGGCTATCGCTCCGGCCCTCATTTAGAGTTTTCTTTAAAGAAATATTTCATGTCTTTTATTAAAATTGATTTTCTGAACACAATTCTCAGTAGGATTGTTACTTTTTAAATTTCTCTCTTTCAGTTCATTATTTGCACATTTAAAAGTCATGGTTTCTGTACATTGAATAGGCAGCCTCTTATTTCACTACTCAGGCTCATTGTTTCTAGAGATTAATTTGTAGTCTTCAAGGTTTTCTAGCTTTAGTTTACTGTCATCTGCAAATTGTGAGAGTCTGATGCTTCTTATCAAATCTATGTGGCCTAGCTCCTCTTTCATGCCTAACTGCTATGAAAAACCACTTCAATAGTAGCGGTGAGAGTGGGCAACTGTCTTGCTCCTGAGCTTAGAGGAAGGCTTTTCCTATTTTTACCACTGATAATAGTGTTTGCTTTGTGTTTGTGGTACATGACTATATCTATGTTGAGGGAAGTTGCTTCAACTCAATGTAATTGACACTTTTTTTAATCAAGAAGGAATTTTGAATATTATGATTTTTTTCTGTGCATCTATTGATATGGTCATATGTTTTAGTTTTCCTTATATTACATGGTGGTCGTCTTGCACGTGTTACACCAATCTTGCATCCCTGGGATAAATCCTACTGGATCAATATGTGTGATCATGTTAGTGTATGATGAGAATCAGTTTGTTGTATTTTTATCTGAATCATTGCTCCCATGTTCCTCAGGAATATAGGTTTATAATTTTTGCTTTTTTTGATTTTTGTCTGTGATATCGCTGCGTGATTTTTTGGTTTCAGGGCAATACTTGTCTCATAAAAGCTGTTTGGAAAGATTTATGTTTATTCAATTTTCAAATAAACCGAAAAATTTGGAAGTAAGACCCCTTTAAAGTATTTGAAGGGCTCACTAATAAACCCAACTGGACTAGGGCCTTTATTTCTGGGGAGGATTTTGTTCATTTATTATTTTGCTTTGGGGCCACACCTGGCGATGCTCAGGGGTTACTCCTGGCTCTTTGCTCAGCAATTACTCCTGGCGGTACTTAGGGACCATATAGGGTGCCGGGGATCGAACCTGGGCTGGCACAGGTCGGCCGCGTGCAAGGCAAACACCCTACCTGCTGGGTTATCGCTCCGGCCCCAATGATAGACAGTCTTATATAAAAGAAATGCTGCTTATTTATTCACATAAAGCTACTTCCATTTTAGATATTTCCATTGGAGAAACTTAGAAATTAAGAATGGCAACTTATAAAAATTAAGAATAAAATTGTTCTATTATTTAGTGATTTTACTCTTGTTTATTCATCCAAGAAAACAACAGTATATCAAATGATTTATATTTATTACAGCTCTATTTACGCCATCTAAGATTATAAATTACCTAAGTCCTGAAAGAAAAATGAGTGGATAATAGGACATTAACAACTTGACGTAAAATTCACATTCCATGAGGAAATTTTACCATTACATCTGAAATTATAATACTGCATATAATAATGCTATTATACTATATATATAATAATCCTATATGTTTTAAAGCATTATAATTTTCATTTATTTATGTTCTTATTGCTTTATTTATCATCATAAATTATAATATACAATGATTAATCCAAATAAAATTCTAAAGCATTTTTTCAGAATATATGATTTCATTTATATAAATGAAACAGAAAAATACATTATTTATTCAAATATTTGCATGTTCCCTTCAAGTGCAGGCTACATTCTATCAGTAGATACCAAAGATTTTACCTGACAAAAGTCAGGTATTCCATGTTTATTTTCATGGACCCTAAAATTGGCTAGTTTGCTAAAATACTAAACTCCCCACACACTTTCTTGAAATAAGTATTACTGAAGGAAGCAGATATAAATTAAAAGAAATTATGATGGCAAGTATGTAGTTTGAAAGAAGATTATTATAATGGATTGGAGATGAGTACATATTCTTCTAGAAAATAGATAAAAAGATGCATTGGAACAAGATAATTTGGGGATTCTGAACCTTAGAGAATAGACCATGTTAGATAAAAAGTTGCTGAGTGAAGATGACCTCAGGCACAGCGGGGTCCCCAACAGTATTCAGGGCAGGGGATATCTAAAGCAGCAGATATTGGGGCTCAGTGGGCTTCCCAATAGTACTCTGCATCCAAAAAGGACCATTTCTCCCTGCCCCCTCCACTAACAACAATGGAACAGGATCACAGGCTGTCAAAAGGCTGAAGCTCTTTCCTTTTAATCTCTCCTTTTATATCTCATTTTAATCTCTCTCTTATCTCACTCAACATCAGTCCAGGGTCCTCTCCCTTTAATTTCTCCTCTCAGCAGACCTCTCCTTCAAATAAACCTGAGAAAAGTTTATGTCTCTTCTGAAATAACCTCTCTCTTTAGCAGACCTCTCTCCATCAGACTTTCTCTTTTCAAGGCCTCCCTCTTCAAATCCTCTCACAGGACCTCTCTCTCTCTCTTTTTTTTTTGTATTTTTCTTTTTATTTATTTATTTATTTATTTATTTATTTATTTATTTTATTTTTATTTTTTTTATTTTTAAAATTACAAAGATATACAATTAAAAAGTTCATATTTGGGTTTTGGTCAAACAGTGTTGCAGCACCCATCCCGCCACCAGTGCCCATCTCCCACCACCAACGTCCCGGTTCCCTCCCCCTCCCCAGCCCTGCTCCATGGCAGGTTCTTGATTTCTTTCCATTTCTCTCTCTTTCTCTTTTCCTTCCCCTCCAGACCATGGATTACAGAACATACATTAAAGGGTTGTCATGTGTATCTTTTTGCCTCTATTTAATGCTCAGTTCTAGGTTGGCATTAGTACCCTCAACAATTGTTAGCACACTGTTCCATTTCTGTCTTACCTAGCCTCTGAATCCCACACGTTTGTGATAATTTCCACCTTTGACAGGACCTCCTGATATATGTTTCACTTGACCTTGGATATTGGTATCATAATATGTACCTATATATTTATGTTATGCAGATAAATGCAGTCATTCTGTATCTGTCTCTCTCCTTCTGGCATCAGATCAAAATGGATTAAAGATCTCAATATCAGACTTGAATCCATAAAGTACATTGAAGAAAATATAGGAAAAACCCTCCATGACATTGAAGCTAAAGGCATCTTCAAAGATGAAACATCACTAACAAAGCAACTAGAAGAAAAGATAAACATATGGGACTACATGAAACTAAAAAGCTTCTGCACCTCAAAAGAAACAGTGACTAAGATACAAAAGCAGTCCACAGAATGGGAAAGAATATTCACCCAATACCCATCTGATAAGGGGTTAATATCCAGGATATATCAGGCACTGGTAGAACTTTACAAGAAGAAAACAAACAACCCCATCAAAAAAATGGGGAGAAGAAATGAACAGAAACTTCAGCAAGGAAGAAATTCGAATGGCCAAAAAACATATGAAAAAATGCTCATCATGACTAATCATCAGAGAGATGCAAATCAAAACAACAATGAGATACCACCTTACACCACAGAGACTGGCACATATTCAAAACAACAAGAACAACAAGTGCTGGCGTGGGTGTGGGGAAAAGGGGACACTCATCCATTGTTGGTGGGAATGCCGGCTGGTACAGCCTTTCTGGAAAACAATATGGACTTTCCTCCAAAGACTAGAAATTGAACTCCCATTTGACCCAGCCATACCACTCCTGGGAATCTACTCTGGGAAGCCAAAAATACGCAGCGGAAACACCATCCCTACTTTTATGTTCATAGCAGCATTATTCACAATAGCCAGAATCTGGAAGCAACCAGAGTGCCCGAAAATCGATGACTGGATAAAAAAGCTTTGGTACATCTACACAATGGAATACTATGCAGCGGTTAGGAAAAATGAAGTTATAAAATTTGCCTACAAATCGATGAACATGGAGAAGATTATGTTGAGCGAAATTAGCCAGAAGGAGAGCGAAATTAGAGCAAAATTAGGACCTCTCTTTTTAAGACCTCTCTTCAAGTTCCATCTCTCTCAGGATGTCTCTTTTTTGGCACTCTCTTTTCAGGCTCTCTCCTCTCTTTCTTCTCTCTGTTCATCTCCTCTGTCTATTTCTCTGTTTCTTTGTTTATTTCTATTTCTCTGTCTTGTTTCTTTATCTCTTTCTCTGTCTCATTTCTTTGTCTTTCTTTTCTTCAGCACCTCTCTCTGAAGGGTCTTCTCTTATCAGGTCCATTCTCAGGATGGCCTAAGTGGCCCAGGACCTGGAGCTGTCATCTGGCCCTGGCCCTTTGACCCTGGCTATATATATATATGTATATGTATAGACATATATATGTATATATACATATATGTATATATGTATACATATGTATATATGTATATGTACATATATATACATAATACACACATATATTTGTATATATGTGTATATATACATATATAATATATAAACATATTAATATATAATATATATTATATATAGCAAGTGCCAAAGGCTATATATATGTATATATATATAACCCCAGAACAGAATTATATATATACCTGCCCCAGACAAAAGCAATTCCTAGAGTCTTAAGTATTTTAAAAGTTAGCTGTATTCTTTACTATCTTAATAGACTTAACTCAAAACAGCATTTCATTCATTATACAAAACCCAGTGGTATTCAACAGCTAAGCTTCTAAATGTTAATATGTAATAAAGCTATGCACTGGAATTTAGTAGAATAAGACACTGATTTCATATGAAATAATAAGTAACAGCAATATTTATGAGTATTGAAAGGATGAAATATAAGTATTGAGGAAATTTGAGTAATTGTCTCACACCACAAAGACAGGCACATATCAAAACAGCAAGAACAACCGGTCTGGCGTAGATGTGGGGAAAAGGGAGTCTCATCCACTGTTGGTGGGAGTGCAGACTGGTTCAGCCCTTTTAGAAAACTATATGGACATTCCTCCTAAAACTAGATATTGAGCTCTCATTTGAACCAGTAATTTCACTTGATCACTTGAATCCGGTATTCATCAATTTGCTCCATCGGGTGCCAGTAACATTTCCATTGGACCCTATCACATGCCAATGTAGCCCAATGGCATCTGGTTGATTCAGGAATATGAAAAGCCTCAAACCATTCCTTCAGGGTCTTGACAAGAAAGTCTGACCATCTGGTAGGTGGGCGGTCACGTGATCTTTTGACATCCCGTGGGATCCAGTCGGTAATGGCTCTAGTCCAGCGGTTGTCTCCAAATCGCATTACATGTCCAGCCCATCTGATTTTCGATGCCTTGGCAAACGAGACAGCATCCCTGATTCTGGAATAGCGATGGAGGCCAGAACTCTGGATTCCTTCTCTCACTTGAGTGAGCCTTGATATTCCAAGCATAGCTCTTTCAATCCCTCTCTGGGAGACCCAAATAGCATTCTCAACCTGCTTTTGTAGGGAATATACCCAAGAGACTCAAAAACACATAGCAGAAACACTATCTTTACTTCTTTATTTATCACAGCTCTATGCACAATAGCTAAAATCTGGAAACAATCTAAGTGCACGAGAACAGAGGACTGGCTAGAGAACTGTTTCATATCCACACAATGGAATACTATGCAGCTGTCAGAAAAGACAAATTCATGAAAGTTGCCTGCAAATGGACGGACATGGAAATGATCTGCTGAGTGAAATTAGTCAGAGGGAAAAGGACAGATATAGAATAACTGTATTCATTAATGGAATAAAATGTATACCAATGTTTTACTAAGTGTGGAAATGATAATGACAGACTAAAACTCATCATTGCATATACACAAAGAGACTTACATGATAAACCCTAAATGTCTGTAGGGCAAATCATAATGTGTAAAAGAAGAGAGAGATACAGAGATAGACAGAAAGAGAGACAGAAAGATAGAGAAAAAGAGGAAAAGAAAAGGTGCCTGCTATAGAGGCAGGCTGGGAGGTAGATGGGAAGGAATGTTGGAACATTGGTGGTGGGGATGAGGCACTGTTTGAGGGATGGGTGCTGGCATACTGTATTATTGAGAATCAATTATGAGCACCTGTTTATTATATATCTCATGTTGGTTAAATATAAAATAAAAAATAATTTTTGAAACTGAGGCACAAGAATAATAAAAATGTCGTTACTCAAATGACAATCATGGGTAAAAGAGGAAAGTTAGAAAAGTAGTATTAAGTTCAATACTCATGTAGAATCCACTCCATCTCAACAATGTACATATCATACACTCTCTCTCAAGACCTAAGCACGCCTATTCAATGTATGAAAAATATGAAGTAATTTTTGTGGAGAGAAATGAGATATGTAACAGGATCACCTAATGAGATGCATCAGTGTTTGAAAGATAAAGACTCAGACTAAGAGGTGAAGCTAGATATTGCAAGAGTAGAAGATATAATCCATGGAGAATGTGCAGACTTGGAAAATGTTCTCATAGGTATATGATGCTTTGGAGAGCCGATGGCAGTCTTACCTGTCCAGACTCAGGTCTGGTTGATTCTTTATTAACTGCATTTTTTTCCTCATACAGATTTTGATTTACTAAATTTTATGCAGTTGGTTAAAACAATCTAATTTCTACATTGCTTTTATTATTGACGTTAAATTTATGAAATCAATGCCTAAAAAGCAAACAAAAAAAGAAAATTAAAATGACTGAGTAATGCAAAGGAAAAGAGTTATGTGTTCAAAAGAGAACATTTGCTTCTCTGAAATGAAGCAAATGTGTTCCTTTCAGAGAACACTCTGAAATATAGAAAGCCTATATTTAAATATAGAAAGCCTATATTTAAATTTTTGTTTTCTTTAGGTTTTATTTTAGGGGTCACATCTGGCAGTGCTCAGTACATAGCTCCAGCTCTTCTACTAGTAAATATTCCTGATCGTACTAAACGGGTCATTTGGGATGTGGGGATTGGAACCCAGCACCGTATCAGTTCTATTATCTCTCCAGCACTTGCTTAGTTTTTTAAATTGAAATGTTATTCACCTGATTACTGATAAGCAAGTTTGGTGAATCTGTTTTATAATACGTATGCTTTTGTGAAAGTTCTCATTACAATTATTAGTAATAATAAATAATCATAATAGTAATAATTAATTCAATAGTCCCTTGTCTTTGAAGACTTAAAGTCTCCTTAGGTGCATAGGTACTTAGGTACATTTATAGTATCACTGTAATTATTCAATGTTAATTTAGATTGTGATAGCAATGTTTACCTACTTGATATTTTTGTTTGTTTTGGGTCCAGTTGTGCTCAAGTTTTTTGTTTTGTTCTTGAGCCTATGAAGTCAAAAGGCACTCCTTGCAGCTTCAGAGATCATATGTGGTGCCAACATTAGAACCCAGGTCAGTTGCTTGAAAAGCAAGAGCCCTACACACTGTACTATCACTGTAGTTCCATATTTTATATATTTTGTGAGAATAAAGGAACGAAATTATTTCAATTTCCTCAGTTGCTGAAATAAAGTACTTCAAAGTAGTTATAAAGCTGAACCATGCATGCATAAAAATAATTATCAGAATTGTAAAGCAATGTGCCTCACAGATGTTGGCAGGACAAAGATCTTTTGCATTGTTTGATGATGATGAAGGCCAAGTTTAAATCTGATATTATTCCTAGGAGACTTTCATTCCTAGTTCATAGCTTATGTATGGGATTCCTTTTAGTTTCATGTGATAGAGGGCAGAGATTATGAGAAAGCTTCTTGTCTCTTAAAGGAATTCATTTTATACCTGACTTCCCCATCCTCATGATTTAATTACATCTTAAATACCATATACTAACTAATCCTAGAGGTTAGGGTTTCTTTCATAAATTTCAGGAGAACACAAGCATTCAGTACAGACAGAACTCATACTTCATTTTGTGGAAAGTTTTCAAATTAATATACCATTTCACATATCTGCATTTAAACCTTTTATTCAAATGTTTCTTTTAGCCAACAGTTTAAAACAAATTTGCACTATCCTCTAGAATGTACTAGATATTGTGGACTTGCTTTTGTGACAAATGCTTGATGGTGATCTTGCTATCTCCAGTGATATCGGAATAAAGTTGACAGATAGGGAAGGTTTGCTACTTTAATATGGACACTGTGGTTGTATTAATTCTCTCTAAGTCAAAATTGCTGTTCTGACAGGAGACTTTTCTTGCCATTGACTTATATTCCTCTTGCATTCAACTTAAACTGTCAGAAATTCGCAACTCACCTGTCCTGTACTTCTGCATTTGGTTTTTGAATTTAAGTACAGTAATAAATTAGGATATGAATTATTCAATATTGCCAATGGCTAATATTGCAGTTCTTGTTTTCTAGTCTAAAGGCATCTAGTGATACTTGTTGAATTTTGAATACAGTTTTCTTTCACATATTTTTTCTATTATGGCAATCATAAAAGAAATGTCGGAGTATGCAGAGGCACCAAATTTTTCACTCCTGCTTTTGCTTTAACAGGAAATGAAAGCATGACCCCTGATTTTTCTAAACCATTCAATTATCTTGTTCAAAAATTCATGCGAGAAAACTCCCACACCTGCAATGTTTCCACATTGTGAATTCTGAAACCTTTTTCCATCTTATACATGATTTTTCAGTCTTTGTTTCTATTAAATAACTTCTTGCTCCTAAACTAATTTTTTCTAGAATTTAAGTTTTCAAAATACATGCTTTCATTTTGTAATAAAATTGTTATATTTTATTTTTTCTTATTTGTTTATTATTCTTTATACTTAAATGACATAATACTATATTTAATATTGAAAGATAAGATACATTTAAAAAACTTACTTTCCCTGGAAAACAATGATATACTATGAGTATCTAATCATAATACATGGTTTACAAAAAGGGAAACACTACTAAGCTCAAAAAATACATTTCATAAAATGGCTGTATATATTTTTGTTTCATATTTTTTTAAATTATCAGCCTTGTATGCAATATAGTACAAATATATAAATATTTGAATAAAGTGAATATTATATGCTACAATATCTTTGTTTTTTATTTTTTAATCATTTACAAGTATTTTTCTTGTAAAACCATGAAGATATATATGTGTATATAATATATAAACATAACAGAATATCAGAAAAACATAAATTTTACAAGCATTTTACTAAGATTCTTGTACTATAGAATTATGCAAAAAATAAGTACTGCTCACTATCTGCCACTAGAGTCAGGCTCTTACTGTTATACTAGAAATATAAGAAACATTATATTAGTCCTATTAAAGAATCCAAATTCTATTAGTTTTGAGTTTTTAAATTTCTGATAAGGGATTGATTTTCTCCTTCCTACAATCCTTTTGCATATGGTTAGAATAGGAGTATTTGTTCCTCTATAAGCACAAAAGGAGCAGGGGTGTGCAGATATTTTTGAGTTTGTTTGACTCTGAATTTATTATCCTGGATATCCTGTCTTATTTTCTAACTGGGGCCTCAATGTCCTTAGATTGATTTTAACATCCTCTCTAAGGGACCTCTAGAGAGACTATATGGTACCAAGACCAAAAGGCAGCCTGGCTAAGAAAGAGGACTACTTTTAGAAGAAGTTCTACTCTGACCGGAAAGATTAGAGTGAAGGTCAGAACAGCTTGTCTCATGTAAGACAAGCCTTGAATGGCTTTGCAACTTGAATGGATTTGAAGTAGAACAAAGCACTTAAGAAACAGCCTGGAGCAGAGCAATAAAAGAGATAGGACCCTGAGGGGGAGAATAGTAAATCTGGCAGGGAAGCATAGTTTGATCATATGACGTTATCTCCCTATGAAAGTTCACCCTATATATTTAATCTCTGGTGTGGTTGTTTTGTCTCTCTCTTACTGTGTTTATATAAGAGTACTACATATAATATTAAAATGATTGCTTATTAACTTGGGAGGAGAAGAGTACTGCTCTTTATTAACATCTCTTAAGCTTGGGCCACAGGAGCATGGTGCTCCCGGTGCTTTATATGGGTAAGAAGAATAGACATTTTTGACCTTTGGTGACTTCCTGTTCCCAGCCTAGGCAGAGACTTTAGCTCTTGCAGTTTGGAGGTCGACACACATGTGTTTGAATAAGCACATAGTCTGTGAGCACATGGTTGGTGTGAGTCTGTTGACTGTTGTGGAGGTATCAGAGGGTACTTAGCAGCTGGTGTGGAATGAAATTGGAAGAAGCAAGGATTTGGATTCTCTAAACTGCGCTCCTGACCTTTTGTTTGTCAGCTGGGGGTGGGGGCGGTTGTCAGCCCTGAGTGTGACCAGGGAACATGATTGAACTTGATACTGTTGGGGGAATTTCAGACGGCTCAACAGCCTCCAATACTATTCCAGCCTTCTCACTGATGCGTCAAATTTCAGCCTTTGGAGCATATTACTTCTGCTCAGACTTCTTTGTTCTAACCTTTCTCTTTAAAATCAACAACAAAATAAAAACTTTAAACACTGTGGTTTAAAAAGTAGTCCATAATACAGTTGTTATGGTCTTTCAATGTTCCGACACCAATCACACCACCAAAGAGACCTTCCCTCCACTGTTTTAGCAGGCACATGGTAATTTATTTTCTTGTTACAACTAAATGGTCCATGGAATTATCCAAAATGCTGAATAAAAAAAAAATTGTGGTATCTCAGAAAGGACTGTTAAGACCTGGGGTAAGGATTTACAAAGATGTTTGTTACTAGTTGAGCCTTCTGTTATTTGTTCAGTATAATTGGATTCTATCTTACTTTCCCATCTAATTTGTGTTACTACTGTTGTAGGCAGGCAGACAGGGGGCGCCACATGGCAATACAATTCCTGAAGAATCACCGACACCCACCCTGCCGCAGCTTTTTCCTCAATCCGGCCCAGGTATGCTGGTCCAGAGACTCTCACACATGGGGCAGAGCTGTTCCTTGCTCTCCCTGTGCAAAGCCGTTCATGAGGCAGTCGGGAGGCGTGGCGGGTTCTAGCCCTGGCCCACACCTCGGCAGAGCCTCACAACAAGCCAGACCACCGCTCCTCACTCCACGGGCGCCGCCATTTTCCACTTCTGGACTTCCCTCTCATCAGAACTCCACCCAGCAGACCAGCCCATCACAGCCCGGCTCACGCGGCCGCTTGTGGCTGCGCGGTTCATCAATAAATGCTTTATTTGGAGGTGTTTAAAAGAGTTTGCCTCCCGCTCGACAAGCCTGGCAAGCTTCTCGTGTTGTATATGATATGCCAAATTCCAGTAACAATTATATTATGTCATTCCCATGACCTAATATAATGGTTTAAGGCTCTTTATGTTCCTGTAGCAAGCCGATGGCCGTGGCTCTACTGGCATGAGACAGGACATATGGAGATATTACTGGTGCCCGCTCTAGCAAATAGATGATCAACGGGAAGATCGTGATCGTGATCGTGAAGAAGAAGAAATCCAGAGCCACACCTGATTGAAAACCTGAAACCAAACTTGACAAAACCACTATCAACAATAGACGCTGGGGAAGGGAAGGCCAAAAGGGAATGTGTGAAGCCCATAGGCCACCAACCCGTCTAAAGGCTTTAGATAATTAACTCTCCTAAGGAAGATAAATCAGCCTTCCGGCCCAGAACCCAGCTCACAGAAGACTCCAAAGAATTCAAGTCAAAGAAGACCACTCCCAAAGACTACTCCCTTGGCAACAGCCCTAGCAACCGAGGTTAAAGCCCCATATGGGAGTAACTTGGGGAAAATATATATAAAAGCTGTCCTGACCAAAGGACAGCGCGCATGCTGCACGGACACACATGCTGCTTGAGTCCATGTGGCCGAGCACATGTCGTGCCTGAGCACGTGTGTTGCCCGGATCTCCCCTCTTGAGATGTGTACTCTCTCTTGCTGTCCCCACCCCCTCTCCTAAAACCTCCTTAGTAAAGTCTGTAAAACTTCACTGCTTGTTGACTCCTGAAAATTTTTTTTTCTGCGAGGAAGACAAGAACCCTGAGGCAGCCCTGGGTAAGGCCTAGGACTGACTTTCCTTTCCTGCAATTCCTCGCTCCAGCCTGAGTCCGTGGCTCCCGAGAAACCTCGGTGGTGGGGATCAACTTCCGTGCCTAGAGATCAAGCGGACATCAAGTGTGGCTTGACGGCCACCTTATGGGGCTGGTAGGGCTCAGGCCCACGCCGTGCAGGGGCTCATCGCAGACTTTTATCAGTCCTAAGCCTGCCCAGCGGCGTCCTGGGTGGCTAGAGGCTGCTGGGGAGAAAGCGACCATCTCTCTCCCCTTTAGGGCTCACATAAGCCACCCATGGGATCCACCTACAACACTACTGCAATTCCAGTATTCTGGAATTTAAAGGTGTCATACAACCTAGCACATGACTGCGAGTCTAGAGACATCAGTATCTCTAGAACCAGGCCAATGAGTTGAGATGGTGGCCTCTGTGAGGTGGTTGTGGTTTGGGGCTTCCAGAAGAAGGAGTTTGTGGTGAAATAGATACTTCCCCAACTCCAAGAAGATGTGGCGTTCTGAGCCTGAACACTGACTACCTCAGTTTTTCAGTTTGGTGTCTTTGCAGATTGCTAGTGGATGGCAAACTTGGGCAGCTGAAGTGGTGGCAGCGATGGTGTATTGGCACAACTTTAGGGACTTTGGCAAGACAGATATTAAACTTGGCCCCCTCTCAACAATGCCCCATAGTTTTCAGATGGAAGACTCGTGTGTCCATGAATATTAGTTTCTGGGCTTGCATCTCCTCTGAGATTTAGTCATAAATTATAAAAGCAGATAGCATGGGTAACTCAACATGTTAGGTAGACCTGGTAGCTAGTTGGGCTGGCTGGGCTTCCAAAGTATTGGAGAAGTCAATTTTATTTGAAAACATTGCAACTGTTTCTAGACTAAACTATTGCTGGTAAAATCTCTAACCATATAACTGTAGATAGCATACTTTATGTATTTTAGGATTGCGATAGTCATATCAATATGTGTGCTTTATAGTAAAACAAAGTGTGACATTTTAAAAGGCAGCAATCTGTAATTAAAACTATAAACTAAGTGTAACTTGTTTATTTATTGCAAAATAGCTTTTGTATTAACCTTTTCCTGCTATCATTTTAAGACAAATAGAATTCCAACTCTTGTCATTTTAAATATCAGTCTATTTAGCTGTTTGTTTGTTAGTCAAAAATTACTACCTTAGGATACCATTATGAAATCCTCAGCCTCTTGATTAAACTTTTAGTGAGTTTCTATGATATTGCTTTCAAATAACTGAATAGAAGTCTATCTGAAATTGTGTCTACTGTACCTAACTTTTACTTTTCCATGATCCTTCAAAAGGCAGAAATGAGGTGGTGAAAAATGTTATATTTTCTTGATTATCTTAAATTAGAATTTATAACTCTTATTCAAAGTGATTTTACATATACATTGCATTGTCAACATATTTATGATTTTAAGAAATAGAAAAACCTCAACAGTTACTAATTGCATATTCTAAAAAAAAGAAATCCATTATTCTTTACAATTTTATACTTCATTAAAGCTTTTTTTGTGTATATACCATACCCTCTCTCACCAACAAAGAGTATCTTAAGCTCATTAACTGTCTTGAAATGACAAATTACTTTCTTTCTTTGGTTACAAGTTTCTTACTTTTTATCTGTAAGCATTTTCCTTTCAAGATTATATTTAATCTTTTTTACCCTTTAAATGATTTACTTCTTAACCAGCAGGAACAACTTCATAATTAAATGTTTTGACAGGAAAAAGAAGCTTGTCTAGTTTTCTTAAAAAGATGAATATATATAGGGTCAGAGTGATAGTCCAGTGGGTAGGGCACTTGCCTTGCGTGCAGCCAACCCAGGTTGGATCCCAGGCATCCCATACGGTCCCTGAGCATAGCCAGGAGTATTTCCTGAGGGAAGAGCCAGGAGTAACCCCTGAGCATCACCAGGTGTGACCCAAAAAAGCAAAAAAAAAAAAAATGAATATATATTGACCCATTATACGGAAATATGTGTCACCACCAGTGTGAAAATATAAATGCAATGAAGATATGAGGAAACCAAAATAATTTTAAGTCTGATTAATTAAAAATATTGAATACATTTTAATTCACTTTCATACTTATTTCACCGTTTAAATCATTGTTGAACTCTCTTTTACTAATAAGTTTGAAGTATATAACTGTACCTACATATTTTAAAATAGGAAAAGTAATCCGAGTCTTGTTAGTAAATAGTTGTTTTGCTTTTAAAAAAAAATTTTGCCCTAAATATTTTCAAGATTTATTTTGTGAGAGCATATCATTAGCAATGTGGCTATTAAATATACCGGATTTTGTGGAGCAGTTACATTATAAGGTACTGTTGCCAAGAACTATTCAACTTCCAAAACCTTCACAAATCCTGGCATATAGACTGGCCAATGAAAAGCAAAGTGATCCTCTTCCTTTTCAGAAAATAGAAAGAACAGCATATAAATCATACCTTAGAAAAATTTACTTTCATTTCACAATGGTTGAGTTTTAACAAGCGATTTTTTTTTCATTCTCATACTACCTCTTATTTTATCACTTATTAACTGTACAAATTAATAAAGGATTTACCACATGATATACAAAAATGTTAGTACCTAAGATGGCATCTCATGGGCTGAGGCTTAGGTTGGGTGTTTACTTTGCCAATGACTGATCGGGGATGTATACTAGATACCCCATATGGTCCCCCCATATGTGAAACAGGAGTGATCCCTGAGGGCCGAGTCACAGGTAAGCCCTGAACACACCGGGTGTGGCCTAAAAACAGATAAAAATTATTAAGAAGACAGCTTCTTGGGAATACTTAAATTTTAAATAGCTTATTAGAATGCACGGATTTATATGATTTTTATGTGCATGATATAATTTAAAACATCATTTTACACATAAATTATGCGGGTATGCTAAGGAAGAATTATTTTCCTTTCAAATAATGCACTGTTTATAAGTACAAACAGAAATTAAATATTCATACTTTGATTTAGTGATTATAAAACCACTTATGATCTCTATATTTCAGTGCATTTCATGAGAGATATTGTAAAATTAATGTAAGATATGATATGACATGCTGACATTTTCCAAAAACAAATTTTGACAGAAACTAGTTTTACTTTCATAGAAGTATGCTTTAAAATAAACTTTAAATAGCTATATCTATCTGTACTAATGTCAGACTTTAAAAATAAGTTTTCCTAGAATAATGAAAAACTCAGTGACAAGTGGATTTTTTTCCTGATTTAGGATTTTAACTTTAAGTCTAGTGTGAGGGTCTCAAAATAATAAACCAAGGGAAGGAAAGTAAATATTAAAATAACAAGCACTAGATTTTTGAAATGGTTTTGCAGAAATACCTCATGCCTTCGAAATCAGCTAAGCAAGGAATACAGGAGCCCAAATTATGTATTTCGATTGATCCTTTTCTGCTCCATGTATCGAATATTATGTTTTTTCTTTTAGTCCAATGAGAGAGTAAATTGTAAATAATGAAATTTTCTTTATAGATCTAAAAATACTTATTTTGAATAAATCAATTGGACCTGAGTAACTAATGTTGATGTTAATTTTCTTTATCTTTTAAATATATCTGTGAATTGTATTTATTTAAGTAAGAGTTGGAGGATATGCATTTATAGTAGAGTGGGTAAGATATTTACGTGCTTAGGTTTACATTTAAAACTAGTCTATGTCTTTATCCTTTCATACAAAGGAGGTTTTCAAAAATAAGAAAGACGAAAAGAAAGAAAAAAAAAAACAAAGGAGATTTGGGTATGTATAACCCAGAATTACACAATAGCACTTCATGGTCTAAGGTAAGATTTCAGAAGATAGAAAGGGTTTGTTGACAGGTTTGTTGACAAGTGCTCAAACTTTAAAATCTGTATTCTTGTTTAAAAATAGATTAAACATCTACACAATGGAATACTATGCAGCGGTTAGGAAAAATGAAGTTATAAAATTTGCCTACAAATGGATGGACATGGAGAAGATTATGTTGAGCGAAATTAGCCAGAAGGAGAGAGACAGATACAGAATGGCTGCATTTATCTGCATAACATAAATATATAGGTACATATTATGATACCAATATCCAAGGTCAAGTGAAACATATATCAGGAGGTCCTGTCAAAGGTGGAAATTATCACAAACGTGTGGGATTCAGAGGCTAGGTAAGACAGAAATGGAACAGTGTGCTAACAATTGTTGAGGGTACTAATGCCAACCTAGAACTGAGCATTAAATAGAGGCAAAAAGATACACATGACAACCCTTTAATGTATGTTCTGTAATCCATGGTCTGGAGGGAAGGAAAAGAGAAAGAGAGAGAAATGGAAAGAAATCAAGAACCTGCCATGGAGCAGGGCTGGGGGAGGGGGGAGGGAACCGGGGACGTTGGTGGTGGGAGATGGGCACTGGTGGCGGGATGGGTGCTGCAACACTGTTTGACCAAAACCCAAATATGAACTTTTTAATTGTATATCTTTGTAATTTTAAAAATAAAAAAAATTTAAAAAAATAAAAAAAAATAAAGTACCTTTATAAATATAAAAAAAAAAAAAATAAAAATAGATTAATATTTATCTTGTTTGAAAAAACAATGAGCATTTAGTAAATGGTTAATGCTCTATATTTCTATGATTTTGAGAGTGGATAGATATTTGTTCTGACAATGGTATAAAAAAATTTGAAATTCACATAACCCCAAAACTAGAAATGTAATAGTATCTAGTTAAAACAGTTCTTTTTTTATACTCTTCTTTATTTAGGCTCCTTGCTTAAATACAGGATAGCAAATAACCTGAAATTCTTTTTCATTTGGCCCTTAATAAAATAAACACCTAAATAGCGTTAGTAAATATATTATGCCTGCACAATTAATTGTTTTACTTTGATGTAAGTTTTTAATATTTCTATTAATTCCTATCCAGATTCCTATGTGAAGCTTTGGCCCAACCATAGCTATATTTAATAGTAATACTTTGAATAAACATATATAGGCTTTTTATTTTATGATATTTAGTTATTATAAAGTACAATTGACATTCTTATTTTCACTTTTGTTTTAAATAATCTGTGTCCTACATAAAATTCAAAATGAACCAACATATAGATTGATTATTATATTTTAATAAAAACTCATGATTCATACAATTGCTATCATATTTGCAATATTTTAAATACAATAATCAGTATTTTCAAATACTAAATGTTTTCTAGCCTTCAATGAGACTCCTCTTCCCAACTCATATCATGGTAATGATATGCTCAGTTTGGTAGGCCAGTTAGTTGATTCTGTTACTTTTTGGCTATTTTTTTCTTCCCTCAATATGTTTAAATCCCAGATATGAGATGCATCATTCTTCTCCTCACTAATTTCATTTAGTGAGATTTTTCTCATAGCCAATTTGTTTAATTTCATATTGATATTATACTTAATAGTATTCTTTTATATATATTTATACACACATACATATACATATATATAAACACAGAGAGACTGTCTATCTCGATATATATATTCTGTGTGTGTTTGTGTGTGTGTGTGTGAATCCAGTTATCTGGTTTTTTTTTATCTGTTTTGGGTACTTGATTGATTCAGATTTTGGCTCTTGCTAATAGTGCTCAAATGAATAAAAGAAAACAACTGTCTTTTTGGAATAGAATTTTTGGTCCCCCAGAAGACACCGAGAGAAACTTCTGAATCATAGAGAAGTTCATTCTTAGATTTTTTTTTAATTTATTCTTGGGTCATACCTGGAGTGCTAATGTCTTACTACTGCCTCTGTGCTCAGAAGTCACTCATGACAGTTCTTAAGGGATCATTTCTTTTGTTGGTGATCCAGTTCAGATCATCCAAGTACAACTTTCTTACTCCTTTATCATTTAATTATATCTGGCCCCCTTTAAAAATAAGAGTCTATATTGTTTTTCCAATGAAGATGAACCAGATGAATACATACCTGTACAGGATGAGAATTATATTTCTCAGTATTCACACCAAACACTTGTGCTTCATTTAGTGTCTATACATGCACTGGTGTGAGATAATTCAATACTGTTTTAATTTGAATTCCCCTGATTATAAGTAATGGGGAACATTTTTTCACACATGTACTTTCCATCTCTGTCTTCTTTGGGGAAGATTCTACTTACATTTTCTCCCATTTTTGGATTGGGTCATTTATCTTCTGTAATACGATTTTTATAATTTCATTGTGTTCCTTTCTCATCAGGCACGTTTACGATTGCATGTGTGATATATTTCCTCTTGTGGTAAAGTATAAATGAATTTCACGTATTTTACCTATAGGTTTGTTCTCTGCGGCTGGGTAGGAGAACATGGAAATTACACCAATTTAATGAAAGAAGTTTCTACTCTCTAAAGACCTTTCCTTCATAATTGAAAGAACTGTAGACAAAAATGACATCATTTCTGGTTATATGCTATGACATCACTTGTCACTTGCATCACTTGTCTTCCTGTTGTTCATCAAGTTGCTTGAGCAGGCATCAGTAATGTCTCCATTTGCTGAGAATAAGGTCCATTATTGCTACTGTTTTCGGCATATTGAATACACCATGGGTAGCTTGCCAGACTCTGATGTGGCTCTGGGTTCACCCCAGGGGCCCAGTCTTTTTCTTTCACCATCCAGGGCCAATGGGGCACAGCCTGGGGTGTGGAAAAGCCTGTCTCCTGTCTGCCACCTGCCAACACAGCCAGGCACTGCAGTCATACCTGTAACACCTCGAGGGGCAAATTTGTGTATTATAATAATAAAATGAAAATGCAATCAATTGAGGATTGGACAAGTTAGAAAGGACTTAGGCTTTGCATGCAGTTTTATCTTCTTTAGATTGAGTGAAAAATAGGACAATTTAATGTTTTGTCCTTTACATAGCTGGTCAATAAAACTCTCTCTTTGACCTAGATAGATTCTTATACTTGATTAAAACAATTTTTTAATGAATCCATGTATTTTTGTCTTGGATAGGCATTGGTTCAACTTATATCCAAACAACAATGCCAATATTTGAAGCTTGTCTTAGCACATTTTAGATTGAATGCTGACATTCTATGTTATCAGGTGATAGCTGATAGCTATCTTTAATAGTTGAAATTTCATGAATATGTTCAACCTCCAGGCACAGGAGACTAGCAGAAGGTATCATACACATTAGAAAATCGGGGTATTTAATTTAGATTTGTGAGATTTCAATTATACATTTTAAAAATTGTCATCTTACTTTTAGTCAATGACAGCTGATTTCCTCCTCTCCCCATATGTAGCACCAACTTTTGCTCAGTATGTGCTACTTACTTTACTAAAGCATATAAGTCATTTCAGATTATAAATCCTAAAATACAGATTGAATAACAACAAAATTATCAAATTGTTTGTGGAGGGCTGAGTCACACCTGGCTGTGCTCAAGGCTTTTCCAAGGTCTGTGCTTATTATCACTCCTGGAGAGGCAAAGCTGAACATATGAGGTGCCAGGGGTAGCAAACCTCTTCAAGTCCTGTAAGGCTAGTGTCTGCTCATTGTACTATCTTCCTGGCCTCTTCAATTTTCTATCCTGAATAGAGCCCTTTATCATTATGACACCAAAAACATCACTAAATTTCTTCTGGAAATAAAAAAAAACACAATGTGTTTAAATAAACTCTAACCCCATTTTCTACTAAAATAATCATGATAGCAGTTATTAAAAACTTTTAAAACCATGTACTTTTATAAGATCTGTGATATTTGTGTTAATATCAACTCCATTTGGTAATGAGGAATTTAACACTTAATATTAAATAACACATTCAAGTTCATACATGGGAAATCTATTTAAAGATCTAGTCCAGGATAAAAGTAAATGTTTAATCTCATATTTACTTTTTTTCTCAATTGTTTTCAGCCTAACTGTGAAAAATGATGCTTTCCTTCTACTATGCTAGGAGTAAGCTTGTGCGTGTATGTGTGTGTATGTGTGTGTGTGAGTGTGTGTGTGTGAGTGTGTGTGTGTGTGTGTGTGTGTGTGTGTGTGTGTACTGAACACAGAGGAAAACGAGTAGGTAGGCTATCAGGGTGAAGCTATGATATTTTTCCTTGCTCTACCATATCTCCATCCCTTATTCTATTTCCCCAAAATGAGTGGCAAGAAATAGGTGTTATGAAACACTGAATTAGTGAAATAGCATTATCCTTATTGACAAGCTAGATGTTTGTTTTTAAATCTGGTTAAATCTGTGAAATCAGGATAAATTTCAGGAATGCAAAAAAACAAAAACACTTTGACTCTTTTCACGATACTTTTCTTCTTTCTTATAATCTTTATTTATAGGACTGAAGCAATAGTACACTGGATAGGGCATTTGACTTGTACAAGGCCAACAAGGGTTCAATCCCCCAACATCCTGAGAAACACCAGGGGTGATTCCTACATGTACATACAGGAGTAAGCCCTGAGCATTGGCAGGTGTGACCCTCCCCCTGCAAATTATTTATAAATAATTCAAAGAACAATATTAGTTTTAGATATAAACCATAATGACTTGATATACATATGTATTACAATTTTTGAATACTCCTAATTAATATTTTCCCTATACGGTTGTTAAATATGCATGAGTATTTTAATACACTTTCTTGGGAAATTTTATATATCCTATACAATATTGTCATCAATATGTACTATGCTGTACTTAATATCCCGATATTTATTTTAGATTTGAATGCTTGCAAGTTTGCTCCCCTTTATCTATTTTTAGTTGTCAAATTTTTCTAGAAATTTTAAAGAAGATTGATTAACATTGATATGAGGTAGTAACATTATTTCAGAAAATAAAAATTTCAGATGTAGTTTCATGATTCAATGTCTCTGTACAATCCATCATGATCACCACCAAACACTATTTGGTCTTCAAGTCATCGCTTCATTTAAAAACCATACATAAGACCCTTGGATGTCCCATCATTAGATTTCTCTAGATGCATTTTGCACTGCTTACGGAGATTATGGGTTTTTTCATAGTTTTCCTTAAGAACCAGTTTTTTTTTTTTTTTAAATCGGCCCAGGTATGCTGTACCAGAGACTCTCAGACATGGAGCAGAGCTGCTACTTGCCCTCCCTGTGCCCAGCTGCTCGTGAGGCGCCCGGGAGGCATGGCAGGTTCTAGTCCTGGCCTGCCACACCAGCTGAGCCTCACAACAAGCCAGACCACCCTCCCCTGTTGCAGGACTCCTAAGGGCTGCTGCATCTGCTCTGGATTGCCTCCCGAAAATCACTCCGTAGATAAGGGGGTAGTCTAAATGTGGCAGTTTATCTGACCATGTATGCTGTACTAGCTGGTATAAATATTCTCCCATGCTATCACAATCATCGTGGGACTAGCTAGATCTTACCAGCATATTAGCCTGGCCACGTAAGGACACCTAAGTAATTAGACCAGAGAGAAATGCTGTTTGCTTCCAAACAAACAAGCATGGCTCCCTGATAAAATATAAAACTACAATGAAGTAGAGGAGACTTGTGAAGGCTTGGAGAAATATTTAACTGGCATTGGTGTTGATCTTTGGTACAGTGACATGCCATCTCAGAAACCCCCTTCTCTACATTTCAAAGGCATTCCGGCTCAAAACATTAGCACAGTAAAGGCCCTAGGTGAGATGCAGGGAGGGACTACCTAAGGGCATTGGACCCTCCCTGCTTTCCATAACAATGGGAGGAAGGTCTGAGTTGCTGGGGGGTATAAACTTGCAGGTTCCCGCTCTCCCGGGCTTCTTCTTCCCGGTGGGATCTCGCCTTGTGAGCGTTTATTCCCCTTGGAAGTTTCACACGTGGTGGTCGCCATCTTGGCCTACACGTGGCTGGGGTTCTAGCCTGGAATCCTAAGCATCGGGTTTTTCCTTTTGCTGATTTGTATGCCTGAACCTGTGATAAGTAAAGCTTTTTAAAACCTCATCGGATTTCTGAGTGTTCATCCATTCCTCGCCCGGCTTCGGAGGTAGAAGGGAACTTCGCTTCCCGGCACTGTCGTGGACCCCGGCGGAGCGCCCGACACTCCCCCACTCCATGGGGCCTGCCATTTTCTACACCCGGACTTGCCTCTCATCACAACTCCACCCAGCAGACCAGACTATCACAGCCCGGATCATCGACAGCCACCCTGCAGCAGTTTTTTTTTTTTCAATCGGCCCAGGTATGCTGAACCAGAGACTCTCAGACATGGGGCAGAGCTGCTACTTGCCCTCCCTATGCCCAGCTGTTCGTCAGGTGCCCGGGAGGCCTGGTGGGTTCTAGCCCTGGCCTGCCACCCCAGCTGAGCCTCACAACAAGCCAGACCACCCCCACTCCATGGGGCCTTCCATTTTCCACATCCGGACTTCCCTCTCATCACAACTCCACCCAGCAGACTAGACTTTCACAGCCCGGATCATCGACAGCCACCCTGCAGCAGTTTTTTTTTTTCTAATGGCCCAGGTATGCTGGACCAGAGACTCTCAGACATGGGGCAGAGCTGCTACTTGCCCTCCCTGTACCCAGCTGCTCGTGAGGCGCCCAGGAGGCATGGCAGGTTCTAGTCCTGGCCTGCCACCCCAGCTGAGCCTCACAACAAGGCAGACCACCCTCCCCACTCCACGGGGCCCTCCATTTTCCACATCCGGACTTCCCTCTTGTCACAACTTCACCCAGCAGACCAGACTATTATAGCCTGGTTCGGTGCGGCCTCTAGCAGCTGCATGGTTTATCAATAAATGCTTTATTTAGAGGTGACTACAACAGTATGCCACCCGCATGGCAAGTCTGGCAAACTGCTCATGTAGTATTTGACATGCCAAATACCAGTAACATTTATATTAGATCATTCCTATGACCTAATATAATTGTTTGAGGCTCATTATGTTCCTGGAGCGGGCAGATGCCTTTAGGTTCTACTAGCATGAGACGGGACATATGGAGATATTACTGGTGCCCGCTCTAGCAAATAGATGATTAACGAGAAGATAGTGATAGTGATAGTGGCCTTTAATAATGCTCTGTTTTAAAAATGTATGCTCTATTTCTACTATGACACTAGAGAGAGAACTGAAACATTGCCATTTAGCAGCGTATAGCATAGCTCAATCCCAGGTACTGGGTTAGTTTTATTTATATTACTGCTAATTGTTATCTTTTCAAAATCTATACTAACACCTTCTGAAATATTATTCTCTTCAATTTTCTTCAACAATAAATATAATATTATCTTTCTGGATTTCAGGACACATTATATTTTTAAAAGAATATCAAGATATATTTCATTTTAAATTGCTTCACTTGATCACTTGAATCTCGTTATTCATCGATTTGCTCGAGCGTGCACCAGTAACATTTCCATTGGACCCTATCACGTGCCAATGTAGCCCAATGGCATCTGGTTGATTCAGGAATATGAAGAGCCTCAAATCGTTCCTTCAGGGTCTTGACAAGGAAGTCTGACCATCTTGTAGGTTGGCAGCCACGTGATCTTTTGACATCCCATGGGATCCAGTCGGTAACAGCTCTAGTCCAGCGGTCATCTCCAAATCGCATTACATGTCCAGCCCATCTGATTTTCGATGCCTTGGCAAATGAGACAGTGTCCCTGATTCTGGAATAGCAAGGGAGGTCAGAACTCCGGATTTCTTCTCTCACTTGAGTGAGGCGTGATATTCCAAGCATAGCTCTTTTGATTCCTCTCTGGGAGACCCGAGTAGCAGTCTCATCCTGCTTTTGTAGGGCCCAGGTCTCTGAGGCGTATGTTAATGCAGGGATAACAGTGGAAGAGATGTGCCTGGAGCTGGAGGTTTTTTGTCCTTTTAGCTATTTCTTCGATGCTTTTGAAGGCATTCCATGCCGCTCTCTTCCTCTTGCCCAGCTCAGGTTTTAGGTCATTCATCATGTTGATTTCTCGACCTAGGTACATATAACTGCTGCATTCAAAGATGTTTCTTCCATTGAGAGTGAATGGGGCCTCTGGAACTAGTTCATTTTCCATAACCATAGTTTTCTTTAGATTCAGCTGTAGACCTATCTTTCCACATTCTTGGTCGAAGGCAACCAGCATTTGTGCCGCTTGGCTAATGTTTGGTGTTATTAGAATGATGTCATCAGAGAAGCAGAGGTGGTGTAGTTGCCAACCATCTATCTTCACTCCCATTCCTTCCTATTCTAATTGTCAGATGATGTTCTCGAGGGTGGCGCTGAAGAGTTTTGGTGAAATGGTATCACAGTGTTGAACACCCTCTTTTGACATCAATGATCACTTCCTTGAAGAATGGTGAGATCCTGGTGTTGAATCCATAATACAGCTCACGAAGGATCTTGATGCATTGGGTTTGAACACCCTGTTTCGCTAGGGCTTCGATGACTGCTTCAGTCTCCACAGAATCAAAGGCTTTCTTTAAATCAATGAATGTGAGACGGAGCGGCATCTTATACTCCCTACAAACCTCAATGAGATTGATTTCCGTATGGATATGGTCGATTGTGCTGAATCCTTTCGGAAGCCAGCTTGCTCGCATGGTTGTCCTTCATCTAGTGCTCTGCCAATACTGTTGAGGATGACTCTTGTAAGCCGCTTGTAGATGACGGACAACAGGCAGATGGGGGGATAGTTGCCGATGTCGTGGAATGTCTCCCTTCCTGAAGTGTAGAACTGGGAGGGAACCTTGAGTGCATTCAGACAGGTAGCATGTGAAGAGCTGAGCTAGTGTATTGATGAGTACGGACGGCAGATTCTTCAGGTGTTCGGGTCTGACTTTGTCTGGGCCTGGTGCTGTTTCCACTTTACTGTCAAAATGGCATGTGGGATTTCATAAGGGAGAACATTGGGAATGGCATATTCACGATCACGATCACGATATTCCCGTTGATCGTCTATTTGCTAGAGCGGGCACCAGTAATATCTCCATATGTCCTGTCTCATGCCAGTAGAGCCAGGGGCATCGGCTTGCTACAGGAACATAAAGAGCCTCAAAACATTATATTAGGTCATGGGAATGACCTAATATAATTGTTACTGGAATTTGGCATATCATATACAACACGAGAAGCTTGCCAGGCTTGTCGAGGGGGAGGCACTCTTTTAAACACCTCCAAATAAAGCATTTATTGATGAACCGCGCGGCAAGTGGCCGCGCCAACCGGGCTGTGATGGGCTGGTCTGCTGGGTGGAGTTCTGACGAGAGGGAAGTCCAGAAGTGGAAAATGGCGGCGCCCGTGGAGTGAGGAGCGGTGGTCTGGCTTGTTGTGAGGCTCTGCCAAGGTGGTGGGCCAGGGCTAGAACCCGCCATGCCTCCCAACTGCCTCATGAACGGCTTTGCACAGGGAGAGCAAGGAACAGCTCTGCCCCATGTGTGAGAGTCTCTGGACCAGCATACCTGGGCCGGATTGAGGAAAAAACCTGCGGCAGGTTGGGTGTCGGTGATCCGGGCTGTGATGGGCTGGTCTGCTGGGTGGAGTTCTGACAAGAGGGAAGTCCAGAAGTGGAAAATGGCGGCGCCCGTGGAGTGAGGAGCGGTGGTCTGGCTTGTTGTGAGGCTCTGCCGAGGTGGTGGGCCAGGGCTAGAACCCGCCATGCCTCCCGACTGCCTCATGAACGGCTGTGCACAGGGAGAGCAAGGAACAGCTCTGCCCTGTGTGTGAGAGTCTCTGGACCAGCATATTCATCCTGTGGAATTTGGTATGTGGGCAGGTGGATGTGGCTATCAAAGACATCTGACTAGAAGTCATGAATAATAATTCTCCATTGCCTTTCTGGAAGATGTGATAGATCCATCAGGGTGTCGGAGGGCATCCTTTCAATTTTTAATAAAGCATGATTTTCTACTAGCTAAAATATTTAGGAGTCTACATGGTCTCCCATAATAACAAAATTGTATACTACTACTAACCATTATTAACTGGTTTATATAAAAGATAGCTTAGCTGCGCATTAGCACTGAGAATGTTTAATGTAATTTAACTTTTATTTCAAATTAATGTTATTTAATTTTTTAAATTTTATTTTGTACACAAAATAATATTTTCAGTAGTTATTTTCACCTGTTCTCTAGTTCCTAATTTAAGAAACATTATATTTCTTTGTTATATTTAAATAATGATATATCAGCAGCACTAGGGAAGTTACTCTAAATTTATTAAATACTAACATATTTGTTTTCCTTTATATCTTAGCTACTCTCTCTGCCCAATGAATACTCCTCATCATATGATTTCAAAATGTGATTGTCATTCAGGAGTTTATTTCAGTTTCATTGAAGGACTTTATAAATTTTCAATCATAAAACCAATATGAAAAAGTGATGGTTATTTTGTAATGCTTGCAGTTTGTGAGTTAGATAATAACAAGTAATTATAATTAAAGTCACTTCATGTTATCAATGTATAGTCTGAACAGAATATATGATTTATAAATTATGGTTATTTCCCATGTTTCAATAGTATTCCTGGATAGCACATCTTAAAATGCAACTGTAGTTCTAAAAATGATTTTATCATTTCCCTAATATCTGGGGACATTGGTGGTGAGAAATATACGCTACTAGAGGGATGGGTGCTTGAACAGTGTGTGACTAAAACCCAATCATGAACTTCTTTGTAATTGTATATCTAAAAGTGGTATAATAAAATAGAAAACATTTCAAGTAGTTTTACTATCAATTATACAATTGTTCAAATTTTAAATATCTTATATAATAATTCAGAAAATATAAGCTTATTTTTCCTCACCTGTGTACTCTACAGTAATTAATTTTGCATACTTGGAGATTTTTCCTTGATTTTTATATTTCATTTCTCTTTATAATTGAAAACTACAATTGTATACCATTTCATTTGCCTCACATGATGTGGGTTTCATAAGCCTAGGGTTTTAAGGACTATGAATGTTACACTATAATACTACCTGTGGCAATGTAATGCTTTCTTTAATGTTTTCTTTGTTTCATCTACTTGCTTGCTCTCTGCAGGAACCTCTCCTGGACCTGTCTCCCTGGAGTTTCTCCTGCGGGCTGCTCTCTCTTTGGGAGTTTCTGTGCAGGCTCCTCTATTGTGTTCTCCCACAGGCTGCTCTTTTTGAGGGGGTCTCTGTAGTCTCCTCTCATCAGGGCCTCTCACTTCCAGATGCCTTTGTTCAAGGCTTCATGCTTCTGGTCCTCTCCCAGTACATGTCCTTTCAGGACCTTTTCCTTAGGTCCCTTTGATGCAGGTGGACCTCACGGGTGGTTTGACGGCCACCTTGTGGGGCTGGTGGGGCTCATGCCCATGCTGTGCAGGGGCTCATCGCAGACTTTTTTTTCTTTTTGCTTTTTGGGTCACACCAGGCAATACTCAGGGTTTACTCCTGGCTTTGCACTCAGGAATTACTCCTGGCGGTGCTCAGGGGACCATATGGGATGCCGGGATCGAACCCGGGCCGGCATAGGCCGGCCGCGTGCAAGGCATAAGCCCTACCTGTTGGGCTATTGCCCTGGCCCCTCATCGCAGACTTTATCAGTCCTAGCCTGCCCAGCGGTCCCAGGTGGCAGAGGTGGCTGGGGAAAGAGACCATCTCTCTCCCCTTCTGGGCTCACATAAGCCACCCATGGGGCCCACCTGCATCACTTTCAGTTCCAGGCTTTTCTCTTCAGGGCTTCTTTTATCTGGACTCCTCAGCTATGTCCCTATCTGTTTCCCTACTGCCAGTGGTTCTATTACTCAGAAGTCCTGAAGCTCTGTAGCCTGTAGCTTTGATGCCAGCCTTCACCCTCAGCACCAGGCCTAGTGGCTCTGGTGCTGACCCTTGACCTACACATCAGGCACAGCTTCTCCTCCCTGGTGCTGGCCATCCAGCTCAGGCACCAAGGGCCCCATGGCCTAGGTGCTGGCCAGGCACCAGAGGTCACAGGTCTCTCAGACCGGAAGAGCCCCACTGACCAGGATGCTCTCCTGGGGCCCCTATGTATAGTCTTGGCCAGGTTCAGAACCCTGACCTCAACTCTCTTAACAGACCTTGGAAGGTACTGCGCCTTTAAGATCCCACACATACCCTTGGTTATCTTCCTGCATCTATATAAAAGGACATTGCTCCACCACAATAGCGTGTGAAGGGCACACAGGAAAGAGTAAACAACATTTTGCAAGTCAGTGCACCTGGCTAGGAAATTGACACCTACTGAGTCAGAGACAGAGGGATGTAAACAAAAGACAATCCAACAAATTAATCTCATTGATGTGAGTTTTCTCTACCAAGAGTTCACTGCAAGGAAAAAAAAAGTTTATACTACTACAGTTTCTACATAATTTTTCTCCCCAATTTTAAAACATTTTAAGGTATAATTAAGTCATTAACTTGCTCTGATACTTAATATCTAAAATTTTACGTTAAACTTTCCTCCTAAACTTAGGAGGAAATTGCATATTTAGGTTGTCTTATTTCAATATAATCTTTCAGTTACTATGTTCAGTATTAATTAGAGTTCAGTTATTATGAAACAAAATAGAAATAGCAGAAATAATGGAACGATAATGCCTTACATGTAGTTTAGAATTATGGAGGTCTAAAATGGTGTTGATATGAATTTTAGTTTCCTAAATTATTATATTATTTTAACTCCTTTGCAAGAAACTATTTTTTCTATAATTCCACTTTAAATGTCTTACTACTTAATTGAAAACATGAAAACTAATTGTTTATATCATTCTATATTAAAGTTTAGATTAACAAGTACTTTAAAATTTTGAAAGCAAATAAATCTATATTTTAGAATTTTATTGCAAAATAATTTTCATTCCACAAATAAAATGCAGTGATATTTGAATGCACCATTTGTCAATTCTCTGATAAATTTTTTTTGATAATACAAAGCAATAGAGAGGCAATGTAAAATTTTTTAAATAAATTTCAATCAGGTTGCAATAACCCAGACCTGAAATTCACTATGCTTAATTCAATTAAGATAAAATAATGTCCCTTACAGTTGTATTTTAGACTCACTCATGGATAGATATCTTTTTTTTTTAACTTCTTCAATCACTTATCATTTCCTCTGCAGTACTTCTCATTATTCAAACATGTAAGTGTATTCTTATAGAGGAAATTATAGCTTTCTTTGTGTCTGGAAATACTCTTATTCCAGATCCCTATGTGTGTATTGATTCCTCCTCATTTAGTTTCTAATTATCAGGCTCTCAAATGTTTCCTGTTCTCTGAGAACATACATACTTTACTAGATTGTTTCTCTTCATTGAAATACTGTGAAAGGATATTATTTATTTTTCTAATTTACTTACTATGTTGTCTATAGGACTGTAAACTCAATGAGTAAAGACAGGTAATGTTTCCTTTGTCTTTAGTGATTAGATCATTGATTGGCACATGGTGAATAGTCAATTAAATATTTTATAAATGAATTTCATTTATACGTAGGTTAATTTTTCTTGTAAAGAAGTCGAATAACTCTTCTACTTACAGATTTCCCATATTTAATTTGTTGCCATCCAGTCTTTCAGAATTCTGCCAACTCTTACCTCAATCTAAACTTAATCTATTTATATAATTGCTTTTAGACTAGATAGCTATCAGATTAGCTGATGTTTATTACAACATCTAATTGCATCCTAAACTCTCAGTAACTGTTAATTATCAATAATAGCAAAACATTCAAGCAGAATTGGCCTCTAGCTCTTTGGAAATGTTATTCACGGAGGTTGCAATTCAAGGTTGGCATTCTATAGAGAATACAAGAAAGTATAGCCGTAATTATTTTTATCTGTTTATGCACCACATGTGGCTTACATATAACATGATTGCTATCAACATGTTGGGGAATGTCTAGCTTCAATAGGAACACATATCATTGTCCTTAATATATTTTAGGATATCGTGTTATTATTTTAAAAACAGATTTTGATACAATTTGAGTTTTTGTATTTCCTCTTTTGGAAAATGTGCTGTATTTGTGCATAATTTATAGTCAAGTTATAGTAAATAGTATAAGAAGAAAATTTAAAAAAAGTTTGTAAAAACAGGACAGGAGAAAGATCCATGCCAGTGTTGATTTTTAAGTAAGAATAATGTGTGTCTAGTAATTAAATGTCTTTATAACAATGTTAAAGCTAAAATTATTTTGAAATTGTAATTATATTAATATTGAACACAGAGTAAGAAAGCACATCTGAAATATAATTTACCATAAAGGAAACTTATATGAAAAACTGAACTGGTCTGAAAATTGAGCAAAATTTACTAGTTCTAAAGTGATTGTTCATTTTAATGTTTCAGATGCATATCTTTGCTAATAGCATAAAGTTCAATTTTTTTATTTTAAAGTTCTATTAAATTTATCTTATTATATTTATTTATTAATTATTTGGTCACACCCAGCCGTACTCTGAGTTTACTCAGGGCTCTGCACTGAAGACTTCTCTGGACAGGGCCATATGGGTTTTAGTCACTGGGGATTGAACCCAGGTCATTCTGTGCAAACAAGCTCTTTACCCACTATGCTATCTCTCTTGACTCTGCCTTTTCTATTGGAAACCTAACATGATAGCTTAGTCAACAATGTTTCATTTTATTAAGAAATATACATTTAAGGATATTTTAAAGAAAACAATTTCAATAATCAAAGACATATTTTTAGAAATTTTAGTGTTCTCTATTATCTCTATTCCAGGGGAAGCTATGTCAAAACTTTATGCCTTATATAAATTTATTTATGCCAACCATATCATTGCCACCTCAACTCTTAAAATCACTGAACAGATACTATAATGACAGACCACTAATAATATACACTCAGGAGATTTTATAAGTGAACCAGGGAGACCCTGTTCATTTTATGAATGCTGCCAAGCAGCAAAGCATATAGATATATCTGCTACAGAAGATACTTGTGTTTTCCTTATGTTTATATGATGAAACCTAATCCTGAGTATTACACTAGGACAAAATTCTTTGAAATGTGATCAAGTCATGAGGGTAAAATTCTTTTCATGTTTAATTCTTTTCTAAGAGAGATCCTACAAACTCCAGAAGTTGTAGCCTATGGGCAGTTAGTGGGTCTACACTAGGCAGGAAATCTGTGAATAACTTGAACTTTTAACTACCTATATTATGAGAAATAAACTTCTGTTTTGTCAACTACTAACTCAAGTAATTCACAACAGACTAAAACACATGGTTATCATCCCCCCAATTTTACCCCTTGCCATCTCATGGAGTACAAAGTAGAAGTCAATATCACTTGTACCACTTGTAGAACTTGTCTTCCCATTGTTCATCAATTTGCTTGAGCAGGCACCAGCAACATTTCCATACATCCTGTCACATGCAAGTGTAGCCCAAGGGCATCTGCTTGCTCAAGGAACATAAAGACCCTCAAACCATTCCATCACATCATGGGAATGAGGTTGATAATTGTTACTGGTATTTGGCATATCAAATATGACACGGGTAGCTTGTCAGGCTCTGCCATGTGTGTGGGATACTCTTGTAGTTGCCTCTCATCTCATGCTTTTATAGATGGGCCACACGGATGCAAAGCAACCACGCAAGCAAGGCTTGTGATCAGCATTTCGGCTGGGTGGAGCTCTGATGAGCTGGGAGGTCTGGATGTGGAAAATGACAGCTCCCATGGTGTGGGGATTCCTATGGCTTCTTGTGAGGCTCTGCCAGGATGGCAGGCCAGGGCAAGAACCTGCCTTCCCTACCGGGCACCTCGTGATCAGCTGGGCACAGGGAGGCCAGTAGCAGTTTTGCCCTGTGTATGTGATTCTCTGGATGAGGCATACCAGGGCTGGGCTTGAAAAAGACTGCCGTTGGTTGGGACTCTGATGAGCTGGGCTTGTGAGCTTCAAAGTCCGAATGTGGAAAATGGCAGCCCCAATGGTACAGGGGTTCCTGTGGCTTCTTGAGAGGCTCTGCTGAGACCACATACACGGGGCAGAGCTGCTACCAGATCTCCCTGTGCCCAGCTGATCACAAGGTGCCATGAAGGAAGGAGGGTGCTAGCCCTGGGCTGCCATCCCAGCAGAGCCTCACAAGAAGCCAGAGGAACCCCCCACATCAAGAGGTCCGCCATTTTCCACATCCGTACTCCACAGCTTGTCAGAGTTCCACCGAGAAGAAAAAGCTGATCACAAGCCCAGCTCATCAGAGTCCTGTCCCATAGCAGTCTTTTTCAAGCCCAGCCCACCTATGTCTGATCCAGAGACTCACATACACGGGACAGAGCTGCTACTGGCTCTGCCTGTGCCCAGCTGATCATGAAGCGCCTGGGAGGGAAGGCAGGTTCTGGCCCTGGTCGCCAGCCCAGAAGTTAATATTATTTATAATTATATACTTCTCCCCAAAAGTTTAGAAGCCTGGGCATAATTTATTTCTTTTCAATCCTGTTTAATTTCTGTAATAGCCCTCTTTCCTTTTTTCTTAGAGTTAAAAAAGATAGTCTCTCGCACTTTAAAAGAGGCATATTTAAAATCTAAATTTATTAATAATTTGCCCCCATTTACTTATTTTATTTATTTTAATGCTTTGAAAAATGCTTTGTGATCATTATCTTGGATAATGATCCAAGATAATGGCGTTTTCTTTTTATTTACAATTTACACATGAGCCCAATATTTGATTTTCCACAGACACTAGCCATCAGTCTACTGCTATATTCTAATGTGTAAACTGAATTTTTTATTTCCAAATTTTGATTATGCATCAAAATATGAATAATTCAGGGACAACTTACAACCAGAAGTAAGGATTGTCTTGTGCATGTGATATACTGTATATGAGGTGTGTCTATGCATGTGCACCTGTACAGAGGGTGACAGCCAAACTTAATGATAAAAAAATTAAAGCATTATTTTCCCCAAGTTCTCAATGAAAATATCATAATTTTAAGGCATATAGCAGTTTACTTTTACAATGTATTATTGCTTGTTTTCTTGGGGTCACATCCAGTGATTGTCAGGGGTTATATATGACTTTTCTTTCTTTGTTCTTGGTGGGGCTGAGAGAACAAGATCACTCTGGAGACTAAGTTGGAGTTTCTTTGTACAGGCATACACTCTATCTTTCTAAACTATGACCCTGGCTCTTGTCTAAAATGTTTATAATAACTTAATCAACACAAACGTTAAAACAAAATTAGTACAGATTTTTTGCAGGGAATCCATAGTATAGAGAAATTTTAACATGGGCACAGACCCCAAATACTCCAATACACTGGCTCCAATATACTTCTCATGGAAAGGGCACAGAGAGATGATATGATATGACAGATTGTGTATGAATATGACCTCCACGTATACTGCTAGTGGAAAGGGCACAGAGATCATATGAGAGACTATGTATGAATATCATCTATTTCTATATAAAGAGAAATATCCCAATTTATATATTTCTTATAAATAATTGTTTATTCTCAATTGTGAATATAAAAGCATCATTTTCCACAATACAATCAGTCTCAAGCATAAATCAATAGAAGCATTTGCTCAATGGTGTGACTGACTTAGCAATGGGGAAACTACATGAAATGGTACAGTTCACACATAATTCCCAAATCTTTTTCATGATACCTTTTAAGTGGTAGTTGTATGACATAGTGAATAAAAATTCTAAGTATAGGTTAAAAATATCCTATTATTTATAAGTAACTATGTACATGACAAATGAATTTGATTAGTACATATATTCTCTGTGTTCATATCATGTGTTCAATTTGTATAATTTGTGATAGAGTGCAGAATATTAAACATTCTTAATAATGACAAAAACATAGAAAGTTTCCTAGATCATTCCTTTTTAAAGAAGAGTTTGTGGAAGAAACAGGATAGGAAAATTTATATTTGCTTTTTACCAGCCGGCATTCCCACCAACAATGGATGAGTGTCCCCTTTTCCCCCCACATCCACGCCAGCACTTGTTGTTCTTGCTCTTTTGAATATGTGCCAGTCTCTGTGGTGTAAGGATACACATGACAACCTTTTAATGTATGTTCTGTAATCCATAGTCTGGAAGGGAAGGAAAAGAGAAAGAGAGAGAAAGGGAAAGAAATAAAGAACCTGCCATGGAGCAGGGCTGGGGAATGGGGGAGGGAACCGGGATGTTGGTGGTGGGAGATGGGCACTGGTGGAGGGACGGGTGCTGAAACACTGTATGACCAAAACCCAGACATGAACTTTTTAATTGTATATCTTTTTTATTTGTATATCTCACGGTGGTATAATAAAATACTTAAAAAAAAAAAGTTTTATCCTGTTTGATTTAGTCATAAAATATTAATTTACCCAGTGGAAATAGCTTTTTACCAGTATTTATCTGAATGATAAAAGAAAAAAATCCCAGTAAAGTTATTTTTTCAAACTACTATTGCAATAAAACTATCAGAAGGAAGTGTATATAAGTAGAATTGACTGGAACTTTCTGCTTTGTATAGCCAAAAGTGAGAAACATATGCTAGTTGTTATATTTGATTTCTTAGGATGATATAATTATGACATTTAATTTGTTCATGTGTTATAAGTAGCATACCTGGGCCAGATTGAAAAAAAAAAACAAAACTGCTGCAGGGTGGGTGTTAATGATCCGGGCTGTGATAGTCTGGTCTGCTGGGTGGAGTTGTGACGAGAGGGAAGTCCGGATGTAGAAAATGTCGGTCCCCATGGAGTAGGGGGTCGTCTGGTTTGTTGTGAGGCACTGTTGGTGTGGCAGGCCAGTGCTAGAACCCGCCATGCCTCCTGGGCCCCTCATGAGCTGCTGGGCACAGAGAGAGCAAGTAGCAGCTCTGCCCCATGTCTGAGAGTCTCTGCTTTAGCATACCTGGGTCGCTTAGCGGCTGCGCGGTTCATCAATAAATACTTTATTTAGAGGTGACTACAAGAGTATGCCACCTGCAAGGCAAGCCTGGCAAGCTGCTAGTGTCATATTTGATATGCCAAATACCAGTAACATTTATATTAGGTCATTCCCATGACCTAATATAATGGTTTGAGGCTCTTTATGTTCCTGGAGCAAGAGAACGCCTTTGGGTTCTACTAGCATGAGACAGGACATATGGAGATATTACTGGTACCTGCTCTAGCAAATAGATAATTAATGGGAAGGAGTGATAGTGATAGATAGTTATAAGTAGCTTAAGGAAAACAGTGATATTGAAAAGACTAATTGAATATAATTTTGAAGGGACAGGAAGTCAATCTGAAACATAGAATTTTTTGTAACAATACTTTATTTTTAAACTTCTTTTATATTTTAGTATACTACCATGTTTTACCATGTGGTCCATAATGTAATTGTTGCAGACATTTAATGGTCCAACACCATTACTCCACCAATCTCACAAACAGTATGTCCTCTCCACCAGCGTCTCCAGTTTCTCACCCACCATCGTAGTCAACACAGCATCATATATTCATGAATTAAACACAAATAAGTTACTTCGTATTGTTTGTTGCAACACAAAGTAAATGTAATGACTAAACTTTAGATAGGCAGTACTCAATTTGTGATAATTGCTATATCTCACAATGATATTCCTAAATTCATTGTCTGAGGATCTACCGTGCTGGTTGGTGCTATTTGAGCCTTAGAATTATCAGACCAGACAGTGAGATGATGTAAGTTGAGGATGTAAATGGGGCTTCTGGGTTTTCAGGGTGGATTATAGGGTAGAGAGGATGGGGATTCATCCCATCTCTATTCTGAGAATACTCCAGAGTATAAAATAAATTCAATAATTACATGGAATAATCTGAGAAACATTACCCTTAAAAAAATTGGGATAACATTGTATAGTAGTATAGATACTCAGAATAAATGTGTGAGAAACTTATTCCTTAAAACGTTTTCTAATATAACCTCCAAATAAACAGATCAACTTTCATATCAAGAAAAAGGTACTTAATTAAGAAAACACTTAAAGAATTTTTATCACAAATTCTTCTAAAAATAGCTTAGTATCACTAAAATTGAAAGGAATTTAGGCACACATGGTGTATAAACTTAAGTTGATATAAGTATCACTGTCTATATCACTGTCTTCCCGTTCATCGATTTGCTTGAGCAGGCACCAGCAACATCTCCATATGTCCTGTTGCAAACAAATGTATCTCAAGGGCACTTGCTTGCTCCAGGAACAGGAAGAACCTCAAACCATATTTCAGGTCATAGAATTGAGGTACATAATTGCTACTAGTTTTTGGCATAACGAGTAAAACATGAGTAGCTTCCCAGGATTTGCCGTGTAGGTGGCATACTATCAGTAGAAAGCTCTCATCTCGAGCATTTACTGATGAAACTTATAGGGGGAAGATCAGGTTCAAGCTTGGATGGGGCTCTGAGGAACTATGGAGTCTGAAAGTTGAGAATGACTAACAGCATGATGTGTGGGTTGCTCTGGCTTCCCACTAGGCTAATAGGATGATGGGCATCAGTCAGAAACTGTCTAGAACTTTATACAGTGTATAAATGTAAAAGGTCCTGGGAAGGACCTTATCCTAAAATTAGTATTATCTAAGAATGTTGCGCGGCCTCTTTGAGGCCTCGCGCCAAGGAGCTGTGTGTCTGGCATGGGTGTGTCTTTATTCCGGGAAGCTGGCATGAAGGTGGAGGAAAGGGCAGAGCCCAAATCTCCGCCTCCGAGTCTGGTCAGCGTGGTCCCTCCCCGCATGTGTGAGCGAACCCTTGGAGCAATTTTGGACTCGGCCAGGGGCTGGCCAAGCCCCCTTACTGAGAGGTCAGCTTCATGGATTGCTTCAATGTGGGGCCGAGCAGCGCAGCTGCTCAGAATCTAGAAAATATCTGATATAAGTAAAGGAAGATAAAAGAGAGTATCCTGAAATCACTAAGGGATTTTATCAAGGAATTTTATGAAAAGTTGCAATTTTCTCATAAAATAGAAATAGGTGAAATTATATGGAGTCAATTGCAAGGGATTTTGATATTCTATATTTTTCTGTGTCTGAAAATGAATAGTCTAAACATTTTGTATGATAATCATAGACTCACCCTCCCAAAGGAAGGAACACTGGATATAAACATATGCAAAAGCAGAACATTCGAATAAGAGGAAGGGCTCCAGTGACTTTAGCATATTTTGGAAAAGTTCATAGACTTTAAATAATTGTTAGTTAAATACTCCTGTCATCCTTTTGTTCATCAATTTGCTCCAGCAGGCACCGGTGATGTCTCCATTTGTTGGGAATGAGGTCCATTATTGTTTCTGGTTTTGGCATATCAAATACACCACAGGTAGCTTGCCAACCTCTGCCATGGCTCTGGGTTCATCCCAGGGGGCCCAGTCTTTTTTCTTTTCTTTTTTTTTTTTTGCTTTTTGGGTCACACCTGGTGATGCTCAGGGGTTACTCCTGGCTCTGCACTCAGGAATTACTCCTGGCGGTCCTCGGGGACCATATGGGATGCCGGGGATCGAATCCAGGCCGGCATGGGCCTGCTGCATGCAAGGCAAACGCCCTACCCACTGGGCTATCGCTCCGCACCCCAAGTCCTTTTATGTCAGTCCATCAACAATTCAGGGCCCACTGGGCAGAGCCCTGGGTGTAGATAAGTCTGTCTCCTGTCTTCCACCTGCCAACACAGCCAGGCACCACAGGCACACCTTCAATACCTTGAGGGTCAGAGCAACACCTTGAGGGGCAGAAGTTAAATAAACAAATTACATATTTTTCTTTAAGTTATTCTATGAAATAATAAATTAGGTATGACTTTTCTTAATTCCTATAAGTAAGCAAATATAAAACTATATAGAAATAGAGGAAACAAATCAAGGCTTTGTTCTTTGAACCTTCCTATACTTTCTTCTATTTTTCCGCCTTTGGGTGATGTTCAACATATATTCATTATAATAAATTTGACTATGAGAATGTCGGGAACGCCAACGGGGTCCCCGAGAGTGTCTGGACAGAGGTTCTCTTCTACCTCCGAGGACGCCGGGGAACAGATGAAAACTCACAAGTCTGGTGCAGTTCCAAAAAGGCTTTTAATAGTACGAAAGCTCTTCCACAGCACTCTAATATAATGAACAAACTCTAGCTCTGGTCCGAACTTAGACCATACAAAAGAGCCTAAGTCTCCCACCAAAGAGAGAGGGATCTCACCCCAGATGAGTCCTACCCAGAAGAAGGAGCAAAAAGCCCAAGAGCAAAAAGCCAAAAGTCAAAAGCAAAAGGCTGAGGAGCCAAAAGCCACAGGAGCCAAAAGCTGAAAGCTAAAAGGCCCAAAGCTGAAGGGGCCTCAAGTCAGTCCCCTTATGTACACCAAAGTAATCTAGGGAGGGTCGTGTCAACAAAGAACTCTAAACAGAGTATAGTGCCACACACTATTGCAGGTATAGACAAAGGTTACCCAAGGTAACCTAGAAAGGTAATCCTTTCTAGAGATTATTTCTTACTTAAAACACTGGAGAGAGAGGGCTGATATAAAGTAATGCATCTTAATTTCATGAGCTTCATGTAGTCTAGATGGTACCCACAAGGTCTTTCTTATTATTATCTGCACCAGGGTGATTCTGAGTATCTTGTTCTCGTGTACTGAAAGGGTCACACTCGCCTGCTTAGAGAAAACTAGTATGATCCTTCCTATAGTCTTCCTATAGTCTCAACGTAGCCAGGGTGGTAGTCTCCTGGTAAATTCTAACTGTCCCACGCTGGGTGCAGTGGGTAAAAAGAGGGACTGCACAATCTAGAAAACATAGAAATCTTAGTAGATTTATAAGTCAGAAGTTATTCAGTCAAGGTGACTCCTGTAACTGCCACACCCTCTAGCAGTGTTTACATAGCAGTGTTTACATAAATATTTCAAAAACAACTATTAGGATTGATAATTTACTATGAAGATTCAGATAAATCATAAAAGTTTATATTCTCTTGTTGGAGGACAGGTTTAGCTATTCTGGGAGTTTTGTTGTTTTGCTCACTCCAAGCTTAATCTATTTAAGCCAAGTTTTATTCTAATGAGAGAAGTAAACACTCCTCTAGGACATCCAAGTGTTAATAGTCATAAAAATGGACTGTATATTCTAAAAGAAGAAAAGTTGTATTGATGAAAAGTACACTTATGTTGGATTTTTTGTATTAAGACCACTTACTATTTATTCAATTAAGAAATGTGGCCCAAGCTAAGGTTTTGTTATTCCTTCCCATTACTAATTTCCTAAAACTTTTCGATTATTCACTTGATCACTTGATCACTTGAATCCCGTTACTCATCGATTTGCTCGAGCGGGCGCCAGTAACATTTCCATTGGACCCTATCACGTGCCAATGTAGCCCAATGGCATCTGGTTGATTCAGGAATATGAAGAGCCTCAAACCGTTCCTTCAGGGTCTTAACAAGAAGTCTGACCATCTTGTAGGTGGGCTGCCACGTTTCTCTCTATTAAATTTACAAGAAATGTATCAGAGAGGATGAATAAATGATTCTAAAGCTCAGTGTCTAGATCAGTGAAAGCTCAGAAGCTAGGAAATATCTGCAGGATATTTGAAACACCAAATATATACTGTGTTTACTTTCCTATGGAAGAGTTAAAGCATGACTGGAGTGATATACATATAAAGAATATAATATATGATGAATAGGTATATGTAAACATATTCATACATATGGTTTATGCAATGTATGTTATACTACATAATACATACAGATGATGTATATGAATAAGCCTGTATAGTGTCAAGAGATTAATATCATTATCTATACTTATAGTTATCCTGATTATTTCAGTATTAGGAAGTTCATAGTGTGTCCCTCTCCCCTTCACCACAGCACACATTTTTTATCAGGTAAGGTGTTTCCTTTCAAAAACAAAATATACTGTTAAATATTATTGCTATTTTATTTTCAAAATTACACTTCTCAGACAACATGAAAATGATAGGAGGGGCGGGAAGGGGAGAATAGAGGAGGAAAAGGAAGTAGAGTGGGCTGAAAGGAATAGAATAGAAAAGCTTGAAAGAGTAGGGGGTTAATTTTAATGAAGAGACTCAAGAACTATAAAATCTAAACATAATAATTTAAGTTTAGAGGAATGTTTTCACTGAACAAACTAACCAACCCTTACCCAAGACTTTATGGTAGCAATAACGATTATAACATGAGTCTACATGATAAACTTTAGAAAATATACACATCTTTTTAAGATGGCTTATAAATAATGATCTAAGATATGGATGATTAAAGGATATAGAATAAAGAATAATTATTGCCAAAATTATGTAATTAATTATATTATGGAGTTAGCAGGTAGTACAGTGGTTAGGACACACATTTAATATGCAATCTACTCAAGTTCATTCCATCACCACAGGATGCCCCAATGAAAGCAAAGGGCAATTGTGGGAGGTCTGAGCATCATGGGCCTATGCATAGCAACTTAGAACTTGAACAAAATTATATTTTCCAGCCCTTGCATTAAATGACTGAGTCAATAGGCAGAAAATCACCAACATTGTTTTTGGGTTTCTGAGAACTGCATTTGATGAACATAAAATAAATAAAATAAAATATTAGTGTTATTTTATGGGTAGCAATAACGATTATAACATGATTCTACATGATAACCTTTAGAAAATATACACATCTTTTTAAGATGGCTTATAAATAATGACTAAGATATGGATGATTACAGGATATAGATATAGGTTTGTAATCAGTTTTCATATTTTCAATGATACATTATTTATAATTTATTATTTTGAGAATATATTTGATCAAAACATATTTTTAATAGTTTGCTATTTAGCTTTATATCTATCTATAGTTTTAGCACTACTTTATGACCTTTCTAATCTACTATTTCTCAAGCATTCTCTGTTTGATAAGTCTCCATATCATTTTTGGAAATGAAACTTGGATTCTTTTCTGACTATTTGAGTCATTTAATATGTGAGATATATACATATGCATATATATAAAATCTAATTATACAGGATATATATGTAATATATATTATATATAATCTCATACATGTAATGAGATTATATATTCTATAATATGAGATTACATAATGCGAATATATATATTCTTTTTTTTTCTTTTTTGGGTCATACCTGGCAATGCTCAATGGTTATTCCTGGTTCCGCACTCAGGAATTACTCTGGCAGTGTTCAGGGGACCATATGGGATGCCAAGGATCAATCCCTGATCGGCCAAGTGCAAGGCAAACGCCCTACCCACTGGACTATTACTCCAGCCCCTATATTCTATATAATGTACTGTAATATATTAAAGATATATTATATATACTATATAAAGTGTATATACTATATATTGTATAGTATAAATAAGATAGAATATTATATATTATATATACAATAATATACTATGTAATATATTAATATACTAATCACTGTCTTCCCGTTCAGCATTGAATTGCTTGAGCGGCACCAGTAACATCTCCATATGTCCTGTCTCATGTAAGTAGAGCCCAAGGGCACCTGCTTGCTCCAGGAACATAAAGAGCCTCAAACCATTCCATCAGGTCATGGGAATGAGGTCTATAATTGTTACTGGTATTTGGCATATCAAATACAACATGGGTAGCTTGCCAAGCTCTGTCGTGGTGGGTAGCATACACTTGTAGTCATCTCTGAAGCCAGCATTTATTGATGAACCGCACTGCTGCTTGTGGCCACTCGAGCCGGGCTGTGATAGGCTGGTCTGCTGGGTGGAGTTCTGACTAGCGGGAAGTCCGGATGTGGAAAATGGAGATCTCATGGATTGTGTTGTGTGTGTGTGTGTGTGTGAGGGGGGGGGTGTTCTGGCGTATTGCGAGGCTCTGCTGGTGTGGCAGGCATTGCTAGAACCCGCAATCCCTCTCAGGTGCCTAGTGAGTGGCTGGGCACAGGGAAAGCTGGTAATAGCTCTGCCCCCATGACTTTAAGTCTCTGGATCAGCATACCTGGGCCGGATTGAAAAAAAATTGCTGCAGGGTGGGTGTCAATGATCCAGGCTTTGATAGGCTTGTCTGCTGGGTGGAGTTCTGACGAGGAGAAGTCCGGGTATGGAAAATGGCAGTCCTCATGGAGTGGGGTGCGTCGTCTGGCTTGTCGAGAGGCTCTGCTGGGGTGGCAGTCCAGGGCTAGAACCCACCATCCCTCCAGGGTGCCTCATGAGCGGCTGGGCACAGGGAGAGCCGGTAATAGCTCTGCCCCATGACTATATGTATATATATAGAGAGAGAGAGTCAGACATACAGGGCAGAGCTGCTACCACCTCTCCGGGTGCTCAGCTGATCATGAGGCGCCCAGGAGGGAAGGTGTGTGTTCTAGCCCTGGTCCGCCATACCAATAGTGTCTCGCAAGAAGCCAGAGGAACCCTCATACCATGTGGGCTGCCATTTTCAGCATTCGGACTCCACAGCTCGTCTGAGCTCCACCCAAGAGAAAAGCCTATCTCTCCTGGGTTCATCAGTAAATGCATGAAACGAGAGAGCCTATTACTGAGGGTATACTACCCACACGGCAGAGTCTGGCAAGCTACCCATGTTATTTTTGATATGCCACAAACCAGTAACAATTATAGACCTCATTCCCATGACCTGAAGGAATGGTTTGAGGCTCTCATGTTCCCGAGCTAGCAGATGTCCTTGTGATGCACTATTGTGTGACAGAATGCATGGAGATGTTACTGGTGCCCATTAGAGCAAAACAATAAACAATGGGAAGATACGTGATACAAGTGGTCATATATGATCTTATATATTTGGTTTTTTTTCTTTTCTTTAGTGTAATTACTTGGAAAGTGAATCTGGAATTAAATTGCTCAAAACAGTAATTCATTTAGGTTTGGGTCATATGGGCCTTTCTTTCCTGGTGGGCTAATCTCTGTACCTCTGCAGTCAATCATAGGAGACTTAGCTTGCTGATCTTCGTGGTACTTTTTTCATTATTGAGCTTGTGATGTGATTGGTTAGCAGAATTAGTTTCTATATCAACTGGGCCATGCCATTTTCTGCATTCTTGTGGCAGAGTTACTATAGTCAGCCCTCCTGATTCTATGCCTACATTTATCACAGCTATTTTTATATTCTATTGTCTAAATTGAAAAACACGAATTTTTTGGACTTGAGAATATGGGAAAGTAGGAGTGACTCTTTCTGATAATTATAGCTATAGTATCCTATTGCAAGATACATTTATGCAGTAAGGGATTGCAAATGTCATATACGCAAAAAGTGATATATGGGAGTATTTAAAACAATAAATCTACTGCTGTCTAAAATTGTCATAAAACTTTATGTCATGGTCTCTGCTGTTTTTTAAAAGGTAAGGTATTACAGAGGAGACAATTGAAAAATTCATTACAGATTTCACATACTGCAAAAATGTATAATTTTTTTGGTCAGAAGCTAGAGCGTTAGCCCACACCCAGTGGTATTCACACTTTCCACGCAAAGATTACTGCTGGTGAGCTTAATGGACCACTGGGGATGCCGGAGACCATAAGCAGGTTGGTTGCATGCAAGGCAAGCATGGTAGCTGCTGTTCTATCACTCTGGTTCCCAAATTTATACGTTTTATGTTTTGTACTATTGCAGGTAGGAATAATGGGTCCTCAAAGGAAATAAGTGTCCAGTGTGGTGCAATAGCATTCTAGGCCACTTGACTATGAACTGTGTTGCCTAATGAATGTGGTAGGTTACTTGGATGAGGTGCAGAGGATTGAGGGAGGTAATAGCTTTGGGCTATCGTATTACCACATTCTTGCTTGACCTGCCTTAGGTTCCTGGTGATGTGTTTTTGTGGAGAGAGGGATGGTTGGTAGGATGTTCTGAAAGCACCTGCCTAGTGCCGACAGAAGCATCTCACAGGGCTCCTGAGTACTGTCAAGATGCACGTGACGGCCATTTGATTTTCATGAGGTAGAAAGTGATCCTGACTATCGTAGTTCCAAGAATAATGCCAACTATATTAGGAGAAAATATTTTCAGAAAATAAATGGACAGCTAAGTGAAATATCTTTGTTCAGGAAATATGAGAGGAGAATAATAGAGCAAAACATCTTAAAGAGAGATTGCATATTAATTTGAAGGGAGAAATTGTACTCAACCAAAGCTGAGATTTAGGTTATTTTCAAGATGGAGAATGCACCTTGAATTTGAAATATCCTGTCTATAAAATGAAAAATGCCTCACTTGCGCTTGTAAATTTAATTTCCAGATCCCTTCCCCCTCTAACTATTCCCGATTGGGGATTTATATATAACTTTATCTCACGCTACTGTGTTGTTAGGGAAAGAGCAAAGATTTAAAAGTGTTTCAAATTCTCATCATGGCCTTGGTTCCTGTTAGAGCTTCTACTATGATGTTATCTAATCTTCTTAGTGTTCAGAGCCTTCCTTTCTGCATCTCAGTGTGTTAGAGCCAATGTAACTTCCTTAATCTGCAATAGAACTCCATGTGCCCCACCTCCACCCCGAACTCTATACATGTCTAAATCAATGCTACTTCAACATTACTAGGACAAATATATTTATTTTGTGTCATAACACTTCAATTTTTAAATTCTCTATTCATCGTATAAATATAGCCTATATAAACACCAAACACAAATTTTATATGAAATATTCTAGTTTCCCACAACTCAGCTGAGATATTAATCAAAGAAAATGCAAAAATTCACCTATTTGATACATATTTCACTTTCAAATAATTCTCAAGTGCCCTCCAGTTACTGTAATTCTAATTTTATTAATATGCATTACCTAACCATCATTTGCCTTGAACTTTCTTTTTCTTTCTTTCTTTTTCTTTTTTTTTTTTTTGCTTTCTGAGTCACACCCGCGACACTCAGGGGTTACTCCTGACTCTGCACTCAGGAATTACTCCTGGTGGTGCTCGGGGGACCATATGACATGCCGGGGATCAAACCTGGGCCAGCATAGGCCAGTTGCATGCAAGGCAAATGCCCTACCTGCTGGACTATCGCTCCGGCCCCTTTCTTTATGAACTTTCATTTTTTGTTTTCTTTATTCTTTATTTTCTATCAGTTTGGTCACTCATATATCTGTTATCATGAAGATTTGTATTATTTTACTTCTCTAAAGTATCTTCTTTTCAGTTTCTCCATGTGCATGTAAAATTTTTCATTTTCTTTTTTATTTTTAATTGAATAACCATGCAATGGACCATTACAAAGCTATTGGGTTTAAATCATACATTGTTGCAACACCCCTCCCTCTACCAGTCTGCTTCCCACCACCAACATGACCCTTTACCCTCCTGCCACCCTCACCACACCATGATCCCAGACTGTTCCTACGGCAGGCACTTTCCATCTCTCTCTCTGTCTTTCTCTCTCTCTCTGTCATTGGAAATTATAGCTGGAAACACCGATACTGAGAGATTACTATAGAATTTCCATGGTGCTCTCCTACAATACATTGACACCACTTGTCCACATTTTTCATAATCATTTCTCCCTTTTGTTTAGCATAAACATAGAACATTCTTTTTAAAATCAGTGCATAAAATATGTGCCATGGTTTAAGATTTAAATAGGTTCTCCTAGAATTCTACTCACATGTTTGAAATGAAAGAAAGCTGATAATAATTTATATTTCTATTAGGTTAATCCAGCAACTTGGTAATGATAAAAGGTATGAGTGAGATTTTTGGCAATTCTTAAATAAAAAATTTGTTTCCCTGTGTTTGTTTTAATATTTGGAAGTATCAATATAGCAAAATGTTGAATGTTTTAAAAATTATACTTCTAAATTCCTTTTCACTTATTCGTGGGTTTTGGTTTCTCTTAATATACCATCTAGAGATATGTATGAAGCAATTAGGGGACCATACAATGTCTAAATGGTGCAAGCACATACATTTTTACTTTATTTATTTAGGTCTTGAGTCACAATTAACAGTGTCAGGACTTGCTCCTGGTTCTCTACTCAAAGGTCACTTGTGGTAGTGCATGGGTATTGACCTCTGTTTTGTTTATCGTTTTGTTTATAAAAGGCCAGTGTCTTACCCACTGCATATCACTCTGCATATACATTTTTAAATATCCATCTAAATAAGTTTATAAACTCTTTACTACATTCAATTGTGACCTTGATTCATTCCTTTTCACATGTCTGTCCAGTTTTTCTTACATCATTTATTGAAGAAATTTTTCTTATTTTACAGTGTATTTTTGACTCACATGTCATAAATTAATTATGTGATGGACTGTTACAGTACGCTGCTGCCCAGTGCCTCTGCATCTGGCCTGGAGTTGCCTCCTGCAGGCCACTCTGTGACTCTGTAGGAGGACAGTTTGAATGTGGCAGCTCATCTGAACATGTATTCTATACTGGCTGATATAAATATTCTCTCATTCTGCCACAATCATTATGGGACTAGCTAGATCTTACCAGTATATTTTCCTGGCCAAGTTGGATTCTAAGGAATTAGACCAGAAAGAAATGCTCTTTGCCTCCAAGCAAGCAAGCATGGCTCTCTGATAAACTCAAATTCTAATACATTCATGAAGTAAAGATAAGACTCTTGTAGAAATATATAACTGGCAATACAATATTCTTTGGTACAGATGCATGCGTTTGTATTCTTTGTACAGATACAGTTCATCTCAAAAGCCACTCCTCCACTCTACCCTGCAGGGGGCTCTTCCAAGGCAGATCTTGGTTCTACAACATTAACATCTCAAAGGGCCTAGTTGAGGTCCTGGGAGAAATTACCTGAGGGAATTTGACCCACATGACTTTCCATTAGAGTGGGAGGTCTGTGTTGCAGGGATGTAAAAACTAACTTACTTCCTTTCTCTCTCTTTTTCCCTTTTTCTGCTGGCACTTTCCTTCTTGCCTCTTTGCTGTGTCCTCACTGCAGGGCCTTAACACATGATGGCAGCCATCTTGGCCCACATGTGGCCAGGGCCCAGCCGGTAATCCTGATTTCAGGGTTTTCCTATTGCTGATTTGTATGCAAGAACCTTTATTAAGTAAAGCATTTGAAACTTCTCTGGATTCTCACATCTTTCTCCGTCTGCTGGCCGCCAATCCCCAGGGGCAGAAGGGGATCCCTGATCCTGCTCCCCGGATTCTGTTCATGGTGCACCAGTGTTTCCCCACAATGCACAAAAAGAGAGAGAGAGAGAGAGAGAGAGACAGAGAGACAGAGAGACAGAGAGAGAGAGACAGAGAGAGAGACAGAGAGAGAGAAAGTGTCTTTCATAGAGATAGGAGGGGTGAAGGAGGAAAACACCCAATTGTCAGGGAGCTGCTTGGGTCCCAACAATACCAGGGGACATGTTCCCTTCTACCCCTGAAGCTGATGCGAAACGGATGAAGACTCAGGAATCCAGTGGAGTTTTTGGCTTTTTTCTCACAGATTCTGGCATACAGTCCAATAACAGAAAATACCCCAAACTTAATTTCCTAGCTGGGTCCTGACTATGAGTAGGTTTAGAACCCTAGGCCAAGTTCACTGCTACCACATGCTAAGGCCTAACAGGGAAGAGAACAGAGGGGGAAGAAGAGATGTAGAAAGCCCCAGGAAGCAACAAATGCAAAATGTGCTTTCTCCTTTCTCCTATTTTATTTTATAGATAGAAGTCCACCCAAACCTTCCAACACAGCCTATTATGGACTGGGCTATCTAGAGATGAATATTCCCTTTGAAATGAAAAAATTTAGGCCTGCCCTATCGCTCAAGCTTCACAAAAGCCAGTGTTGATTCCTGAAGAGGAAAAATCTCCCTAGAAGAGTTTGGGAGGGACTGCATCTCTGAACCAGAAAGCATTTCAGAAGGTTATTTGTAGAATATGACAATAATACATATTACCATGAATATATAACCAGCTGATTCCAGATTCCACTAAGGCCCAAAATCCATCAGAATAATTCATTTTGGCATTACCTTTAGATCAGAGACATGTCAGTTTGCCTGGAGGTGAACTGGCATGTCTCTTTAAACTAGGAGGACTGATTACATTATGGTTGATCCAACGTAGCCAAGTACTCTTGGAATATTTAGATGTATGTCCCATGCAGGGACCTCTGGGAGTAGGAAGAATATTGAACTGGGCAAGCAAGATTCATGATAAAAATATTTATGCCATATTAAATTATTAAATCAATCCAATTCTGCCCAAGCTCTCATTGTGTTTTCTGTGGAGATTCCCGAAAGTCAGGAAGTTGCTCTGCACATAGCTAAGTATAGCCGGACCTTAAGGATCAGTAGGTCATGTCACCTAACACCCAATCATAAACAGCTTTCTCATTTTCTATCTTGTAGTGATATAAGGTAATTAAAATAGTAATTATGTTGTACAATTGAGTGTTAGTATGAGCTTTTTGTTCTATTTCATCAACTTATGATGTCTTTATACTCATCATTATTGTTCTGTAATATAATTTAAAACTATAGATTAAGATAAATATTTTTGTTTCCTTTTTAGAACTCTCTTTAAAGTATTTCAGGATTTCTAATAATTTTGAATACATTTTTATTATCACTGTATCATTGTCTTCCTGTTCATCATTGATTTGCTCGAGCAGGCCCCAGTAACATCTCCATATGTCCTGTCTCATGCTAGTAGAGCCCAAGGGCATCTGCTTGCTCCAGGAACATAAGGAGCCTCAATCCATTCCAGAATGAGGTCTATAATTGTTAAATTTTTTATTATATTTATGAAAAAAATCACAGCACTGTTGACAACTTGATATCGCTTCATATAGCATAATAATTTTAATGACAGCTATTTTCACAACAAGTACACGTATTTTTCCATCTCTTTACATCTTCTTTTATTTCTTTTAGAAGGAACATAACAGTTGGGATGTATAGAAATTTTAATGTCTGGTTAAATTTATCCCAATGTATTTACTCATTTTAAACTCAAATATAAGTGGGTTTGTTTTTCCAATTTATTCCTGCTTGTTTATTATTGGCATGAAATTTATTTTATTTTGCAACCTGCCACTCAATTGATTATTTTTAATTACTTATAAATGTTGTCTTTGGGATTCTATGAAAGTTATACTACCATTACAAATAGTGAGTTTTGGTTTTCTTTCAACTTCAGATACACTTTTATTCTTTTCTCCTGATCTGCTTTTTGCTTTGAGTAAAACAAATAATTAAACAGTATTGTGAGAAAGGGAATATTTGTCCTGGCCCTGATCATACAAGGAAAATCATTTACCTTTTTTTTTTTGCTACTAAGTATAAGGGGAGCTATGGGTTTGTCATATTGAACTTCTATTATGTGGTGGCACAATCCCTCTATCCTCTTTTAATTTAGGTGTTTATGTATTCTATTTAACACATATTTATCATGTATTTAATTTATGTATTTATGAAATTATTTTAATAACATTGAGAAATGGAGAAATAGAGCAGGGGTAGGGCCTTGGAAGCAGCTGTGGAAGCCATACCCCTGGTTTGAGTCCACAGTATAAAGTATGGTTCCCCAAGTAGAGCTAGCAATCACTGTTGAGCACGGAACCAGAATAACACCAGAGTATGGCTGGGTTTAATCCCCTTCCTCCTCTCCATGTTGAAAAGAAGGATATTGACTCTATTTAGATTCTTTTAATGCTTTATTGAGGCAGTTTTATAATTTTGTCTTTAAAGGTCATGTGAAATGAAACTTTTATTAATTCTATGAGTTAAAGAATTAGATTTGAATTCCATTAATCACAAAAAATAAATATTGTATGCAAACCCAATGACTGGGTTAAAATGTGTGAGACCAGAGAAAGAAGAAGGTTTAAGCTGGTTACATTGCAAGAGGCCAGATTCAGTTTGAACCTTTGAGTGCGTTCAGCCTGCTGGAGTCGGCTTTTGTTTTGAAACTTTCCTTATTTTTTAAGAAGATGTGCAACACACAAAGGAATATAAATAGGTCTATTAAAAATTCAATCTGACATTTGTCATTATTTGGCATCTACATCTATGTTATTTGTCCCAACGTTATTGGAACTATACTATACTGTGCTTTAGTGAAGTCACACAGAGATAAACATGGTATCTTGTCACTCATTTGCTTTAGAGAAACAAACATGGCTAAACTAAAGCAAAAAAAAAAACCCCTTTAGACTACAAAACACTCATGATTACAGAAAGGAATGGGCAAGAATAGAATAGCTATTAATTTTTAATGATCCATGTCTGGTTCTTCTAAGAAATCATAACACAATGTTACCTCAACAAAGATTTCTATCAATGTTAAAGTGGTAGAAAAGAAAAAGCAAACAAAAAGAAAACAACCAATAAATTGTTGGCTCTGCATTTCTCTTTGCCAGAAAAGTTCTCTTCTGTCAGTGAAAAGTGATGTTTCAATCAGTTAGAGAGAGATTCAACAGGGATCTTTTTTTGTTAGATTAATTCTTACTTGTTTTTAAACCTCATGCTAGCACCTTTCTATCACCTCAGAATCAAAAGGCTGGAAGGTTTAGTTGCACACTCCTTTCCTGCTTCATTTTCTCACTCCTAACCTCTATGTATATGTATATATGTATATATATGTATATATATATATAAATTTTTAAGACCTATTCTAATTACCTTTCCACAGATTGTGTATCTAGGCAAATTGATCATAGTGACTTTGAGTTGTTTTTTTCCTAAATTATTTTTTTCCTGTAAAATAAGTAAGTTTATAAAAGATGTTTGAAGGTGAAAATAATATTTACCTCTGCAACAGGTTAATAAAATTTCATTTCCTTGTGATAAAATATAAGCATAAAGGTTTGCTTAATCCAGGATAGAAATGAGACCAGTATATTTGTTACAGTTTATACTTTTGGTGTTCTATATTCTATATATTCAAGTCACAAGCTGTAACAACTTTTATTTCTCTTAAGGTATTAAAGAAAATTAATTCTGAGCTTATCCAGAGGCCCCATTCACTCTCAATGGATCAGACATCTCTGAATGCAGCAGTTATGTGTACCTAGGTCGAGAAGTCAACATGATGAACGACCTAAAACCTGAGCTGGGCAGGAGGAAGAGAGCAGCATGGACTACCTTCAAAAACATCGAAGAAATAGCTAAAAGGACAAAGAACCTCCGGCTCAGGGCACATCTCTTTGACTCCACCATTCTCCCTGCATTAACATATGCCTCAGAGACCTGGGCCCTATGAAAGCAGGATGAGAATGCTATTCAGGTCTTCCAGAGAGGAACCGAAAGAGCTATGCTTGGAATACCATGCCTCACTCAAGTGAGAGAAGGAATCTGGAGTTCCAACCTCCATCTCTATTCCAGAATCAGGGATGCTGTATGTTTGCCAAGGCATCGAAAATCAGATGGGCTGGGCATGTAATGCGATTTGGAGACAACCGCTGGACTAGAGCCGTTACTGAGTGGATCCCACGGGATGTCAAAAGATCTCATGGCCGCCCACCAACAAGATGGTCAGACTTCTTTGTCAAGACCCTGAAGGAATGGTTTGAGGCTCTTCATATTCCTGAATCAACCAGGTTCCATTGGGCTACATTGGCACGTGATAGGGTCCAATGGAAATGTTACTGGTGCCTGCTTAAGCAAGTCAATGAATAACGGGATTCAAGTGATCAAGTGAAGTGAAGTGATTTCTTTTGTCTTCTTGTAATTCTCTGAGAGTATTACTCTAAAGGAGGCATTAAAACTACCATTTGATTGAAGTTATTTAAATAAAGACCATACAAAACAGCATGCAGTAAATTATATAACCACTTCAGACAGGGTAATCTCATTATAATATTGCATAATAATTTGACAACTAACTCCATTCTATAGTCTTTCACTCACACCAAAAAATTACACAATGTATGTTAATTGTGCAATTCGATCACATTATTAAATTGCATGTATTTAATAATGCATTTAATAATATCTATTATCTATATAATAATTATTATTTAATGTGTTTAATATTTTTAAATAACATCAAATGCATTATTAAATAATGTATTTAATATTATTCAACATAATTAATAATTATGTTAATTGTGTAATTTAATTACATTATTAAATTACATGTATTTAATAATGCATTTAATAATTATTTAAGTAATGGGACCATTTTGAACATAGTTCGTAAACACTCTCACAAAGCATTGATTTTAAAAGCCATGCAATAATTAAATAATGGGTCCATTTTGAACATAGTTCGTAAACATTCTCACAAAGCATTGATTTTAAAAGCCATGCAATAATTACACTAACATTAAATAAATCAAAATGTATATTACTTTTTAAATCTCGTTTCATACACTGATTTTTTTTAGAACAGATTAATAAGCATAGCTCAGGCAAAGGCTGCAGGATGATTTTAAAATATCATTGTACAAATATCATTGCATATTTATATTTAAAATATAATTTATTTAGATCATGTTAATATATTTAGTTGAAAACTTTTTCTTTTCTTTTATAACTAATAAAGATTTTTGTCAAGTCTACTGAATGCAAAAACATGTCCCTTTTCTTTCAAGATTTTTCTTTTTTGGGTCACACCTGGCGATGCTCAGGGATTACTCCTGGCTCTGCACTCAGAAATTACTTCTGATAGAGCTCAGAGGGACCATATGGGATGCCAGGGATCGAACACGGGTTGTCTGCTTGCAAGGCAAATACCCTACCCACTGTGCTATCGCTCTGTCCCCACTTGTCACTTTTCAAAACTAATTGAATGCAAATAATTTCCAGGAATCAATTTTGATCCATTTGTTTTTCTTATTCCATAATATTATATCCGATAATATGTATTCTTAAAATTAAGTGACCATTCACCTCAGTGTGTTACATAAAATTAATGTCCCTTCATTTCCTCAAAGTTAGATAATTACTATGTCTATTTTTTATCAATTTTTAATTGAGGGTCTCTTCAGTTGCCATAGTGTAAAAGACTTGTTCTAAACTCACAATGCTGCTGCAAAACATCTACTGGCAGCTTGCATATACTGAGACACTGTCTCTATATTCTCTACGTTCTCACTGCCTTACCATTAAACTCCTGCTATTGGTTTCTTGCATTCTGTTGACATCTCAGAATTTGTTTTCTGACCTATTCCTAGTTAATTACAGTTTATTCTAGTCATATCTGTTCTATTCTAGTTTATTATGATCTTGTTTATTATAGTCTAGTTGATCTTATAGTTGTATCCTGGTTTCTTTGTATTTCAAATACAAGATAGGTCACCTGGTATTTGTCTTTCTCCTTTTCCCTCCCCTCACTGAACATGATACCCTTCCATACCATCAATGTTATAATAAAATTAAAGGTATTATCTTATAGCTAATAATCCATTATGATTATATTTTTCGATTTTTTAAACTCTATTTTGCACATGTGTTGCTTCATGATATTGACTCTACTAACTAGAGCTGCATTAATCTAATGTATGTGTAAATAATCATGCATTAATGCTTTATGTTTTTGGAAAGGTGCTAAGTGCTAAACCTACTGGGCTACATAGATATGCTACTTTTAACTTTTTGAAATTCTCCATACACTACCATAGAAGCTAAACCACATTACAGTAAATGAGAATTATTCCCCCACCTTCCAACTCTATATGGCTGATTTTTTTTATTTTACTGATATAGGTCAGTATGTCAGTAAGAGGAAATTTTTACTTTGGTTTGAATTTCCAGCATCATAATGTTGTGACACTCTTACATATGTCTAATGGTCATCTGCTTATCATCTTTTGAAAAGGTGTCTGTTCTGCTTCTCCCCTCAGTTTTTTAAACTTTATTTAAACATTGTGATTTACAAATTTGTTTACAGTACAGATGTTTCAGGTATTCAATGTTTCAACACTTGTCCCACCACCAGTGTTACCTTACCACTACCAAAGATCCTAGCTTCCACCAGTCCCTTAAGGCTGCTCTCCTAGCAGCCATTGTTTAATTTACTTTAAACTGCTTTGCAACATATATCTCACAATGGGGTTGCTAAATTCATGGTCTTTTTACTGCACTGTTAGGTGCAGATTGGGCTATCTGTATTATTACTTTCCATTATTGAAGTTAGTAGGATTCTACTCAATTTTTTTAATGAAGTTATTAGTGTTAATTTGTTACAGACATTCAATAATCAACCCCTGTACCACCACCATTATTTCCAACTTTCCCAGCCACCTCCTAAGCCTGGTCCCATAGCAGACACTACACTCAATAATTTATTTACTATTACTTGTTATAGGTAATTTGCTAAAAAAAAATTAAAAAAAAAGTTTTCTCAGTAGAAAGTTAGTGAAGATTGTTCAATCTTAACATGGAGTTATTAAAGTGTTGTATAAGAAATTATTGATATGTTGTTACAGGACAGAAATTGTATATATTTTGTTATTGCTTTCCCTCTACTTTAAATCCATTAAGTTTGGTTCCTACTTGTTATATAAATACAATAGAGTTTGATATGTCTATGGCTATGTACTCCAAGATTGCAAAATTTTTAACAAGTTGATAAAGTTGCAATTAAAGTTTTAACTTGAAGGTATTTTTGGAGTATGAACTTTGACCTTCTGGAAGAACAGGGGGATGTGAAGAGGTAACCCATCCCTGACTTTGTGAGAACTAAAATCTTCTGTCCCTAAATATGCATACTTGACCAAGCAGTGGAGTCCAGCCTTGAGCATGGAGTGATTGTGAAGTGTGATTTTCAGCTGCTGGGGTTGTGTTGGTATGGGCCAGGACATGGCCCATCCCCACTTCCAGGGTGCCCAAATACTCTCATCCTGGCTTGGTGACTGGAAATATCTCTGCCACTTACTGATCTAATTTGATGTATTTTGAGATTTATTTATGAGTGTCTGGATCAAGGCAGGTAGAGGAGATTACTTGGTGTCAGAGGAGGTTCTGGGAAAAACTGCTGTGCCTTCCAGAAAAGGGAGACGGGGTTCTCCCATCACTTTTCAAAGGACTATTTGTTTTTATGATGTTCAACTTTGTATTTTATTCATCTGGAGTATTGTCATTGTGAAATGCATAATGTATAAATAGTACTTAATCTCTTATTCAGTAGAATATCATTGATTTTAGCTATCATTTTCTCAAACTGCATAAAGCTTTAAATTTGATGTAATTTGATTCTTTTATATTTGCTCTTCTATTCTTAGCTTATGTGGTCAAATAATTGAAAACTCCCTTGATACCAACATTGTGGAGAATTCTGCTTATACATCTATATATTTTGTGGATTCAATTGGAATATTGAATCCCAGAAGAGCCTTGCAAGAAGCTAGAGGAATCCCCACACAATGAGGGCTGCCGTTTTCAACATCTGGCCTCCGCAGCTCATCAGAGCTCTGCCAAGCTCTGCTCGTCAGAGTCTCACACTATTGCCATCTAATTCAAGCCCAGCCCAGGTATGCCTGATACAGACTCAGATCCATGGGGTAGAGCTGCTACTGGCTCTGCCTGTGCCCAGCTGGTCATGAAGCACCCAGGAGGGAAGGCGGGTTCTAGCCCTGGCCTGCCATCTCAGCAGAGCCTTGGAACCCCCACACCATGAAGGCTGCCATTTTCAATATTAGAACTCCACAGCTTTTCAGAGCTCCACACCAAGAAAAAGCTGATCTCTAAACATTGAAGTTCATCAATAAATGCACGAGATGAAAGGCTACTGCAAGAGCCTGGCAAGCTACCTGTGTAGTATTTGATATGCAAAAACCCAGTAACAATTATAGACATCATTCCAATGACCTGAAGGAATGAATGGTTTGAGGCTCTTTATGTTCCAGCAGTGAGAATATGCCCTTGTGCTACACGGGCACATCACAGGATATATGAAAATGTTACTATTGCCCAGTTAAGCAAATTGATGAACAACGTGAAGACAAGTGATACAAATGAAATTCTAATATTGAGATTTTAAATCATTTTAAATTAAGTTTTCTGTATGATATTAAAGTTCAATTACCTTTTTTCTCTTAAATTTCTTCCTTTATCTTTCTTTCCTCTTTCTCTTTATTTCTCTTCCCTCCCTCTTGTATTCCTTACTTTATTTCTTCCTACCTTCTATCCTCTTTCTTTCTTTCTTTCTTTCTTTCTTTCTTTCTTTCTTTCTTTCTTTCTTTCTTTCTTTCTTTCTTTCTTTCTTTCTTTCTTTCTTTCTTTCTTCCTTCCTTCCTTCCTTCCTTCCTTCCTTCCTTCCTTCCTTCCTTCCTTCCTTCCTTCCTTCCTTCCTTCCTTCCTTTCTTTCTTTCTTTCTTTCTTTCTTTCTTCCTTCCTTCCTTCCTTCCTTCCTTCCTTCCTTCCTTCCTTCCTTCCTTCCTTCCTTCCTTCCTTCCTTCCTTTCTTTCTTTCTTTCTTTCTTTCTTTCTTTCTTTCTTTCTTTCTTTCTTTCTTTTCTTTCTTTCTTCTGTCTTTCTGTCTTTCTGTCTTTCTGTCTTCTGTCTGTCTGTCTTTCTGTCTTTCTGTCTTTCTTTTTTTTTTTTTCTTTCTTTCTTTCTTTCTCTTTACTTTTTTGCTTTCTTCTTCATAATGATAACCAGATTTTTCCAACCTGATTTCTTTAGTATGCCTCACTGTACTTAATGCATTTAGCTCACTGTTCATAAACTAACTCTCTTACAGTTTATGGCTAATCTGTTTCATTGATCTGAGAATCTCCCTTTAAACCACTTCCATTATTACTGTTATATTGCTATTGTTCTCATGTTTTGGGGGCAATTTTGATATTTCTTTATTTGATATCTATCTATCTATCTATCTATCTATCTATAATGTTGGTGCCAGATAATCTAGAAAATTCTTACAGATAAATAAATTATATTTACATTATATAATTTCATTCCCTGCTTTTACTAACATATTTATTATACATATTTATAAAATTAATATGCATTTATAAAAAAGTAATGTGTATTTATTATAAATATTTTAAAAAATTTCTCATTTATATCAATGAGAAAAAGAAGATGCATATGCATACACACAACAATGAGTATAACAACTCTTCTTTGAGTTGTCTCCTTTTACTCTCTACATTTATATGAATTTATTTTGCTATGAGAACTAGGATTTATATTCTGTATCATATGTGATTATTAGTATCAAATCTGTGTTGACTGCATACAAAGTAATCACCTTAACCCCTATACTATATAATTTGAAATATGCTGATTTTAGCAATTCAAATAAACATGCTTGAGAGGAAAGAAAAATGTCCCAAATGTATGAATCTTATATGATTTGCAGAGTTAATTTTCTTCTTGCAGTGACTTTAAATGAAGTATATTGTGTATTATTCCTTAAACAGAAAAATTAGGTCATGTCTAGAACTAAGCAATCATAAATCAGAGCCTATTTGGTGGAAGATATGTATATTTGAAATTTTCAAATACTATAGAAATATAAACTAGTTAGCATAATACACTTTATGAGTTATAAGTTACACTCAAAATGTTTTTATATAGCAGTTTCTCTTATCTCTTAATCTATGGAAGATATTTCATCAGTGGTAAATTTAGCAGAAAGGACAGTTAATCAGTGAATTCTGTGTCCCCTAAGCAGTTTTTATATCAGGCTCCACATTATAGAGGTATGATTTATGTGAAGGACATTGTAATTTTTATTGTTAGAACAGTAATTTGTATCAGTGCAGAATGACTAGCAACTTGTAGTGTGTGAGCTGCAGCAGCAATAATAGGGAAACAGTCACATGGTCCATTTGCAAGATGAGGTTGCATGAAGTCAATCTGATTACATATAAATACTTATTGATAGGTTCTCAAACAAGGATCATAGGAGAGCTACACAATTTCAAACCATCCATTCCCAAGTTATTTTATGAGAATTGTAGTTTTGTGCTTATTGGATACTTCACTATCATTGACTTGGGAGCAAATATAAATGACTCATTCACAATGTCAGACATTTTGTATAGAGTACGAGTGCAGCCTACTATATTATTAGAAATACTAAAGGAACAAACAGTTACTGATAACTATCACTTTATTTTGACTTTGAAAAAAAGAATGATTGCAAATGACATATATTGAAATTCAATAAATTTGGAAAGGCTTGTGCAATTTGTTGTAAGGAAGGTGTGTTGTAATTTGCCCCTGTTAAAACAAAGCACTAGGTGCCCTTGGACTGCTGTATAAGTTAATTGCAAATCTACACATTTACAACCAATTGCTCTATGTGTTCACACAGGGATATGTATTTAAAAGAAGTCATATTCATTATGTCAAGACACAAGCTAGTATTCATACAGTAGGTGGCTCATTCATTCATTCTATTTTAAAACTTTTCACTCTCATGGAGATCCAAAGGCAATGTGAACTTATAGAGAATGATTCATGACCTAAGAGCCCCTGTGGTTTGAGAAAGGATTCCTGTTGGTTTGTATAAGCCACACAGACAATTATCTGTGAATGGCAGCTAGAGAATCAATAGGAAGCTCTCTAAATTCAGTTGTAAAAAATACCCTGCACATATTTATTTTCAATTGATCATTAAACTTAATTGGGTCTACTGAATTATTAAATGCAGTAGTTGTGGTTTATAATGCATCAACATATATAAAGATAAAGTTACATTAACAAAAATATGAGAATAAGTGTTTGCCTATTAAGCTATCTTTTACTTGCCCTTAAATAGATTAAAAATCTTAATATTAAGTATTTAGTAAAAAGAAACAGTCTTACACTCTTTTAATTATAGGGAGAAGAATTAGCAACAAAATCACACTTAGTTTTATTATTGAACGGTGCTTTCATATATAAAGATATTGAGGAACAAAAAGATACTTTTTTTTTGCTTTTTTGGGTCATACCCAGCAGTTCTCAGGGGTTACTCCTGGCTCTTCACTCAGGAATTACTCCTGGTGGTGCTCAGGGGAACACATGGGATGCCAGGATTGAACCTGGGTCAGCTGCAAGCAAGGCAAATGCCCTACCCACTGTGCTATCACTCCGACCCCAAAAAGATAAATATTTTCAAAATTTTGTAAAAAATAATCATTGAGAATAGCTCAAACTTATGGAACAAATAAATTCAGCACTGATGTTTAAATTCTTTTGAGGAGTCTAAACATAATTCAAAGGTAAAATAAATTTTATGTAGAGAAGGACAAGAGAGTGAGAGTGTAAGAGAAGAGAAAGAGAAAGAAAGAAGTGTCTTCCATAGAGGCACGGTGGGTATGTGGGTAGGGGAAATGGGGAGATTATAGGCAGGAAATGAACACTAGTGCAGTATTGGCTATTGAAACTATATATGACTTAAATCTAATCATGACAACTTTGCAACTGTAACTCCTGGTGATTCAATAAAATAGGGAAAAGAATAAACACAAGAAATAATTGAAAATAAACATTATGGGAAGCACCAACAAATTAAGGACCCAGAAAAAAAAAGAGTTACAGAGAAAAAATCTTTCATCCATTTATATATATGCAATATTTTCTTTTATCAGAGAAAAATAAGAAAAAAAAATTCTGCTTTTTTATTGGTAGAAAAGATATGAAATTCTGTTTAAAAGATTAACCTAAAAACTTTATTTTCTCTTATGATAATTTATAGAAAATACTTATATCAATATACTCATTCAATAAAGATACTTTATACAATTTTCATTTGTTTGTTACGTTTTGAAATTATTTAACTAATAGAATATATTAATAAAACAATTCTGAAAATATTTCAATAAGAACAATTGTAAATAAGCTCACCTATCAGATGCTCTTGAACTTAATTCCAATATATAAAATATAATATCCATTAAAAATAAGCATTACAAATAGATAATAAAGAATGAAAGATGGTGTAAGTTTCAATTATAGACTTCATTCCCATGACCTGATGGAATCGATGGTTTGTGGCTCTTTATGTTCCCAGAACAAGGAGATACCCTTGGGCCCTACCAGCATGTGACAGGACATATGAGATGTTACTGGTGCCCGCTCGAGCAAATTGATGATGAACTGGAAGACAAGTGATACAAGTGAAGTGAACCGAAGTTTTTTTATCTTTCATATATTTATATATATGCAATATTTTCTTTTATCAGTGCATTAACCAAGGTTCTAGATTTTTCTTTATTCGTTCTGTCTTTCTACCACACCTGGTGCTGCAAGAATTATTATTTGTCTTTTCTTAGGAATCATTCTTGTTGGTCTGAGGGAACTATTTGTTGTGACAGGACTGAGCACAGATAGCTCTCATGCAATGTCAGTGCAATACACACTCTATTATCTCTCGAACTCCACGCAGCAGATATTTTAAAACAATATGCATATTATTTACATGCAGAAACTCATGTTCACTTACTAGAATTGCAAGTTTTTGAACATCCTTAAGAACATCTAAAAATCTCAGGCTTGGAATGGCCATAATTATCTATATCTATCTACAAATGAAATCATGAATATATATCCATAGCATAAATTAAATTCCAAGATAATTGATTTACTATTTACTTTTTCAGATGCACTTAGAAGATCTAGTTGTGAAAGAAAAGTCGCACAAGATTAATTTATTAATAGAGTAATAAGTATTTTATGAATAAATTCTGTGTCATGAGATAACACACTATTGGTGAAAGAGCAGACACATCAGTCAAAAGGAAAGAGTAGATCAGAAAGAGACTCACAATAACAGTGACTCAATTGATGAAGTCTAAATTTTTAGCAATAATTAAGCAAACTTAATAATGTTTCATAGGCATTGCCCTTCAAATATACATATAGACATTATACATCACACAAGAAGTAATTAAAATAGATATAAATCAAAAAACCATCAAACTTTTAGAAGAATAAGTTTTGCCATAGGTTTGGAGACAGATTTTAAATATAAATAGCAAAGGCAATAGATAATAAAGTATATTTAAAATTAATATCTTGTTAAAATAAAAAGTGCTTAAACTTTGAAAGAAACTACTATGTAAAGAAAAGAGAAACTGCTAATGGGAGAAAATATTTGAAAACATATCTGATAAAATACTGGTCTTAAACAATAAAAGAGCTCAAAAACTAAACAGTGAGAAAACTAGCTACCCTATTAAAAATGGAGAAGAAATATAAATGAACACTGTCAGTGAATATGTAGACAGAGTATAATAGTGGGAAAAACCACACAACTTCATTTGTCATTAACACTTTTACACTTAAAGTGAGAATAGGAATTCAATAGCACACAGATGAGATGATCTACAATCCCAACAACGAGAACATTACACACTACAGTATATGTGGTATACCAGCAACTGTGATTTATCACTGCTGGCAATGCAAAATGCCACAACCACTTTGGAAAATATTTTGGAGCTTTCATTACAAAGCACATAGCATTTCTATTTTGCAAATATCTTACAATTTACACACTGTTTTCTACAGACAGCCTGAAAATATATTGCCTATGACAACTTTTTTGCATATTTATCCCAAATATGGAATAATATATGCTTTTCAATATTACAGTTACCAATTAGCATATTCACAAAATAATTATTATAAAAGTCATTATTAAGAATTCAGATTTATTATTATTATTATTACTATCATTATTTTGATCTTTTGGTCACACCTAGCTATTCTCAGTGGTACTCTTGGCTCTTTGATCAGGAATTACTCCTGGCGATGCTTGGGGTTAATATACGATGCCAAGTATCAAACCTAGTTTGTCTGTGTGCAAAGCAAGTGCCCTGCCTCCTAGGCTATTGTTCTAGGCTCTAAAGTTATTATTAAGATATTAAAAATTAATTTATAAAAGGGCATGGATGACCTAATCATTTAACTCTAAGAGAAGGTAGTCAATCTAAAAAAATGTGCATTTGTATACTATGATATAAATTACATGACATTTTGCAAAAAGACTAAATTCAAAAATGAATAAAAAATGAACAAATACATCAGTGGTTCAAAATAGATATCTACAAATCCATGTTGCTTTAAATAAATGACTGAAAAAAAAAGATAATGAGGAGAGATAGACATTGACTCTGTAGGATAGTTTTAAATAATACAGAAGCTCTTGTCCTGATTGAGAGAGTGCATAAGTCCCAAGTATGTATATGGTCTGAATAATGATCAAAAAACTTATAGCACAGCATGAGGCAGATGACTTTATAGAAGGGAAACCTGACAAGGTTTACTTCAGTGCAGTAAAAGTCAACTAGCAGTGGCAAGTTCAATAATAGTATGCCTCCAAAATAGATATGATTAAAAAGTTTACCCCTGTGTCTTCCTTCCCCAATACAATACATAACCCAAGTTTAATCAAGAAATAAGTAAAGGTTATCTTTACAATATAATAAGAATTACCAGTTTGAACATATCAGTCTAGACCGTCTACGAACAAGAGAACCCAAAGAAACTTGAAAACAAAATGCAGTTATCTTGAGTGCACATAATCTGGCAAGAGAAAACCATTAATTACACACTCAAACAGTGGACTTTAGATAATGATAGAGCATTGATTTGTTTTTTTTTTCTCTTTTTCAGTTTTGGACAACATCTGGTTGCTCTCAGATCTCACCCCTGTCTCTGCTCAGGGACTCCTGATGCTGCTCGCTTAGGGGACCTTAGGCAGTTGGTAAGAAGTAGCAGTTCTCACTTACCTGGCCTGAGAACAAAGAGAAGCCAAAAGAACAAAGAGTCACTGGGTTGAGGATTTGAAGGTCTGTTGCAGATCTCAGAGAGAAACAGAGTAGGGCACAGGACAACTTAGAGCAGATGAGCGACATTTTAAACTGAGAAGGTCGCCTTGTGATCAGGACAACTGACACTGTCCACTGGAAAGAGAAAAAACATTTGGACCAGCCAGGTAGTATTATTCATTGCAAAGGTCAGCAAGGGGACAGGATATGTGATATCATACACAGGTGAGAGGCAAAGACTTCTGTACTTCAGGGAAGTACATAAAACTGCCCATACTATATAATAGACATATTTTAATATCATATGCATTAGGCGTTTAGTTTATATATTTTATTGACAGAATTTGGAGCCCACAAAGAATTTGTAAGTTTCTCTGTTTCCACTAATTTTAAACAAGTATCTGGATATTTATGCCTCTGTTTTTTCAGGACATTACATAATGATGGAATGCATCTGAGTTGTAAAAACAATTTCATTTTTCTAAATAAATCGTTAACTTAAAATTTTGAGTTAGTCTCCACTACCTAAGATATCAGTGTATTTCTAAAAATGGTGGTATACATATAATAGTTTTGATTTGAAAATTAATGAATGCAAATAAACACAAATAGCACTGATAAATATCTGAGTAGATGTGTTTTTTTTGTGTGTGTTTATGAAGAAACAATGTTTTGGGAAAACAATATCTAGGTGTACTATGGTCTTTTTTCCTGTTTTGTGTGCCAGATTTGGAAAACAGGATTATAAATACTATTTTAACAGTCAGACTAATTTACAATCTATTTTAATACAGTATGTGAGTCTGCATATATGTTTGTGAAGCAAACAATACAAAAATTCCTTCTGTTGGATATCAAATTAGTGTCATATTAGATTTTTTTTAGAACTGACACTCATTGTTTATTGCATTATTCTTTATACAACTAACCCTCAATGATAAATTTAGTGAACATAATGCTAATTTGATTTAAATCAAGTAATTTGTTTTAGTAGTAGTAATATAATTTATTTTGTGGGCCAGGGAGATAACTAAGGAGGCTAAGCATATATTCTGTATACAGGAGGCCTAGGCTCAGTTCTGAGTACTGAATGTTTCCCAGGGCACTGTTGGAGTGACCCTGAGCAGTGAACCCAAGCACTGTCGTGTGTGCCCCCAAATCAGTTTATTTAGGATGATTTAACGTTTAGTTCATATTTCGACTAAAATGGCATACCTTCTGTTGCTTTTTCTTATTTTCATATGTTATCCCTAAACACTGCAGACTGCATTAATTGGAACGTGCTTCTCAGTAGCACATACACTTAATTGGCGCTGTTTCTATGGTACTAAATTAAATCAGATGACATGCTATGCCACCTAATTGGAGTGGAAATTCTTTAATAGGGACATTTGCAGGTAATTAGGTAAGGTTCAAATGGGGCTGATGGGTCTAAGTAAAAAATCAAATGTTGTTCTTTCTTTCCTTTTTTTTATTTCCAAGACTTTTGTCACCAATTATCTACTAACCACAAAGGTTTCACTGCTTTGCAGGAAACATTTAAAATCATTCTTTTAAACTAAACTTATTTCAGAATTTTTTGGTTACAGCTGTTAGGATTTGCAAAAAAGTGCTACTTCTGTCTTTCCACATATTTATCACTTCAGCAGCCCTCCTGCCTGTGAGACAGGCCAGCTATGTGGGAGTTCAAGCTCAAGCAACTATTCTAATATTCCTAGTTGTAGGGGAACTACAACATTTATTCTCTGCTATACTATCTAGTCATAATTTTAAAATATTGTATTCCTCTGATTGCATTTTTGATGATTTATCATTATGCTTTTCCATTATAGACATTTTTTTGTACTTAGTTTTAATCACTAATGACTCATTCAACTTAAGGAATAAAATGTATTTTTGGTAGAGGCATTGTTTTTATTATAATACAATTTATATGTAAATAGGTAATAAAGAGAGCTCAGAAGATAATGATAACCTAGTATATGCCTAGAATTAGTTACATCTCAATGGGCAAAATATGTTAATTCATATTCACTTGTCAATAGCACAATGTACCAAAAAATAACCTAATGTTTTGGTTTCACATAATAAATGCATATCTTATAGGTAATTACTAACAATATACGTGCACTTTTGGCTTAAAATAACAAACAATATTTTGTAAAACTAATATAAAGAGAATTATACATAAATACAGATATAAGGAATAGAAAAAAGTAAAAATTAGGCTGAGTATGCTACCCGCATGGCAGAGTCTGGCAAGCTACCCGTGTCGTATTTGACATGCCAAATACCAGTAACAATTATAGACCTCATTCCCATGACCTGATTGAATGGTTTGAGGCTCTTTATGTTCCTGGAGCAAGCAGGTGCCCTTGGGCTCTACTTGCATGAGACAGGACATATGGAGATGTTACTGGTGCCCGCTCGAGCAAATCGATGATGAACGGGAAGACAGTGATGCAGTGATATAGGCTGAGTTCTACATGACTTCCACAGCTCTTAAATGAGTTTCCCCAAAGTCCTCTTCCCCTATCTTGCCTAATTCAATTTCGAAATAATACTAAGTAGCTCAAACATACAACTTGCTGTCTGTATTTATTTGGCTAATAAATAATAACAACAGTAATAATAATAATAATAATAATAACTACCTAATTTAATTGGCCACTATCACCTCTATTTCTTAAACATCTTCAAGAACAGTTTCAAAAACAAAACAAAAGCTCTGAGTAACCAATCATGCATTTCTGAAATGCTAAGTACCTCACTATTCTCAGAGACTCCATCTTAGCTCATTTACTATCTGCTTCTTGCCGATTCATTCAGCAAGTACCTGATACTCATGTTAGCTGTTACTCAACTTACACAGATAAATCTCTAAACTCTAGTAGATGTTAAAGAGCTCCAGGTTTGTATTAAAATAGATTCCTGAACTAAATATCTGTTTGTTTTTTACTACTGTTTTGTTATATTTTATTTATTTATTAATTCATGTATTTATTTATTCATTCATTCATTCATTCATTTATCTAGTTGCTTATCTATCTATCTATCTATCTATCTATCTATCTATCTATCTATCTATCTATCTATCTATCTATCTATCTATCTATCTATCTATCTATCTATCTATCTATCTATCTATCTATCTATCTATCTATCTATCTATCTATCTATCTATCTATCTATCTATCTATCTATCTATCTATCTATCTATCTATCTAGATATCTATCTAGATATCTATCTAGATATCTATCTGTCTGTCTGTCTGTCTGTCTGTCTGTCTATCTATCTATCTATCTATCTATCTATCTATCTATCTATCTATCTATCTATCTATCTATCTATCTATCTATCTATCTATCTATCTATCTATCTATCTATCTATCTATCTATCTATCTATCTATCTATCTATCTATCTATCTATCTATCTATCTATCTATCTATCTATCTATTTTTGCTTTCTGGGTAACACCCGGCAATGCTCAGAGGTTACTCCTGGCTGTACACTCAGAATTTACTCCTGGCTGCACTCGGGGACTATATGGGATGCCGGGATTCAAACCCAGGTCGGCTGCATGAAAGGCAAATGCCTTACCCGCTGTGCTATTGCTACGGTCCTAACTGTTTTGTTTTAAATCACTGACTTATCTTTTAATAAAGATGCATTTTAGTACAATTCAAAAAATGGATTGTTCCCTATGCTTGCTATCAAGTTTATTGTTCATTGGATATTAATATAAAATAGATAAAAACCTGGTAAGAAACCAGAAGAATCTTCTGAATGGATATTCATTATGGGCAGGTTCGAAGTGATCTAGAGCCCCTGCACAATACTCTCATTAAGGGTATGTACTTGTTTCCTTTGCTTACATAATTACATTTGGAGTGAGGTGTCCTCCTAAGCATTGTTCATAGGACTCAGGGTCTATTTCAAGCAACTCACTGATGACTGGGGATACAGGAGCAACAGTTTAGTGTGAAGGTCTGAGAATATGCTGGTGCTCAAGCCCTGTGGTGAGAAACCTGTCGGGATCTCCCAAGGTGCTCTGTGTTCTTCATAACGCTATTCAGTAATACGAGGGTGACCTTTCAGTGCTGGTGAACAAATCAAGTCAGACACATTGAGCATGCTCTCTAATCTCTGTATTATCTCTCTGACACTTACTAATAAACTTTTTAAGGAATCTAGGTTTCCAAAAAAGTAAAATTCAATATACACAATTATTTGCATTTTTCTTCTCATATATTCAGTCACTTATTTACAAGATAAAGAAGGGACCTAAAACACAGTTACATGTGTCTCTAAACAAAACAAAATAACAACAAAACAAACTGGGGAAGCAGACTTGGGTAGGAAAGGGACCATATATTGTTCAATGGTTTGCTTAATAAAATCAAGCAATATCTAAATGAATATCAACCCACAGTTATCACATTTTAGTATGACCCAATATGTACTTAGTATTTAAAAATAGTTCTAATTATTTTGTAAACCTTAAACATAGTGATTTGTAAACCTTAAACATAGTAATTTGATTTAAAATTTTATAGTAATTTGAAATCAATTAACAGAATGTTTTCAAAATCATAACAAGTTTCTAATAGTTATATCGATATTCACAGGGTTTTTGAGGTTGATCAAGGTCTGAATTAGAAAATGAAAAAGGATCCACTCACGGTACAAGGCTGTAGAATAGCTTGAACATGACTCAGTCAGACAGGTCAATCTTCACTGATACTCATTTCTCCTTGAGTCACTATCACTTCATTTGTCAGACTTGTCGCAATGGAAAAAAGATGCATTCATTTTCAACAGGCGATATTAGTTCTTCCACTGATGGTCATTTAAAAATTTTTTTAACTGTTGGGTTCTATACTTCATCCTGTATTCATTATTTAATAGCTTTTAATCCTTCAATGCATTAGCAACAGAGAGATACTAGCGCTTACCATCATCTGCTACCCTCCACCCACTTCTATATTTTTACTCAATGAGTGTAAGGTAGTTGATCTTACGATTAATTTCAGAGAGAGGGAAGAAACATATTTTATGCAAGTAATATTTATATATTTTATAGTTTTATATATATACACAGGTAATATTTTCATATAAATATATTTAAATGTCTGATGATTGCTGTACCTATGAAGAGCATTTCAAGTTGCACATTTTTTTGTTTTGTCACAAGTAACTAACTTGTAGTTTGTCAGTACATAAAATTTCTTTCAACTTGAGCAATACAACAGTGAATAACAGTTTATGGCCTTGATAGCACTGCTTAGTGAAAATTTGATAAACATTGACTTCATACAATTTTTAATAATTTCTCAAATGTGTCATTAAAAAGAAATAATGACACATATTATTGCATAAGCCTTCAACTGAATATTCCACTTTCAGATATCTACAGAATTTATTTATTATTTGATTCATCTCTCAAACATTTATAGTCTAACTTTAAACTTTATTCTAGGTAAATGCTAGGAGGAATAAAAAATTAACGTCTTGGTTCTAAAAATAATCAATCCTTTTTTGTAGAAAAGGGGAGAAATCCTAGTATTTGTCTTTGGAATTAGCAAAAATATGAGAACTGTTAGGAAGTAAACTGCATTATCATTTCAAAATAACAGGAATGAAGCAATGTAGATCAAGAGAGGTTCATTTCTACCTATTTTAGATAATATTTTATCCTGCAAGTACTCCAAAAATTGGATTGCTTTCTAAGGTCCAATTATTCTCACATTCTATTTTGGTTCAGAGTTGCTTTGAAACCCTGTAAACATATAAACATAAATTTCTTAGTCCTTATTTTGAGATTTGATGCTCAAATTTTGTTTTCAGTCAAACTCCTTGACTCTCTTTGATTATAGACCCAATATTAACATTAAATTAAACAATACTTTATTCGTTTCGTATATATTTAAGGGCATATTCAAAGGAATGGAAGCTTCATTCTTTAACATTGAGCAATAATTAAATGTCTTTCTTAGTTAAAATAAAGTGTTGAAAAGCTATTTTCACTAAGTGCAAATTTAAATTTAAAGTTTCTAGATATTATTTTTGTGCAATTTTGTCCTCACTTTTCTCAAAAATAATCTTTCTTTTTTCTAAGGCTACAATAATAGATATGTTTATTTAATTATTTTCCAGTGATTTGGTGGGTGTCTCTGGAGACTCGCAGACATGGGGCAGAGCTGCTACGGGCTCTCCCTGTGACCAGCCGCTCACGAGGCGCCCTGGAGGGACGGTGGGTTCTAGTCCTGGCCCACCACCTCAGCAGAGCCTTGCAACAAACCAGACGACCCCCCACTCCATGAGGGTCTCCATTTTCCACATCCGAACTTCTCTCTCGTCAGACCTCCACCCAGCAGACCAGCCTATCAGCGCCCAGCCGCGGTTCATCAATAAATGCTCGACTTAGAGATGTCTACAAGAGTATGCTACCTGCACGGCAGAGCCTGGCAAGCTACCCATGTTGTATTTGCTATATATGCCAAATACCAGTAACAATTATAGACTCATTCCGGAATGGATTGAGTCTCTTTATGTTCCTGGAGCAAGCAGATGCCTTGGGCTCTACTAGCATGAGACAGGACATATGGAGATGTTACTGGGGCCCGCTCGAGCAAATCGATGATGAACGGGAAGACAGTGATACAGTGATTGGTGGGTGTCAGTCACACATAGTAACCTTTGGATCTAATTTTAAGTTTGTGCTGAAGGATTGCTCTAGCTGTATTCAGGAATCCATGAGATGGCAGCTATGGAACTTGGGTCTCCAAAATGCAAAGCATATAAGCAAGCCTATTGAACTATCTCTCTGGCAACTAGACTGTTTTTAACGTACATGCTTATAAAACTATATTAATATCATTAGAAAGCATTCTATAACCTCTTTTGTTCTCACGCCCAATATAAAAGTGTTAAAAAATTACTCAAATTGACTTAATATGAAGTGATATCCTTTTACTTTCAAGTTAAATCATGGGGCCAGAGCAATAGTACAAAGGCTAGGGCATTTGGTTTGCATGTGGCTGACATGTGTTTGATCCCTGGCATCTCAAATGGCCCACCAAGTACCAACAGGTGTAATTCCTGAGTGTAAAGACAGAAGAAACAGCTAAGCATTGCTGGGTGTGACCCCAAAAGGCAAAAAAAAGAAAGTGGATCATGGTAATTTATAGAATATAATCAAAATAAGACATCATATTGTTAGAATAGAAGCAATGGTCTTTTAGCATAAAATTAATTTATCTCTTCTATTATAATTATTTGAGTTTTTCTCACTGTAAACATTGGAGGTAAAATATGTATACTTACAAATTATTTTTTTCCCTCTTCATGGTCTACAAAGCAGTTCATTTTAAGTTAGAGTATATTCTAGAGTTCGGATCTACTCTTTTCAGTCTATTATAGCCAAGCTGCTTTTGAGAAAGATCCATGTTTATAAGCCCCCTCATCTTTTAGTTTAAAAACATATTTGTTAACACAATGATTTGTAGTATGTCTTCTGTTAGGCTTTTACAGGGTCCCAGTAGATGTTGGGGTTCAGTAGGTTCCTTGGCCGCATACAGGGCCATGTCTGCCCTCCCCACCAACAAATGGGCAAAGTAACAAGACCACAGACTTTAGAAAATCAGAGGCTTTAATTTTTCTCCACTCTCTCTTCACTCCACCTAACTCCACACACACACACACACACACACACACACACACACACACACATCACAAGTCTGCTCAAGATACATAATTCACAAAAGTTTGGGGCAAGTGAGTTACAAGAGGTTAGGCCCTTAATCTCAAAAAAATTCTGTCAGAGAAAGCTTTCCCTTTCCAGAGCAAATCACCAGGGAAACTCGCCCCTGAGTCTGATATCCTGCCTCCGGGGTCCCCGACAGTGTCAGGACAGAAGCTATCTTTTACCTCTCAGGTCAATGGGGAACAGATGAAAGCTCACAAGTCTGCTGCAGTTCCATAAAGGCTTTTAATAGTACAAAAGCTCTTCCACAGCACTCCAATATAGTGAATAAACTCTAGCTACGGTACAAACTTAGACCATACAAAAGAGCCTAAGTCTCCCACCAAAGAGAGAGGATCTCACCCAAGATGAGTCCTACCCAGAAGAAGGAGCAAAAGGCCAAAGAGCAAAAAGCCAAAAGCCAAAAGCCGAAAGCCGAAAGCAATAAGGCCGAAGGGGCCTCAAGTCAGTCCCCTTATATACACCAAAGTAATCCAGGAAGGGTCAACAAAGAACTCTAAACAGAGTGTAGAAGGGCGGTCCCACACCCAATTATTATGCCAAGGACTAATCACGAGATTATCTCTTATGTAAAACACTGGAGAGAGGGGGGCTGATATAAAATAATAAATCTTAATTTCATGAGCTTCATGTAATCTAGATGGTACCTACAAGGTCCTTATTATTATCTGCACCAGGGTGAGTCTGAGTATCTTGTTCTCATGTACTGAAAGAGTCACACTCACCTTCTTAGAGCAAACTGAACTGTTGCAGGTGGGTCCCACGGGTGGCTCATGTGAGCCCAGAAGGGGAGAGAAATGGTCGCTTTCTTTCCAGCAGCCTCTGCCACCCCGACCGCTGGGTAGGCTTAGGATTGATATAGTCTGCGATGAGCCCCTGCACGGCGTGGGCCTTAGTCCCACCAGCCCCACCAGGTGGCTGTCAAGCCACAACTGATGTCCGCTTGATCTCTAGGCATGGGAGTTGATCCCCACCACCCAAGGTTTCTCAGGGAGCCATGGACTCAGGCTGGAGCAAGGAATTGCTCTTTGCAGGAAAGGAAAGTCAGTCCTAGGCCTTACCCAATGCTGCCTTAGAGTTCTTGTCTTCCTTGTAGAAAAAGAATTTTCAGGAGTCGACGAGCAGTGAAGTAAAATAGGTTTTATTAAGGAGGTTTAAGGAGAGGGTGAGGGGAGAGAAAGCAAGAGAGAGAGTACACATCTCAAGAAGGGAGATGCGGGCAACACATGTGCTTAAGACCACATGTGCTCTGCCACATGGGCTCAGGCAGCATGTGTGTCCAAGCAGCATGTGCGCACAGGCAACATGTGTGCCCAGGCAGCATGCACGCACTGTCCTTTGGTCAGGATGGCTTTTATAGATTTTTCCCTAAGATACTCCCATATGGGGCTTCAACCTCGGTTTCTAGGGCCATTGCCAAGGGGAGTAGACTTTGGGAGTGGTCTTCTTTTTCTGGAAAACTTTGGAGTCTTCTGTGAGCTGGGTCCTGGGCGGGAAGACTGATTTATCTTTCTTGGTAAGTTACTTATCTAAAGCCTTTAGAAGGGTCAGTGGCCTACGGGCTTCATACATTCACTTTTGACCTTCAATTCCCCAGGATTTATTGTTGATAATGGTCTTGTCAAGTTTGCTTTCGGTTTTCAATCAGGTGTGGCTCTGGATCTCATTTTCAGGAATTTTATTGCCATGTGGAGCCCCACAGTATGATCCTTCCTATAGTCTTCCTATAGTCTCAACATAGCCAGGGTGGTAGTCTCCTGGTAAATTCTAACTGTCCCACGCTGGGTGCAGTGGGTATAAAGAGGAGCTGTGCCCAATCTAGAAACATAGAAGTCTTAGTAGATGTATAAGTCAGAAGTTAATCAATCAAGGTGACTTCTGTAACTGCCATACCTTCTAGCAGTGTTTACATAGAAGAGAGGTCTCATTAGAATGAAGCTTGGCTTAAATAGATTAAGCTGGGAGTGGGCAAAACAACAAAGCTCCCAGATTAGCTAGATCTGTCATCCAACACTGGGTCTATAGACCCTCCCAGGATAAGGGTTGGAAATCTGACTTGCTGTTTTCTCTTATCCTTAACTGATCAACCATCATTTCAATTGCATTTCTAGTTATTTTGTATAAACACAGTAACAGAGATAGACATTTACACCTGGGATTAAATTTATAGAGTGGCCATTCCTGAGGACATCTTGCAATATAGCCCAAACTATATTCCTCTTGCCAGGTTGTTTTATTCCTAATCCTCAAAGGGTCCTTTTGATCTATTTCTTACCTTTGGATCGGGACAGAGTTTGTTACATGACCTTACTCTCATTTTACAATATTGTTCAGGACATATAATCTGTCCCATGTCAATGCCAGAGGAATTTGCTCACAGTTTTCCTGGGTCCATCCAGCCCCTTGGTGGAATCCTTCTTTTAGTGTATAAATTAGATTCAATCTAAAGGTGACTGAGGTTTTAAGTTAAAAAAATATGACGGATGCCTAGGAGTAACTAATTCAAAGTTAATTAACTCCTCTATCACAAATGTCTTCATGTGCCTATACAAATTTCTTTATACTAGTATAAGCATATATAAAAGACATACAGAAAAGAGAGAACCAGCCTTTCATTTACAGTACAAAACCCAGGGATAACAAGTAGGGCTGTAAACAAACGATAATCCAACACTTTCTACTTCTTGTTCTCCTGCGATTGGGGCATATTGAGCTCATTTATGGGTCCAGTATTTTACTTTTTATCAACTTTTTGTTGTTGTTGCATTTTGGGTCACACCCGGAAATGCTCAGGGGTTTCTCCTGGCTCTGCACACAGGAATCACTCCCAGCGGTGCTTGGGGGACCATATGGGATGCCGGGATCGAACCCGGGCCAGCATGGGCCAGCCACGTGCAAGGAAAACGCCCTACCTGCTGGGCTATTGCTCCGGCCCCTTTATCAACTTATTTTTATAATGTTCCAACTCTCTTTCCTCACCAGTGTACATTTCACACTGCCATTGTTCCCAGTTCCCTCCCACCCCATCTCTATGGCAGATATTGTTTTTCTTCTCTCTTTCTCTCTCACTGTCTCCCTGTCTCTGTCTCTCTGTCTCTCTCTCTCCCTTTCTCCCTCTTTCTCTGTTTCTCTCTTTTCCTTTTGGACATAATGGTTTGCAATACAGATGCTGAAAGGTATCTGTATTTTCCCTAGTTTTAACACATGATTACTGTTTAAAGTGACCCGTATTTCAAATGAGTGCAAATTTTAATTACACTTCTTTCAAAAAAATATGGGCCAGAAACACAGATTGATGAACAGAGTGACTGCTTCATGTTCTGTTTTGAGGTTGATTTCATTTCAAGAACTGGGTTGTTCTCTGGAAACCTTTAGGAGGAAACCCTGGAGTTGAATGCTGGGAGAAGCATCTGTGCACTACAGGTAGAGACCCCAAACAAATGAAAATAAATCATCATCATCATCATCATCATCATCATCATCATCATCATCATCATCATCATCATCATTATCATCAGTCTATTCCACAAGATAAATATATTTTAACTACAAGACTTGACATCTATCAAAACAAAATCATTATTAGTGATCCAGCCACTTCAAGTTACCACCTCTTTTTTGGTTTACTTCATGAGTTATTTTTATTTCTTTAGTTCTATGTATGGATTCCCTACTGTTATATGCCTAGACAGCAGACAGGGAACCTTTCCAAAGTAAGTGTTAACTAAATCGCTTTATATCTACACCTTGGCTTCCTGCAATTTGATTACTCAGAGATTGCAAACACATCTATTCCTGTAGAACTCTACAAAAACTCACCCACAATTCATCAGATTAATCTTACTAGTTACTGTAAGATAATTCTTAGCAATATCAATTATTAATTTCCTCTGGTTCTTAATAAAATAATATTCCTTCTTATTTTAACTGAAACTTAGAATTTATCTGAACTCTCTTACTTTACAGAATTTTCCTGAAATGGTACCCCCAATGAATCACAGCTATTTTCCTATGCATTAAATAGTACTCAAATTGTCATCTTTATTTGTTAATGTTAATTTTCCCTCATATTAAGTTATGTTTTACAGTAAAAGAATCATACATTTTTGTTGAAGTAAATATTGTGTTCAGAATAGTAATTTATGCTTAATGTAGAATTAATAAACATTTCTATAAAATGAATGCTTGTATTATAAAATGAATATAGTGTACAGGTTTATATATCAATAGCTTCAATTTTTAATGTACTACTTTGACTATAGCACACATAGCGTCTTATTTTTTGCACTGCATAAGTTCTAGTCATCCGGCTTTTCTCAAATGGATGCAGTAAGACTTCTAGTGCTTCTCCCTCTGATATCTCTCTGTCTCTGTCTCTATCTCCCCCTTCTCTGTCTCTCTCATATGGAGACTTAGCTTTTTCTATCTGAACTGTTTATAAAGCCATATGAATCTATTCAATTCATTACTAGTGGAGAAATTCCCAAATCTCTAAAGACATCATTCCACTACTCAAAAGATTTTAGCTACATTTTATTAAATTAAACTGTTGTGAGCTATCACTCTGTAGCGCAGTCTTCTGCATATTTGAATGTTTGTTTTCTGACGTTTGTTTTCCTTTTCTTATTTCTACAGTCATGTGAATATAAAACCTCCACTTTACTAAGTTCCTTACTGTCCTATGAGTTTATTTGATTTTTTATATATGTTTTTCTTCATTACCAGGTGACAATTATGCAGACTTATTCTTCCAAATACTACATAGTTTTGTTGGAACCGCATTTCAGTATACTGCTTCCCAGAGCCTCTGCTCTTTGCCTGGAGTCATCTCCTGTATGCCACTTTGTGAACAGGTGTGGAAGACAGTTTTTATCTGTGACTTTAAATGCAGTATATGTTACCTTGTCTTCTATGTTAACTGGTATTAATATTTTCTCTCAGGCTTCCACAATCATTGTGGGACTAGATAGATCTTACTAGTACATGTATCTGGCCACGTTGTAAATACACCAGAGAGACATATTGTTTGCCCCAAGCAAGCAAGTGTGGCTCTCTAATAAGTCTAAAGGCTAAGATACAAAACAACTATGAAATAAAGACAATAATTTTGGGAAGGCTTGGAGAAATATACACCTAGCTTTAGAATATCCATTGACACAGATACAAGCCTTTGTATTCTGAGATACAGTTAATCTCAGATGCTCCTCCCCCATTCTCCTTAGGGCCTGCAGGAAAACCAAGGGCCTGCAGCCTTTGCTGGGGCAATATTAACATTTCAATCGGACTACTTGAGGTCCTAGGAGAAGTTACCTAAGGGGATTGACACTAAATGCTTTCCCTTGATGTGGGCCAGTAAGGGCTTAAAAGTTATAAAAGCTGTAACCTGTTTCTTCCTCCCCCTTTCCCTTCTTTCTCTTTGCCTTCTGCCTCTGCCCTTCTGCTCTCCTCTTTACTGTTGGGCCTTAGCACATGGTAGTGGCCATCATGGCTGAGGATTCTAAACCTACACATAGCCAGGGCCAGCAAGAAACCTATAGTGGGGGCACCAGAGTGACAGCCCAGCGGGTAGGTCTTTTGCCTTGCACGCACCTAAAGTGTGGTTTTCCTATTGCTGGATTGTATACCAGAACAAGTGTGAGTAAAGTCTTGAAACTTTGCTGGATTGCTACATCTTTCTCTGTCTGCTGGCTGCCCATCCCCTGGGGCAGTAGGAATCCCCTGACTCTGTTCCCGGATTTCGTTTGGGAACCCAGTGCTCTCTGTCAGAGCCCCATAGTACAACCAACTACATAGGATATTCCCAGTATTCCTAAATAAATCCAAATATACAGTAATAATTATTTTCAATTTGATTCTTATGCAAGGTCATAAAATATTTATGTTTTTATAATAGCTTCAAAAGGGTAAAAGTTTAGGCTGCATAGACTATACATTGCTTTTATTTAAATTATAAGGTTATACAATAATTAAGAAAAAATAAAAGTTTGAGTAAAAGCTTGTTTAGTTTTTATAATTTAGAAACATAAATTTCCCTAATAACAAGTAAGATTTAGGAATTTTTTGTTAAAAGGTCAGCTTTATGTCTTTAATGAAGAAGTGACTGTATAAAACTTTTTTCCCTTTTTATTGGATTTCTTTTGTTGTTGTTTCTAAAAGAGGTTACATATTAGCCCCTTATTGGTTGCATTAACTGCAAATATCCTCACACAATTGTTAGGTGACTTTTATGCTTCTTTGGCAATTTAACCTGCTGTAGAAATGTCTCTCTTTCCCTTCCTTCCTTCCTTCCTTCCTTCCTTCCTTCCTTCCTTCCTTCCTTCCTTCCTTCCTTCCTTCCTTCCTCCCTCCCTCCCCTCCCTCCCTCCCTCCCTCCCTCCCCTCCCTCCCTCCCTCCCTCCCTCCCTCCCTCCCTCCCTCCCTCCCTCCCTTCCTTCCTTCCTTCCTTCCTTCCTTCCTTCCTTCCTTCCTTCCTTCCTTCCTTCCTTCCTTCCTTCCTTCCTTCCTTCCTTCCTTCCTTCCTTCCTTGTTGGAGGACAGGTTTAGCTATTCTGGGAGTTTTGTTGTTTTGCCTACTCCCAGCTTAATCTACTTAAGTCAAGGTTCATTCTAATGAGATTTCTCTTCTATGTAAACACTGCTAGAGGGTGTGGCACTTACAGAAGTCACCTTGATTGAATAACTTCTGACTTATACATCTACTAAGACCTCTATGTTTTCTAGATTGGGCACAGTTCCTCTTTATACCCACTGCACCCAGCGTGGGACAGTTAGAATTTACCAGGAGACTTCCACCCTGGCTACGCTGAGACTATAGGAAGACTATAGGAAGGATCATACTAGTTTGCTCTAAGCAGGCGAGAGTGACCCTTTCAGTACACGAGAACAAGATACTCAGAATCACCCTGGTGCAAATAATAATAAGAAGACCTTGTGGGTACCATCTAGATTACATGAAGCTCATAAAGTTAAGATGTATTACTTTATATCAGCCCTCTCTCTCTCAGTGTTTTACATAAGAGATAATCTCCTTAGTCCTTGGCATAACCTTTGTTTATACCTGCAATAAGCTGTGGCACTACACTCTGTTTAGAGTTCTTTGTTGACATGCCCTCCCGATTGGATTACTTTGGTTTATATAAGGGGCTGACTTGAGGCCCCTTCACCTTTTGCCTTTTGGTTCCTCAGCCTTCAGCTTCTGGCTCCTGTGGCTTTTGGCTTTTGGCTTTTTGCTCTTTGGCCTTTGGCTCCTTCTGGGTAGGACTCAGCTCGGGTGAGATCCTCTCTCTTTGGTGGGAGACTTAGGCTCTTTTGTATGGTCTAAGTTCGGGCCAGAGCTAGAGCTTGTTCGTTATATTAGATTGCTGTGGAAGAGCTTTTGTACTATTAAAAGCCTTTTTGGACCTGCACCGACTCGTGAGTTTTCATCTCTTCTCCCGGCTTCCTCGGAGGTAGAAGAGAACCTCTGTCCTGACAATGTCGGGGACCCCGCGGCCGCTCCCGGACATCTGGGGAATTTGCCTCCTCTGGGTTTCCCTGTTCCTCCTCTAAGTTATCAGCCACATTAGAATTCTTTTTAGACTTTTTCGCTGGGAATTTATACACCTTTTTCAAGTCTACAGCCTTGGGGCGTGTTTGTGAACGGCTTTTAGTTGGTTCACGCCTCAGTATCGGGTATGCAACCCTTCCTTCCTTCCTTCCTTCCTTCCTTCCTTCCTTCCTTCCTTCCTTCCTTCCTTCCTTCCTTCCTTCCTTCCTTCCTTCCTTCCTTCCTTCCTTCCTTCCTTCCTTCCTTCCTTCCTTCCTTCCTTCCTTCCTTCCTTCCTTCCTTCCTTCCTTCCTTCCTTCCTTCCTTCCTCTTTTTCAAGAATGATATTTGAACAAGTCAACAAGTCAACATATGGTCATATGGTTATTACTTCAGTTAGAAAGAAGTAAGTCATTTTCTAAATCCTTTTCCTATTGATAAAGTATTTACCCATAGTCACCATATTCAAGTGATGCAGACCATTTCTGAAATAATGACCTTTTTTCCGTTCCTGTCTGTATGCATGTATGTATGTATGTATGTGTGTGTGATTTCTCCCTAGGATATCAGAGTTATCTTTCATGACAATAAATAATTTCCTAAAAATGAGGAAGCAAAGTTCTATAGTAAAATTTATATTAAGATATTGCCAAGTTGTACTAAAAAGAAAAGACTAATTGTAGACTGTTTGAAATGAGTTTCATATGAAACAGCACTCAACAGAGTTGCAGTTGAAAAACTGTGTCATGTCTCACAAATAATGTCATTCATTATTTTATTCTTGAGTGTGAGTTCATGCATTGTCACATGAAGCAGAACCAACTGTTATGCATTACTTGGATCAAAATTAATATAATTTTATATTTTTGTTGGTCAGTTAAAATTGATTTTGAATTTTTAGAAAACAAAATATAAAGAATATTATACTTGTCAGCATCTTGGCTTTGAAACTTTAGAATTTCTAATTTTCTTTAATGAAGAACCATGCTAACTCAAATATAAAAAAAAGAAAACAAAAAGAGAATTTAGTAAGAGCAATCTTATCTACAGATTGAAGAGACAACTGCCATGAAAAGAATCAAAGCCAAGGGGTATATCACAGATATAATTGTGTTTCCTGATTTTTATTTGCATCAGTAAAGCAAATATTTCTCTTGGAATAAATGAATTAGGAAAATAAAAACAATATTTCCTGACCAAAAGCTTTCTCTTAGCTATAGACTAAATTCTCAAATATCAAAATCAGGTAGTCTGTGAAATGACTGAGCTTTATTTTATTTACTAGTTAGAAACTAGTTTGGTTTCCTGAAAAATTCTTAAATTGTCAGACTCTCATCACAGTTATTTTTAATATAATTCATATGTCTTCACTATTTATGTTTAAATTAACTATTAAGACTTGTATTTAAAAAAAGTAAAAGTTAATTAACCTACCAAATGAACACTGAATAAACAGGATGTATCCACAGGTGGTAAATCATTTCAACTGTGAAGGAAATGGGAAAGGAAAACTGATAGCCAGCTGTTCAAAGCAGTGCAAACTGTATGGAGAAAACCTGTGAACTTGAAATCCAAACTGAAGCTGACTGCAATCCCTTCAAGGGAACAGATGCTTAAAGGGAAAAAATTAAAGGACAATTTGTTGTAGAAAATTACTGTTATATTATGATCTGTGATCTAGATATCAAGTTGAAGTTATCTCATATTCAATAGTCCGATATTAGACAAACAATTTGCTTGCACTGGCACAGAACATGAAGATTCTGTATTAAAATTCATAGTACAGCCATCTGGAATAAAACCTGTTTATAACATATACACTTCAGTTGATGCATGACAAACTCTACTCACTCTAACCAGATACAGTATATTAAAAAATGAAAAATTTGATTACATGTTTTTTTTTCAGATCAAACCTCTTCTCAGAATACCTTGAAGACTAAAAATAAAATAATAAGCATTAAATCTATTTAGTGTCAGGTCTGTCAGCAAATACACATTAAAAAGGATTAACTTTATCACAGATAAAAGTTCAAGGTGAGTCATAGAAACACCATATGCCAAAATTGCAGAGCAATTAGGTTTAATTTATGGAAGCTTTCTACAGTTGTTGTCCTTAGAGTGTTGTGTGTGTGCGTGTGTGTGTGTGTTTTGTGTGTGTGCATATCTGTGCATGTGCTTGTGCTTGCCATTATTAAGCATTAGTGTGTGTGCCTTTAGGGTTAATTGTGGCTCTTGCCACTATTTATAGAACAGGTTACCTTAACCCAGGAACTTCTTAAAAATAGGCCAGACTCTTTAAACATGGCTGCTTCTCACACCCTTTCCAGCACAGAGAAGTCAACAAAGACAAAAATCCTAAAGAATTCTCCCCCAAGCATGCCTTAAAATAACAAGACACTAAACTGACTTCATACAACAACCTGCACCCTCCCAGGACAAGAAAACTATAATAGTCTGAAGATTTGCTTCTTTATGGCTGATTAGAGTCTGTTTTACTGGATTATTCTCCTCTGCATGTGGAGGAATTTTTTTTCCTTAGCCCTATCTCTGCTGCTTAAAGCTTTCTGGAGCAAGAATCCCAAATTAGCTATGAAAATGTTCCAACTGTGAAAATTTTTAAACTTGTGCAATTTTTCTTCTGAGGTATTAAATTGAAAATGACAAAATTCAGCAAATTCAGCAAATTATTTCTTCTCTTTTATTTAAATTACTATTTTTCTCACTTTAAAATTATACTATATTCCTATTTTATAGATAATATATTGAGTGTCTTATAAATATTTGAATACCATTTGAAATGCCAAAGAAAAACAGCCAATAGTATTTTCTCCAAGTGAGAATCACATATTATTTTTCATACCTATTGATGTTTTCCCACAATTGAAATAATCATATTTACATTGACTTTGAGTCTCACAGAAATTCCATACTAATATGAGAAATTTCCAGGAAAAATGTTCTCATACCTAATTTCTCTAAGGATTCCAGTATATTCTGATTATCAGAGAATTAACTTAGACTTAGTATTTGTATATTTTCCTCATCTTCTAACGTGAAGAAGTATTATACTCCATAAGTCTTTGATTTTAGTTATATGTATTACAACTGGGTGTGTAGTTATGATTAGATTACAAACTATAAGTTTTCTTTACAACTATATGTTTTAATACTTTTCTTCATTTTTTTCATTATTTTTTCATTATTTTCATTTTTTCATTATTTTTCATTATTTTTCATTACTTTCAATATTTTCATTATTTTCACACAGTGAAATATTATTTTAAAGTTCTTATTTGTTTCTTAATTGTGAATTAAATTCACAATTAAACTTCACAAGAAATTTCTTAATTGTGAATATACAGGTCTGTGCATTATGCACAGAGAACTTTGTTAACAAAACATTGACTTAACTAATAATTGAATACTCCAAGTGTTTAGTGGCTTTCTTTTTATTTCTTCTTACGTCTTTAATGTTGATGTGTGGCCATTCCCCTGCAAGCCCATGTATACATCTGTACAAAGAAATTGCCCTCATATATCCCAGCCCCACCACTAGGGCAGCTGCAACAGCATAGCATCAAAAGTAGAGTGAGCACAGATAAATGAATATGGAGATCCGAGATTGTGGAGTGTTGTGGGTCCGAGCAGCTTCACCAAGTTTCCGTCTCTTCTTTCCCTTCGCGCACTATCACCTTGGTTACTGCTGGGCAGACTTTTCTGCCATGCTGTCAGTAAAATGCTGGTCCTGTTCTTTTCCAAAGTGACTATTTAGACTTTTTGCTAAGCTTTGCCAGCGTTTTATAAAGGAAATAAGAAAAGAAAAGTAAGTAGTAACCTATTCCCTTCTAGTAACACTGGAGATAAGATTGAGTCAATAGAGAAGAGAGTGGAAAAAAAATTTAAAAAAACTTAAAATCTCTAAGTGAAGTCTTGTTTATCCTCTCAAGTGATCTTGTATGAAAATGACCAATATTTACACTAAAATATCTTAAAAAACTCTTCTCCACTGTGAAATACAACTCCAGTTTCCTACACGACTTACAGACATGTATAATCTCTGAAAAGGGTTCTGGATAACATTGAACTGGCACCATCAGTGAATCGTATATATAACTATACCTATTTGCATACTAGTAATACAAAAGATTAATAGAAAAAAAATCCAGTTTGAACTAGGACAACAAAAATAAGAAAAGTTCTCATGTTGAAATTTTAAAAATCTAAAATTTTAAGATAGGAACTAAAACACATACATGACACTCAAATGAGAACAAAATTATAACTCAAGATAATAATTGTGATATTAATTGACAATATTTAGTAACATTAAAATGATAGAGCTATCATCTTATAATGAGATATTCATAAAATCTACAGAAAAACTTTGTTCCTCAAATTCTGCAATTCTTGAAAGAGGTAAGTGAAAAAATAGCTGTAAATAGCAGCTAATGCATAGAATTGCAATGCATAACTGTATCACTGTATCACTGTCTTCCTGTTCATCATCGATTTGCTCGAGCAGGCACCAGTAACATCTCCATATGTCCTGTCTCATGCTAGTAGAGCCCAAGGGCATCTGCTTTCTCCAGGAACATAAAGAGCCTCAAACCATTCCATCAGGTCATGGGAATGAGGTCTATAATTGTTACTGGTATCTGGCATATCAAATACGACACGGGTAGCTTGCCAGGCTCTGCCGTGCGGGTAGCATACTCTTGTAGTCATCTCAAAATCCAGCATTTATTGATGAACCAAGCCAGGCTGTGATAGGCTGGTCTGCTGGGTGGAGTTCTGATGAGGAGGAAGTACGGATGTGGAAAATGGAGCCCTCATGGAGTGGGGGTTGTCTGGCTTGTGAGGCTCTGCTGGGGTGGCGGGCCAGGGCTAGAACCTGCTATCCCTCCCGGCACCTCATGAGTGGCTGGGCACATTGAAAGCCAGAAGCAGCTCTGCCCCATGTCTGTCCATGCGCTTCCATGGTAGGGAGAAATGTATAACTATGTAAGTTTATTAAAATGAAAAAATAACATTCACAAAATTATTACATAATAAATTGTGCATGACTATATTAAATTGATACACTTTAAACAGGTCAAATTAATAGACACAATTAGAAAAAAATCAAACAAATAACAGCATGTTGTCTATAAGAAATTGATCCTGAACCCAGGGATATGGCTTTGTGGTAGAACACTGACCTTGCAAGAGCTTAATAGTAGTTGATACCATGCTATATTGTTGAGTCTGATCTCGGCAGTGCTACCAGTGTAAGGCCCAATGAAACAGTATGTGATTTATGTGACAAAGAGTGTTTAAGACCTGCCTTTTAGAATGCAAATACCTATACACAGTGAGCATCATGTCTAAGGGTGGAAGCACTGCAACAAACTGTGAGAATTCTGGACATCACCAAAAAACATAAGAGAAGGGAGACAGAAACATTAATAGATAAATAAGAATGACAACATTGCAGAAAATTTGTTTTTATCAAAGAGAGTAAAGGGATAAACATAGAAGGTATATAAAGGAAGCAAGAAAAATAAAACCAAAAAAGGGATGGCTTTTTTTTATTTATTTTTGCTAATTACAAAACAATAACTGTTTTTAAAGCACTTATAGTTTGTGATAAAATTTAACACATAAAAATGCAAATAATTATATTAGTAGTCATAATTAATTAAGCCAATTTCATTAATGTCAGTGAGTGAAATATAAATCTCTAATATGACAAATTTATTTAGAATTATTTCAAATCATGTGTTACTTCATTCTCTTTTTGTGATGTAATTAGGGTATGTAATATGAGGATGGAAAATAGCGGTTTTCCTAGAAATTCGTGCAAAGTCACATTAATGTGATGAATTATTTATATTTATAAGTATGAGCGAGTCACATATTTTTTGTTCAACGTATATATATATATATATATATATATATATATATATATCAGTACAGAAATGATCTAATCAAGTATGTTAAAACCGGGGTTAGGTTTAAAATGAAAGTTAATACATACACATAACTGTAGCTTTTTTTTCTCTTGTACATTCTAGAATTTTGAAAACTTTATACAATTTGTAGAATTCCTAGTTTTCAGTCCCTTGTCTTTCATAATCCTTCAGCCATTCTCCCAGAGGAAATATTTTATCACACTATGTGTAATCACACACAAATTAAAAATATTACAATTTTGGGTGCTAGTCTTGGAAACCAGTGTTTTATAAGACAGAAATCTATTTAAAATATATACATATGCAAATATATAATATATAGATTAATAAAATAATTATGTAATATATAGTAAATATGTGTTACATTAATCTATTAAGTAATACCGTAAATATGTGTTATGAAATAATATAAATATGTAGTATATATTCTCGACATTTGGGCATTGTAGGAAATTCTCATCCTCACAAATACTTTTTCTCTTTTTGTACACTGCCTCACAAGTAATGTTCACAGGGTACAATTGTTGTTACTGGAAGCCACTCTGGTGACAGTAGGTCAGTCAGTCTGATGGATTAGTCATGGGCCGGGCTGTGCAGTGCTGCTCCAGATAGCTGGGCAGGGGCTCAATAAGAGGTCCAATCCTGGGGTGCTCAGGGCTAGAACACCTATATCTATATCTGTATTTTCTTAGGGATCTTGTTGTGCTGAGGTTTGGACTGTACAGAGCACGATGGTATGTTCTCTAACCTCTGAGTTATCTCTCAAATGCCTAGTCCATATACTTTATCTTGGTACACCATTGTCTATACTCTTCATACCTATATCTTAAACTGTGCAGCAATGTATATGAGAACATATATTGTTCTGCTCCCCTGAGTGCCTATGAATTTTCTAAATGAATTTTGGATTAATAACTCACTTCTAATCCCCCTATAGTAAATGGATATATGCATTTTAAGGTTGGTATTCTATGCTTTCATAATATGAAAAGAAGAAGGAATAAAATATTTTATCTCTCAAGGTTGCTGTAAGAAACAAGTGAGATCTTCCTTTTTCCTTCCTTCCTTCCTTCCTTCCTTCCTTCCTTCCTTCCTTCCTTCCTTCCTTCCTTCCTTCCTTCCTTCCTTCCTTCCTTCCTTCCTTCCTTCCTCCTTCCTCCCTATCTTCTTTGAGAACTAACTATAAAATATAATAGGTCATATCATTTTTAAATAATTTTCTTGTAATTTGAATAATAAACAAGTTACATTTTTTAACTACTGATGCTCATTCTGGCTAATCAGTGTCTTTGTAAATTCCTGAGCTGAAATGATAAGTTTTAACAGCAAACTTAAATGTGCATAGAGGTTTGGATTTCTATCATGTGCCTTCTCTGAAAATGCAAGTGCAGATATCCTAAGAATTCAAGAATGAAATAAATGTTTGATAGTGAAAGTCATTGTTTTGTTTTCTGTTGTTTCATTTGTTTCTTTAGTATACATGATTCACTAATATAAAAGCTACTAAACATTATAACTTTTACGCAAATTTTTATGTCATCTTAAATCCAATACTGGGAACATAATCCCTAACCTCTAAAAAAAAATTAAACCACTGGAGTACAGTTTTATTGTTCTAAAAAATTGTGAACTGATCATTTTGTAAAAGCTCTGGAACAAGTGACTGATAGCAAGTTCAGTAATGAAAAGACAACATTTGCTGCAACTTTACTCCATAAAGTAAGGCCTGATGAAAATGGAACATTAATATGCAGGTTATGTTAGATGCAGCTAGACTTTCAGAAAAATGAGCAGTAATCAAATGAGGGTGTCACATAATACACAGCAAGCAGAGAGCCAATTATGTAAATGAATGCCCAAGGTTAGCATGATACAATGCTTTTTAATTTGACTAATATTAAAATCAACTTGTTCTTTATGTAATAGATGGCTGTGACAACAGTTAAAGAGCACCAAATGTTTTTTGTAATCCCCTGTCAAATTAAAAATGCTGTTTTGAGTGACCTGCTTTCTTCAGTGCAATGTTTGAAAGGCTTAAAATGTGCAATATTTCCTTGGCTTCAAAACATTAGACTAAAATGCTTCAGAGATAAAAGTCATAATGACCGGAGCACAACCACCTTCTTCAGTTGAAAATACCTAATAGTGAACTGTTGCCATAGTAAACTTACAAAATAAGAAGGCTCTTTCATTTAGTTCTTTTCACTTTGATACATAAGCTCCAGGTACATTTTTATTATAAAAATTTCCTTCTAACTCTAATTCTGTTAGACCTTGTTTTCTATTTTCTTCCCTCCTCACTAATCTACCCATCAGCCTCATGTTTGTTATGCTTTTTAAACAATGCTCACTATATATACTGTATTAATCTAGTTACCAATGTAAAGTAAATGCACATGTAGATAAATATACATAAATGTATAAGAAATTATATCATCATACATGAAAAATATTCAGTCCTAAATGCTTTAAAGCAAATTAATCCATTTTAAAATAACAATTAGTAGGATTCATTTCTTAATATAAATTTGGTGATATGTCACACTTAGAAAAGCAATAAATTATTTTTTTAGTATACATGAAAGTGTAATTTCTATATAAATAGTAATATGTATATGGTAATATGCATTCTGTATAAGACTATTGTCTAAGAAATGACAAAATAATTTTCACCTTAAAAATGTTCTAACAGGTCCCAAAGTGCTCTTATGCTAGATGAAATTTTCATCAGCATAAAAATCAACAAGATTTGGAAAACAGGTTTAAAGAAGAATACAGAAAATTCACCTTTTTATCTTGACCTTTATCTCAAGTGATCAACCTCAACAATTAAGAAAACAGGTTGAGCTTTTTGCTTTAAATGAAACACTGATTGCACATCTTGAATGTGATGATGATAATGATAATGGATATTTCTCATAGTTTTCTATTCTTAAAAAAGATGAACTATTAATCAATTTTGTCTTTTTATTTTGTTGGTTTTTCTAGACCAGCAATTTATAACATCTGCATATCCATTTTACAAAAAGGAACATAAACTTTATTTATTTATTTATTTATTTATTTATTTATTTATTTATTTATTTATTTATTTATTCTTGCTTTTTTTGGCCACACCAGGCTGTGCTCAGGGGTTTCTCCTGGCTCTGCACTCAGGAATTACTCCTGGAATTGCTTGGGGGACCACATGGGATGATGGGGATCGAACCCAGGGCAGCATGGGCCAGCATGTAAGGCAAATGCCCTACTGCTGGGCTATCTCTCCGGTCTAAGAAACATAAACTTTAGACTGAAAATTTCTATATATGTCTACAAGAGCCTAGATATTAAATTTCATCAACTTCTAGAATGCATTATGAGTATAAATATATATTGGCAAAGTCACCATTCACATTATTAAACTCTCTCAAGGAGAGATAGTACTTTAGGGTATTAATGTTTTATGACTTACAAAACAGGCTTTCTTGAGCTTTATGTACTGCTATGACACCATGTGATGAGATAAGTGAGAAAAGACTGGCAGAATCATGTGTTATTCTAGCTTTCAAAGTCATAGCTATGACTATTATTGTCTTAATTTTGATATGAAGTGTCATTACTGTCATCAGAAATAATAAAATACTGCTTATATGGATATAAAATTGAAATAAAAAGAACAATGAAAAAATTTTAATTTTTTTTCATTAGCAAGGTTAAACATTTTCTGACACTATCATTGTTCCAATACCTTTCAATTTTATTTGTTTTACAAATAAGCTATTTAATATCACTTGATCACTTGATCACTTGAATCCCGTTATTCATCGATTTGCTGGAGCGGGAGCCAGTAACATTTCCATTGGACCCTATCACATGCCAATGTAGCCCAATGGCATTTGGTTGATTCAGGAATATGAAGAGCCTCAAACCGTTCCTTCATGGTCTTGACAAGGAAGTCTGACCATCTTGTAGGTGGGTGGCCACGTGATCTTTTGACATCCCGTGGGATCCAGTCGGTAATGGCTCTAGTATAGCGCTTCATCTCCAAATCGCATTACATGTCCAGCCCATCTGATTTTCAATGCCTTGGTAAACGAGACAGCGTCCCTGATTCTGAAATAGCGACAGAGGTCAGAACTCCAGATTCCTTCTCTTACTTGAGTGAGGAGTGATATTCCAAGCATAGCTCTTTCAATTCCTCTCTGGGAGACCCAAATAGCATTCTCAACCTGCTTTTGTAGGGACTATCCCAAGGGACTCAAAAACACATAGCAGAAACACTATCTTTACTTCTTTATTTATCACAGCTTTTGTCGCATGTTCCAAGGAACAATTCTTCTCCGGTGTCAAATACAGCATGATGCAACTGGCGCCTCCTCATCTCAGTCAGACCAATGATGTCGTACTTGATCTTTTCTGCTTGCACCATCAGATCCTCAACATATGTTTCCAATGCCAGCGTACGTGCATTGAAAGTACAGACGATCATTTTAGTCCTTCTTCGTTTTGGAAGCCTAGGATGGCTGTGAAATTTTATCAGGCACTGCTTGTTTGCCTTTCTTAATGCTGCCATATTAAGGGCTCTTTCAGGGTCAGGAAAAGAAACATTTCTGTTACTGGATTTGGCATATCGAACACGCATTGGACAGCTTGCCAGGCTCTGCCATGTGGGTGCTATATTCTCATTACTTTGTGGGGCTCTCTCAGAGGGGTGGGTATAATATTTACAGTAATTTGGAGGTAAATCGCGCGGCCATGCAGCGGCTGTGCCAAACAGGGAAAGCTGGTTTCTGCTCTGCCTGGTGCACCAGGTGTCTTAGGCTCAAGCATTCCTGCCTTGAAATACTCTCCTCTGAAGGGCGGGTCTCCGCGTGGTGGGTCCTTGTAGGCTGGGTTTCTGACAAACCAGGCTGGAGACTGGATTAATCAGCTGGGTGGAGATCTTACCAGCTGCAGAGTGTGGATTGTGAAGACCGCTACCAGCAAGGTGTGGGGGTTTCTCTGGGCTCCTCCGAGGCTCCATCAGGATGGTGGACTCCGGTCGGAAGTTGCTCTCTTGGTCCATGGAATGCAGGGGGTTCAATGGGGAAAGCTGGTTTCTGCTCTGCCGGGTGTACCTGTGTCTTTTCTACTTCCCTGATTATTTTAGCTAAAAGCATCAATGGAGGACTAACCAGGAAACAGAAGCTACAGCAGTAGTTTAAGCATAGAAAAATTACATATAATAATTAACATTATTGAATATAGACAGAAAAAGTGAATGTCGAAGAATCCAGAGGTAGCAAATATAGGAAGGGAGTAATCATTAAATCTTGGATTGAGAGAGAGTATCCCAAGAAATTTTATATTGAGAAGAGCCCCCACTGCATCTCATCTTACCCCCATCTCCTGCGCTGTCTCCCATTGTTTTGATGTTGTTCAAGTTAATATGACCATTATCACCAGATATACAGTTTGCTAAAAATAATCATATGCATATCGGCACCCCTCCTCCTTTACCGTAACATATTCCTATTAGCATCCGTTCCAAGTGTACATTTTTTTTCCTCCTATGCATATTGTTCTTTTGTTAATATTCATATGTGATATCCGCTGTACTATTATTCCCGCCCCTCCGAAAACACTTATCCATTGTGAAAACCAGTCAGACACTTTCAGGTTTCATCCACCTGCTCTCCCTGCAACCTTTGATGGCTCAAATCGAATTGATAGCCCAGAGGGTAGGGCGTTTGCCTTGGACACGGTTGGTCCATGCCGGCCTGGGTTCGATCCCCGACATCCTATATGGTCCCCCTATTTAATATAAGTATTTCAAAATATTATATTCATAAGAAATCTCACTTAAAATTGATCATTTTTAAGTGAGATTTCTTACTCACTTAAAAGTGAGTAAAAAAGAATATAAAAAATAATATAAAAAAGAATATAAAAAGCATAATTTTTGCTTAAACTTTTTTTAATATTTGTTCTTTTCAGTCATCATGTAGAAATTCTATTGACTCATTATTTCATAAGCTATATTGATTCATAAAAATATTAAATACTTAGTCATGAGACATAGCACAGTTAATATTAAAAACATATTCTTATATCACTGATGATCATATTATAAAGGACAAATAGACATGTGGGTAAAATTCAGAACATGTTCTATAGTGGAAAGTATCAAGCAAAATAATTCATCATAAATAAGTAATAAATAATGTTGATGGTTAGGAAAATGGTGCACATTTTAATGGTGTGACTGGGAATGTCTTACAAAGATTATTAAAAATGAGAGGAATGAACCATGCATATATAGTGAAGAGTTTTAGACAAAGGGATTACCAATTTCAAGTATGTGACTGCTCTTTCAGTGAAAAACCACTTTTTTCAGAGGCTGAGTGAACAAGAGATTAGAGAAGAGACCAAATGTTAAAAAACAAGTTGATTTTTAATGGACCTTATTGAATTTTTTATGATTTTTAGTAAAATAAACTGAAAAAATTAGGTTTAATAAATTGTATAATTTAAATTGATTTAAAAGTATTTCTGTGATATTAAAAAAAAAACGATCCTTATTATGTGAGAATATAGGTAAGATAGATTTATAGAATACTATCAAACCCAAAGTCAGATGTCTTGCAACTTTATTCGGTCAATAGAGTTGACTTTATTGACAAAAGTCTAATAATTTGAAGACAGATTCCAGAGGAATTGAAATAATGATGGTAATTTAGAAATATAAAGCTAAATTGAAATAAAGAAAAAGATGGATAAGAAGGAAAACCAATTTGTTGGTTTTCTAGCTTTAATGTACAAGTTGTCATGGAAATGAGACGAAATGAAATATTTGGTGAAGTAGAAAGCAAACAGTACAGGGGGTCACTAGAGATGTTAAGATAAGATATTTATATCTGTGAAGGAATTCTGCTTGATGTATATACTGTTGGGTCCCTTTAAGAGACTTAAGAGATGCCTTAAACGGATGACATTTATTTCTTAAAGGATGGCCAATAATCCAATTTATGGTAATATTTAAGATTTGCGAAAGCAGTTGAAGAGTCAGTTGAGACTGGGTTCCTAGCCTGGCTGGCAGGAGTGAGTTTGAGGAGCAGAGAGCCTGACAGGATAGAGTGTTAGAGGAGCAGAGAGAAGGGTTGGCTGAGCCTGCCTAAAGGCAGAGCAAGGAAATAGTCTGAAGAGAGAGTATTAAAGAGAGTTCAGAACCTCTAGACTGGTTCTATACCTAATACTGTCAGTTATTCAGTCATACAGTTGAAAACTGACCAAACATGTGACCATACTAATGTATGGTCAAAATAAGACTATGTAGTCTAAACTTGATTATCTAATTTAACAAAACAAGACTGTTATAGTTGCAATGGTGATGTTACTGTGAAATATATATGAGAAAAAAATTTATGACTCAAATGAGTAGACATTAATTACTATGGGTATAAACAAACTCTGTCTTTCTTATGCTGTTTTCATATCTTAAGCTAGTCCCCCTACAGTGTCCACTCCAAAATATTTGTTTTCTTGATGTGAACTTTGACCAAATTCCATGAGAATATTTCTAAGATTGATAATCGATAATGATCACATAATTTTAACAACTGGATTTTTTCAAAAAAAATCATATATGCTAACTCTTGAAGTTGTTTCAGTTCCCTTATGAATTTTAAAGGAAACATAGGAAATAACACTGTAACATAACATTAGGTTTAGATTTCCACAATTCTTCAATTGCTTAACAAAGTGAGAAGGTAATACCTTTCAGGAGTTTCATATGCTGGCACATTTGTTGTAGTTTTTTTCTTATTTAATTTGCATCAATATGCATATGAACCGATTTTCCAGCTTGCAGTACTAGAAAACACATACAGGCACACATCACATAGACATTTTCAAACATTTATACCTATAACACAAAAATCACTAAACAGAAGGCAAGGTGTCTGAGATTGATCTATGTTTTATCAGTGCCCCTGTATACAATTTGCTTTGAACCAGAATAAAGTTTATCATATCAAAGATGAAAGTGGTAGAACGAAAACAAATTATTTTTGTTTTGGTTTGAGTGAAACCTCATGATCTCTTTATGGCTCTGTCCTCTAGAGTGACCCGTTATGGTGCTCAGTGGAACATATATTTATATGTATATATATATATATACACACATATGTGTGTGTTGTGTGTGTATGTGTATGTATGTATGTATATATAAATATGCATATATACATAGATAGATAGATAGATAGATAGATACATACATACATACATACATACATAGTTCTGGGGATTTAAACTGAGGTTTGTCACATGAAAGGCATATCTCTCTGACTCAGACTACCGTGTTCAAACTTTATTGAATAGTTTATTTGCCAAATATAATATTACTGGATTTTTTGCAATAAATCTTGATATTTTCAAAATATTTGACAGAACTCTATTTAAGGATGCCTGTGTAATTTAATTTAAATGTATTAATTTCCATTGTATGAACTGAAGAGATAAGGCAGTTTTGTTGGCTTGCAGATATCTCAGATTAAACCCAGGCATCACATGTGGTCCCCTAAGAACTATGAGGAGGACCAAGTACAGAGCCAGGACTATGACCTGAGAATGGAATGGTATGCTCCCAACCAACCCACCACCCAAAAAATACTTTTATAGCCAAAAGTAATGTAAAAATACATCTGGAGTGATAGCACAGAAGATAAGGTGTTTGTTTTGCACACAGCTAACACAGGTTTGATCTCCAGCACTCATATGGTTCCCCTGCCCCCATCCCAGGTAGCATCAGGAATAATCCCTGAGTACTGGTTGGGTGTGAACCAAAAGCAAAAAAAAAGGAAAAACAAAAACAAAGAAGATGAAATAAAATTTTCCCCTTCTATTAAATTTTCTTTTGAGTATTTAACAGAATTAGTGCAACGCATATTTAATAATTTTTCTCTGTGTATCGTTGCATTAAATTTATTAATTTATATAACTGTGACTCCATGAGGACCACCATTTTCCACATCCAGACTTCTCCCTCGTCAGAACTCCACCCAGCAGACGTGCCTATCACAGCCTGGATCATCAACACCCACCCTGCATAGTCTTTTTCAAGTCCGGCTCAGATATACTGATCCAGAGTCTCACAGACATGGGGCAGAGCTGCTACTGGCTCTCCCTGTGCCCAGCCGCTCATGAGGCACCCGGGAGGAATGGCGGGTTCTATCCCTGGCCCGCAAAACCAGCAGAGCCTCGCAACAAGCCTGGACGACCCCCACTCAATGAGGGCCACTATTTTCCACATCTGGACTTCCCTCTCGTAAGAACTCCACCCAGCAGAAGAGCCTATCACAGCCCAGCTCATGCGGCCGCTAGGCCATGCGGTTCATCAAATATTGCTGTATTTAGAGTGACTACTAGAGTATGCCACCCAAATGGTAAACCTGGCAAGCTACCTGTGTCATATTGATATGCCAAATACCAATAACAATTATTTTCCTCATTTCCATGACCTAATGTAATGGTTTGAGGCTCTTTATGTTCCTGGAGCAAGCAGATGCCCTTGGGCTCTACTAGCATGAGACAGGACATATGGGGATGTTACTGGTGCCTGCTCGAGCAAATCAATGATGAACAGGAAGACAGTGATACAGGGAATACATGGTAACTTTTTGAAAAATATTTTACTTTAATAAGATTTGTACTAATAAATGTATACATATTTATAATGTAAAATGACTTGATTTCCAATCAGTTAATGCTTATAAAATAAATGAAGATGGATTATTTTCAAAATACAATTGGTTTAAAACTATGCATCCTATTTAACATATCAAAACGTTTCTACCTGCTGATTACAAACATAACTTATTGCACAATAGTTTAGACATGGGACATATCAAAATTTTATTTTAACAATGCATATAATAATATGATATATTAAGTTATTATAATATTTTGTAATGTTTCATAATGTATTTTAATGTGTTATAATGTATTGTAATATATTGTATAATTGTATATTGTATACACAATTGTATATTGTATAATATATTGTATAATTATAATGTATTATTATGTATGTGGAAACAGACCTTAATTTTCAGGCACTTAGGTAACCCAATAGTTGCCTTATGAATATATGCTTGTGTTTCTTATTATAATGAAACAAAAAAATAAAATAAAGTAGAAAGATTAATATACTATTTAATTAAGCATAGATTAATATAAATACATTTAAAAAAAGGTTTATTAAATTGCTAAAGCTATTTACTTGTAGCTGGACTTTTCTATAACTTTCCTGTCAAGAAACTTAATAAAATTGAGGAAATTGATACTTGTTATCAAATAATCTTCTATCACTATCGCTATCTTCCCGTTGATCATCTAATTGCTAAAGCGGGCACCAGTAATATCTCCATTTGTCCTGTCTCATGCTAGTAGAACCCAAAGGAATCTGCTTGCTCCAGGAACATAAAGAGCCTCAAGTCATTATATTAGGTCATGGGAATGACCTAATATAAATGTTACTGTTATTTGGCATATCAAATATGACACGAGCAGCTTGCCAGGCTTGCCGTGCGGGTGGAATACTCTTGTAGTCACCTCTAAACAAAGCAATTATTGATGAACTGCATGGCCGCTAGAGGCCGCACGAGCCGGGCTGTGATAGTCTGGTCTGCTGGGTGGAGTTTTGACGAGAAAGAAATAATCTTAACCCTGATATAACAATATTTATGTTATGTCTGTAGTCAAACAGCTTAGTGATAGTAAACATTTTTTTTTATATTCAAATACAAGTTTGATCACACAGCTGTACTAAAATTTTGATGGCATCTTTTACTATATCCTTCTTTCAAAATATAGAACTCTGCATATTCCAAATAAAATTGTAGATAGCAAGTATGATTACAATATAGGGGTATTGGGAAATCGCCTTATACTGTACAGACAATATAGTTCCCTTCACAGCCAATATTAATAGCACTGAAAAGGTTTTGAGAACCACCAGCAGTTGCTCAATAACAAAGAAAAAAAGAAATAGAGCCAGTAGAAGAGGAAGGATGAAACAATGAAAGAAAACAATAGAGATGTGAGTGAGGAAGGAAGGAAGCAAGGAAGGGAGGAAGGGAGGAAGGGAGGAAGGAAGGGAGTAAGGAAGCACACGGAAGGAAGGAAGGAAGCGACCAAGGAGGAAGGAAGGGAGGGAAGGAGGGAGAGGGAGGAGAGGGAGGGGAGGGAGGGAGCGAGGGAGGAAGGAAGGAAGGAAGGAAAGAGAGAAAGAGAAAGAAAGAAAGAAAGAAAGAAAGAAAGAAAGAAAGAAAGAAAGAAAGAAAGAAAGAAAGAAAGAAAGAAAGAAAGAAAGAAAGAAAGAAAGGAAGGAAGGAAGGAAGGAAGGAAGGAAGAAAGAAAGAAAGAAAGAAAGAAAGAAAGAAAGAAAGAAAGAAAGAAAGAAAGAAAGAAAGAAAGAAAGAAAGAAAGAAAAGAAGAAAGAAAGAGAAAGAAAGAGCGAGAAAGAAAGAGAGAAAGAAAGAGAGAGAAAGAGAGAGAAAGAGAAAGAGAGAGAAAGAAAGGGTGACAAGGATGAATAGAAGGAACGATGAAAAGAAGGTTGTCTCTGTCTCATACCATACAAAAGGGATGAATTTAAATTCATTATAGATATATGAATAAGAACAAAATCTGTAATATATAATCTCATAAAACCTCAGAAATGTTTTTTGACTTCACTGGGAAAGAGACCAATAGCAAAACTGAGAAATGGGTTATTAGAAGAGTTTGAATTTTTATATGAAAAGAAACTCAGGTAAATAAGAGAAACTATTTGCACAAATAGCATTTAAAATTTCTAAATATTTAGGGACTGGAATCATAGTACAGTGAATAGGTAGTTTGCCTTTCAACCAGCTGACCAGAATTTTATCCTGAACATTTATCATACTCCCAAGCACCTCTAGGATTAATTATTGAGTTCAGAGCCAGGAGTAAGCCATGAGCTCAGATGGGTGTGTCACCAAAACAAACATGCAAAAAGAAGAAAAAATAAATTATTAGTATTCAAAGATATACATCACTCACAAAAAAGATCAACAACAAAAGTAATACCTTCAAAAATTAGAGAAGAGATTCGCATACCACAATAGGCACTATGAATATCTAGTGGTCATATTTTAAAATCTTCATTCCCCTTATGATCAAATAAATTTAATTTAAACCAATCGGATATGACTTCACACAAGTGAAAGAATATTATATATCACAAGACCTGAAAACAATCAGTGTGTCAAAGTTTTGTTGAGAAGCAAACTATTCTACCATTGTTCTAAATATTTTCTTTTTCAGCCACAGTAAAAAAAAGTATAGAAATATTTCATAAAATTAAGAAGAGAGATATGATGTGATCCAGAAATTATATTTCTTGTCATATGTACCCAAAACACAAATCAATTAACTTTAAAATATATTTACAAACCTGTGTTCAGTGAAGGAGTTGGTGCAATAAACAGAATATTAAAACCCAGTGACTCACCTGTAGATATATAGATAAAGAAGCTGTGGTATATGTCCACAATGAAATTACATGCAACTATATGCAAACACGAAATATTACAGTTCATTGTAACTCAGTTGGAACTAGAATACAGAAGATATCAGATAGAAAAAAATAAGTCAGTTGGAGAATGATAAATACCAGATGGTTTTGCTTTCCTGTGGTATGTAGAATAACAAAACAATGTAACTGAGAATATCAAAATATTATTCAAAATATTTTTCTCTTCCTCTTCTTTATTTATGATGTCACATGCTTTGTGTTCAAGGTCACTGATTAGAAGTTAAGCTCATTTTGTAACTGTGTCCTGATGCTGTACTTTCAGTTAATTCAATCTTAGGATAAGTTCATAAGTTTTTTCCTAAGTCTTTTTTAAATTTATTAAATCTCTCATTGATTTTTGCAGTTCAGTGAACATCAACTTAATTGTTACTTTAACATCAACCTTAGGTAGCATACAAATTTGTTGAGAACTTTAGAACTTTCACGGTCCACATTTATTTTTACTTAGTTATTTTTTAAGTGGGGTGGGCACAACTTACAATTCTCAGGGGTAACTCTGAGCTTTTCACTCAGCTCCACATGCCTAGATTCAGAAGAAAATGTAAAATGGTAGCAATTGAACACACATTGACTGTGTGCAATGTAAGCACCCAGTTGAGTTCAATCGCCTACACCCAAACTTGATTACTTTTCAAACATCTGCACCTAGTTTTTAATTTTTTTCTACTAATGTTGGTTAGCAAAGGCACTTGCATATACATATAAATTTTACAAGATAATTTTGTATTTTTTAATTGTTTGTCTCCATGTATATCAGTTTGAATTATACGTCAATTCCTTGTATATTATTGTAAGTCCTATTATAAGTCTTATAACTCTTATTATAAGAATAATAAGTATTATAAGTCTTATGAGAATTTTAAGTCTTTCCTTGTATATTATTTTCTACAAACTTTCACTCTACTTGCTACATTTTAGCACATTTACTTTTGTTAAAATATAGAGTTGTTGAAGTAATTTTACAATGACTAAACAAACAGTCTGTTAGTTTATATCATCTTTGTCTTTACAGTATCTTGGGAAAATTTGTGTATTCCGTTTTCTTTATAGTTCTTAAGCTAAAGTCCTAAGACACTGCTCTGTAAACTCTAATTTGTCTTATATGAAGGAGATGACTAAGTCACAAACAATATGTTTTTTTAAAATAAATTTTCAAATATCACTGGGGTCAGATATGCATCTGATTAATGACAGATAAACATTAATCAAACTTTTCAAGTGATCAATCAGGAGATATAGTGTAGCAATTAGTGCATCATAATAGATTATTTTTATGCCAAAAGTGGAACTAAGAGTTCACCAAAACCATCTGAAAATGTTAAAATGAAGGAGACAACAAGCCATAATAGGGCCTAATCCAAAACAAGGCTGTATCTGACCCGAGGCATGGAAATCTCATCATGAAAAAAAAGGAAATACAGATACTATTAACTTGATTTTACCGGGCCAAACCAGAATATCAATCCTCCTTAAAAGTTATCATCTTTGATCTGACTGGGTCCCTTTGACCTGTTGTTCTCTACTTCAGTATCAATTCAATAAACCCTTGCTTTGTAAGTATGTATGTCTCCTCAGATAAATTCAACCAAGTGTTAGTACAGGAGTCCTTCTTTTGGCCTAAGAAGTGATAGCCTATTAAAAATAACAATAATAACGACAGGGATGATATTAATTAAATAAACAGACAATAAGATTTCTCCAACTTGGCAAAATTCTGGGCTTCCAGCTATCCCAGAAATGTGCTTTAAAGACATAAAAGGACATTGAAATTTATCTTATTTTTGTAAATGAACAATTGTAGTCTCTTAAGAGTTTTAATAAAAAATAATGCAATTCCTTAGAAAGAGTCATGTTTAAATTGCTAGTATTCAAAATTGTCTCACCAAGAATTAATTACCTAAGAATTCAAGAAAACTACAAAATGTTAGTTCAAGAAATAAAAGAAGACATGAGTAAATGTTAACACATTCCGTGCTCTTGAATTAGGAGAATTAAGATTGTTGAAATTGCAATACTCACCAAAACATAGATAAAATGCAGTCCTTGTAAGGATATACATGGCATTTTTCAAAGAAAAGTACTTCTGAAATTAATATGGAACAATAAACTAATAGCTAAAGCAATCCTTTGGGAAAAGAAGATGGTAGGCATAAACTACCCCAATTTCAAGCAAAACAGTAATAATTAAAATAGCATGGTATTGAAATAAAGACACATCAGCAGACCAATGGAAGAGAATTGAATATCTTCTCACATGCCCTTAAATACGATCACTTAATTTTTTATAAGGAGCAAGAAATATGAAGTGGAGTAAGAAAAGCCTCTTCTATAAGAGGTGCTAGGTAAACTGAGCAGATATATGTGAATTAAATAAACTCAGACCTCTATCTAATATCATCCACAAACATCAGATTAAAATGGATTTAAATCTTCACTACTAGACCTGAATCCATATTGTACATGAAAGACAATGTAGGCAAGTATTTCACTGATAGTGAAGTTAAAATAGCAAGTGGAAGCAAAGATTAACATTGGGCAGTATTAAATTAAGAAGCTTAACATTTCCTCGTGTCCTCTTTTATTTCATGAAGTAACACTTTGTAGTTTTCTTGTTTCTGACATAATTAATTTTCTGAGGAACATTTGTAAATGCTAGTAATTTAAGTATGACACTTTCAAAGAATTTGTGTTTCTTTAAATGAAAAATCTTTAAGAGACTGCATCTCAAAAGAAATGATGATCAAGATACAAAGAGAGCCATGGGATGAGAAAAGTATTTATGCAATACCCATCTGCTAAGAGGTTACTATCCAAGATATGTAAGCACTGGTAGGACTTTTGAAGAAAAATGATTCCAATCTTATCAAAAACTGGGGAAACAGTGAACAGAAACTTCCCCAAAGAATGAATGCAAATGGCACATTAAAAATGGTCGACATGACTAATTATTAGAGAGATGCAAATCAGAGTAAGAATAAGTTACTATCTCACATCACAGAAAGAGGCACACATCCAAAAGAACAAGAACAGTCAGTGCTGGTGTGGTTGTGGAGATAAAGGAACTTTCATTCATTGTTGGTGAGAATACCAACTGGCCCAGCCTTTTAGGAAAACATTATGTATTCATTCCTTAAAAAACAGCACAATACCATCTACACTTCTATTTTCATTGTAGCACTCCTCACAATAACCATAGTCTGAAACCAACCGAATGCCCTAGAACAGACAACTGAGTAAAGAAACTCTGGTACATATATACAGTGAAATACTACAAAGCTATTTGGGGAAAAGGGAAGTCATAATATTTGCTTATAAATGGAGAAACATGGAGATTACCATGCTGAATAAAAGGAGTTCAAAGTAGAGGAACAGATATACAATGATAGCATTCATTTCTGCAATGTGAAACAACAACAACAAAGATTAATTTCCAAGACCAGAGAAAACAGGGGCCAGGAGGATTGGTCAATGGTTTTCCAACTATTGCCACAATGGCTTGCCACAAGTGTGTGTGGGTTGAAAGGTAAATTAGCAAAGTAAAGGAACCCATATGACAATATAGTTGAATATAAACACAAGAGCTAAATGGTGATAGCATGTAAAGTGTTATATATATAACCTTTCAATATCTGTCCCACAAGTCATAATGTCCTTAAGGAGAGAGAAAGAGAGAATGTGCATGTGTCTGTATGTGAGAGAGAAAGAGGGAGAAGAAAAGTATCTGCCATAGACGCGGTGGTTGGAGGGAGGGAAACTGGTGATATTGGTGGTGGGAACACACAATGATGAATTGACAGGCATTAGAAAATTATATCACTAATACCCTATCATGAACAACCTTGACCTGTATCTCTTGTGATTCCATATAAAAACTAAATAAAAATTAAAATAAACCTAAATAAATAGATAGCATCAAAAGGTATTACCTAACTTGACTAATTTTCTAGTGTTGAATGGCATCAGTGTTCTCATCTGGGGCTTTAGATTCACACATTTGACTCCTATGACATTATGACATAATGTCCAAGGTAATACATTTACCTCTAAAACCACACCTTTATTCTATTTCCCAAGATCCCTAAGGTCATCTTATGAATTGAGATCAATGTTGATTAAGCTGTAAGGGTTAGCGCCCATCGAATACTTGTGGCATTGAAGCAATTTAAGTATAACATATTTGCCTATTAGAATTGTGTCTCCTAGGAAATGTGATGTCCTTCATGCCTAGAAATTGCTGAACAGAATGTCATTCTGAATCATAGCAACACATGCATCAGATGTTGTATGCCAGTCAGAGTAAATTGAGTCAAGCTCAGAGGGAAGATTTATCTCCAGACAGAATAAGAACCAATATTATAAAAATAATAAAAATTGTAAGCTAAATGAAAAATTTTACACTGCTATATTCAAGCAGAATAACACAGGACAGATTGATATCTTTCCTTCAAATCATCAAAGTGTACTTGTCAGGTAAATTTCACAGTTTGAATTTTACAATCCTATTCAGAGGATAACAAATCAGGATGTCTTTGAGAATTGGTCATGAATTGGTATCAAAATTGAGAGGAGTAACTCTGAGTATTTTTCTATTGTAATATAAGTTTTTCCAAGAGAATGATGGCTTCACTTCTGCATTATTATCAATTTATGGGCTTCATTACTTTTGAAACAATTTCTCCTCATTTTCAAACTCTTACCTGTCATTATCAAAATTGCTGTTCTGAATGGGAGTTTGATTGAGTCATAGTGGTCACCCACAGTTTAGTTCCAGGAATGTAATCCACATTTATCTTTTCAGTTCACTGTCTTGGAGAAGGAATAGGATTTCCCAATTAAAATAAAATGTATTATCTTGCCATTAAAAATGGGTAGCGTATTGTCCAATAGTGTCCTACTTAATATACAGAGAAGTTGCTTTTAATCTTACTATTTGTTTTCTTTTATTGTTATTAAGAATATTTTTGTTTTAATAATTTGCAAACACATGTCTTGCTTTATGCCAAGTTTCTATCTGTTCTTCTTGAAGTTACATATTTTCATAAATAACAGCAGACTAGAAATTAATATGCTTCCCTGAGCTTATGAGACTCCATAGAAAATTAATGGAAATATCTGATTCATAATCAGAAATTCACAAGTGCAAGTAATGGCCTAGTATTTTGATGAATGCCGCAGACTGCTCAGTCGGTGTGAGCTCTAAGTCTCGGGGTAACCAGCGTGAGGAAATCAGGAGGACAGGAACATCGGCGCGATGGACAGACAGACACAGACACAAGAGAGGTCAAATGCTGCTGCTGCTGCTGCTGCTGCTACTGCTGCTGCCGTTTACTGGGGGGCAAAGCTTTTCTTCTTATGTTCAACAAATGCACAGACACAAGGTTACACCAGTTATTTTTTAGCAAAGGAGACTTTTTTTTATCAAAAAGGAGTTATCGTGTCTGCCACATATGACCACCTTCTGCCTGCGCCTGTTTTTCAGACATGTTTTTCTGATGTCTTTTGTTTTTACTTTCATATTTGCCTTAAGTAAGGTACATATTTTTCTTTTATTTTGATTTTCATAGAATTACTTACTAGCTCTATGCACATATTATAGATTAACTTAACCTACTCCTAAATAGAAACTTCTATGCAGAGTTTATTATTATAAGATTATTAAGATTTTGTACTAGAAAGTGTTAACTTTAACAGGCCCAATTATTTTTCACACAGGAGGTTTAGGGAGGCTAATCACTGCATTCCCATCAACAGGGGTAGCCAGTCGCCTCGACCCATAGGTCAAGAATTCTCCCTTCCTGCTAATGATGGGAAGCAAAGGCCTGAAGGCCACAAGCCTTTCCTTATCAAGGACCTGAGACCAGCTCAGGCCTTGGCAGCCAGCGCTGCGCGGGCTGGCATTTTTTTACTATCTTTGTTTAATGCTATAATTGTGTATAATGAAAACTACGGTTGCCGCAGGCTTCTCTCCTTGTCCAGTTTCTCCATTACTCAGAGTCTAAGTTTCAGCATAAACAAGCGCCTAATTGCACACCAAGCATTCTTAGGAACAACTAAGGGAGTCTAGGGGGCTTTGTTGGTGACAGTCCCTTTTAGGGGAAGCACCGTCTGGAAACTGTCCCTTTTAGGGGGAACTACTGAAGCCATCCCTGGCCCAGTGAGCATATTCATGCTACGTGAGCCGGTGCCGGAGCCGTGGCAGATTAATATTTGTATCTGAAGTGGAAAGTAAGCCAGTGAAAAGCCCTAAAACTTTTTTGTATAGGATGATACAATGGGCTTGATAGATTGTGCACAAGTTAGTTAATGGCAGTATACCAAACCGCTACATCAAAGAATGACTTGTAATGCACTTGGCTTCTGACACTACATTATACCAACGTGGCGTGAACACTGATACTGCCCCTGAGCATAGCAACACAGGGCTTTAACAGTACCACATTGCTAACCTTGCCTATTTTGAGTGTCTCTGGCCAGTTAAGTCAGTCGACTGAGTAACTTCTGGTCCTATTGAATATCTATCTATGGATTTATGGTCCCTGTCCCTCTGAGTACTATTTTGAGCAATCCTTGAAAATGAATTAAGAAAAGAAAGTAATTAAAGTAACAAGATCAAATGAAATTTATTATGTTGATGATATATTAGTATCGGAACATTGAAGTTTTTAAGAAAATATTGTCAAAAAAACTTCAAGAAATGAAATTACACATCTGACTAAATGTTATAAGCTATCTACTATATCTATAAGACATGTGATTCATTGTTCACCAATCCACAGAGAGAAAGTGACTATTTAGCCATCTGCTAAATCAATAATGATAAGTGGGGAAAGTACCATAAAATAAATTGATAATATGTGTTATAAACCAACTGTCATACTTCAAGCTTCTTATAATAGGTGTTGTGATGTTATACGAGGCTCTTCAAATGTTGAGAAAACAAAAGCATTTCAAGATTTTTTCCCAAATACTTGTATATAATGTGATCAGAATAAAACCCAAATTTATATTGAATTCAGGATGAATTTAGGTTTCTAAGAAACTTGCAAACAAGTCCAAAGTTTCACACTAGAGAAATATGATGGTAATTCAGGAACGTCATTAATGATGACTTTTTGGGAATCATCATGTAACTTATCTATAGGAAGTCTGTGGATCTCCTTTTGGAAGCCTATTAGAGTAACCAAAGAATGTCACTACCTTGTTCTCTGGCAATTATAAACTTTATAGATTCATTAAATAAAGATAATTACTTAACTATGAAAGAGTTCAGCTGCTATTTACACAAAATCTATCAACATTTTGCCAACAGAAGATAATCTACACTCAAACTAGCTAGAATTGAAAGAAATTTAAATGCATGAGTTGGAAAATATAATGTTTTTGTATGGAGTCATATTTAGATATTTAATGTCATAGTAGAAGGCCAAACAACATTTTCTATGTAGAAACATGTCTTTATTAATTAAATTAATTTAAACAGTCCTCCAAGAATAAAATACACTGAAATAATATTGAAACTCAGCATGATGCTATGATATTCTGGTCCTTGATTAAATTCACAACATTTTCCTTGTAATAGTAAAAGTTAGTCATTTGTTTTGGCAGAAAGAGAGGCATACAAAAGTCCCAGTGTGGGTTATTATCTGATCTGTTCTAATAGCAAATTTTGTTCTTGTTGTTAGGACTAGATTTGTAGGATAATTTAGAAATTGTTAAAATGTATTATTTTAGTATATTGTCCAAAAGTAGCCTTGGGCTACTAGAAATTATGGTAACATAATTACTATCATTGAGAGTTAAAATGTAATTGCCTGAATTTTGTTTCTTGTTATCTTTATGGTGTGTGCTTAGGTTGTATTTTTTTTAACTAATAAATATTACATGTGAATATCTTATGTATTAGTAAAAAGATGAAACAATAATTATTGCATTACTAATTTATTTGGTCATAACCTTTCAGATCATACTGACTAAAAACCCATAATGTTACTATTTAGTTTACTAGTTTAAATAAATGTCCTTCAGTACTTTCTATGTATTCAGTTAATAAGCATTGATGACTAGATGCTTATACATAAATATATATATATGAAATTGGTTCACAAATTGCTTGTCAGTAACTCATTATTATTTTTGGAAGCACATTATGTTTTTGTTTGCTTGTTTTCAAACTAAAAGAAGTTTATATGGATACTAGAGTATCACTTCACTTGTATCATTTGTCTTCCCGTTGTTCATCGGTTTGCTGAAGCGGAAGCCAGTAACATCTCCATTTTTGGGGGAATGAGGTCCTTTATTGTTACTGTTTTTGGCATATCAAATACACCATAGGTAGCTTGCCAGGCTCTGCCATGTCTCTGGGTTCACCTAAGGGGGCCCAGTCCTTTTCTATGTCAGATCATCAACCATCCAGGGCCATGGGGCAGAGCCCTGGGTTGAACAAGCCTGTCTCCTGTCTGCTACCTGCTGATGCAGCCAGGCACCACAGCCACAACTGCAACACCTCGAGTGTTCTTTAGTGATCAAATAACAAGGTAAATTAGAAAACACAGATAAATGGTCAAAGAGATAGTATAACAGGTAGGGAGCTTGCTTTTATGCAGTCGACAGAGGTTTGATATCTAATACATTAGCGCAATACCTGGCTAATAGTATAGGTAAATGGAGGCACTAAAGAGCTCTTACTAGAACACTTGTCAGGGACGCCTCCTGGGTCCCCGACACTGTCAGGACTGAGGTTCTCTTCTACCTCCGAGGACGCCGGGGGAACAGATGAAAACTCACGAGTCCGGTGCAGTTCCAAAAGGCTTTTAATAGTACAAAAGCTCTTCCACAGCATTCCAATATAATGAACAAACTATAGCTCTGGTCCGAACTTAGACCATACAAAAGAGCCTAAGTCTCGTGCTAAAAACAGAGGATCTCACCCAAGATGAGTCCTACCCAGAAGAAGGAGCAAAAGGCCAAAAAGGAAAAGCCAAAAGCCCAAAGCCACAGGAGCCAAAAGCTGCAGGAGCCAAAAGCCGCAGGGAGCCAAATCCCAAAAAGGCTTCAAGTCAGTCCCCTTATATACACCAAATTAATCAGATTTGTGACAGGGAGGGCCATGTCAACAAAGAACCCTAAACTGAGTGTAGAAGAGCAGTGCCACACCCTATTGCAGCTATAAACAAAGGTTACCCAAGGACTAATCCAAGTTTATCTCTTATGTAAAACACTGGGGGGGGAGAGAGAGAGAGAGAGAGAGGGCTGATATAAAGTAATACATCTTAATTTCATGAGCTTCATGTAATCTAGATGGTACCCACAAGGTCCTTCTTATTTATTATCTGCACCAGGGTGACTCTGATTATCATGTTCACCGTATACTGAAAGGGTCACAGTCGCCTGCTTGAGAGCAAACTAGTATGATCCTTCCTATAATCTTCCTATAAGTAGTCTCAACGTAGCCAGGATGGTAGTCTCCTGGTAAATTCTAACTGTCCACGCTGGGTGCAGTGGGTATAAAGAGGAGCTGTGCCCAATCTAGAAAACATAGAAGTCTTAGTAGATGTATAAGTCAGAAGTTATTCAGTCAAGATGGCATCTGTAACTGCCACACTCTCTAGCAGTGTTTACATGAAGAGAGGTCTCATTAGAATGAACCTTGGCTTAAATAGATTAAGCTGTGAGGGGGCAAAACAACAAAGCTCCCAGATTAGCTAGATCTGTCATCCAACAAACACTATTTACCATCTTTAAAAATCCCATTTAAAAATCATGTATATGTGTCCAGAAGTCTCAACCCAAGACTCACAGCCTTAAATACCCCTTCCCATGCCCACCATACCCCACCCAACTAGGCTGAGCCCTCTCTGCAGCGTTCATCCAACAACTGTGACCCTGGTGGTTCAGGAGGTTTTGCTTAACTGAGGGCCAGTTAGAGTCAATTCCTGGAGATTTTCTTTAGTGTTACCCTCTTACACATGTCCCATCCTAAGAGGGCCTTCGTATTACAGAAAGAGAGCGGCCAACTCCCAGGAGTGGTAAACAAAGGGAAATCTACAACAGGCCTTTAAACTCCTCTGCAGCTCATTTCACCTCCACCAAAGGAGGGATGGGTCAGGCTGAGGTAAGTGGAGTTGTCTCGAAATCCAACACAAAAGACAAATAGTAAATATATAAAGCATATGGATACTATGGTAAATATATAAAACATATATTCATTATATTACTAATGCATAGAAATTTTACATAACATATTTGACAAGGTTGTTCCACTTGTTTTAGTACCCTTAGACCTGATATTATAAACATATATAGATTCAAGTATCATTTCTATATTGCCTCTCAATACTAGTAATAAGATATATGTATGTATGCATATATATATATTGTCCTTACATATATATGTATAGATAGACAGCATAGAATCTACACATAAAAGCAATCAAATAATTTTATTCTCCTATCAGTGTAGTATAACTCCCCACCCGATTTTTTTACAATGTTGCTGTAATTTTATCCAGATTTCTATGAGGTTGCTTAATTATATATAAAATATCATAATATAATCATTAATTAATGGGGTAACTCCTTGTACCTTCTAATCAATAATTGTTATTCTGTTATTCATTGTCAGAAACTACAGTTTTCTATGTAAGCTAAGTGTAGTAATTAAAGTAACATACCTTTTTTGTGGAATGCATGACTATTTTACAGAAAGCTGCAAAGAGAATGACTGTTATTATAATATTGTTAAAATTTTCTTCTACAATAAACTAATAGAATACAAAAATGTCACAATATACCTAAAACATAGCACATCTGAAATATAATAGCATAATTTAGTGCCCTGACAAATGTATAAGAGTTATTTGGTTCACTGACTTAAACAGAAATAAAATATTTCAGCAAAACCTTAAATAAAATTAAAAAGAAGATAAACAGAAAAAATTAAAATAGGGTAAATTGATGTGTTTCTGAGTCACATGATCTATTCAAAATTGATAAATATTAAATTGGATATTTAATTCTTGGAACAAAGAGTATATAAGAATTTTTATATTTCTAATTCCATTGATAGATCTTTTTCTATGTGAATTTCATGAAATTTAACTTCCTCATTGATTTCTTATCAATACTTGCAACTAATATAGAGCTATGCAATATTTTAAAAAATTGAGAGGGGTTAAAATGACACAAAATATTTTGATAGAGCCTCCAAACTTCTAATTTTAGTACTGTTGTTGAAAGATAGGGTTTATTATTCCTACAAAGATTGAAGCTGAACATATAAACTCTCTCTTGGCATTAAGGCTAGGGACAAATGAAACTCAGAGACAAGAGTTTTAGTTCTGAATATAACTACAAAACGGTGATTTAAAAGCAGTTATAGACTCATATTTCTGAATGTCATAACAGTCAAAATCCTGGCAGCAAGAATAATTTTTAGTAGCAAATCAAAAGAGCACACAGGTTCCTTTTTACAGAAGTATTAATGGTGATACTTGTGATAGTGGTTGTGTTGGTGGTGGTTGTGTGTGTTTGTGTGTGTGTGTTTGTTATATAACTATGGTTGCAAGATAAATGCTATACTCATAGTTAAAATTGAGTTTCTTGTAAAAACAAACTCTAATAAGCTTATGACAAATGTTACTATTTATTTCATTTTATTTTATTTTTTTTTTGCTTTTTTTTTTTTGGGGTCACACCTGGCAATGCTCAGGGGTTACTCCTGGCTCTGCACTCAGGAATTACTCCTGGCGGTGCTCGGGGGACCATATGGGATGCCGGGAATCGAACCCAGGCCGGCATAGGCCGGCCGCGCACAAGGCAAACACCCTACCTGCTAGGCTATCGCCCCGCCCAAATGTTACTATTTATGTGCTTAACCTAAGTCTGAAGTTTATAATGCACCAAGCATTTTATAGTCTTAAATATTTTATATGTTTAGTAACCATAAATTAATTTAAATTTTACCATGGGTAATAATATATTTTCTACCTAAATTCTTCTTTGAATTTATGATAATATGAACCATGAAAGTAGTTAAGTAGAAGCAATAGATTTTAGCTCGATTTAAAAAAAAAATTGGGAGATTAGTGTAAAACCTGATGTATGTTGGTTTAGCAGTTGGAAAATTGATTTGAACACATGCAAAATATTTAAGCATAATGCTTAATATTGGAATACAAATATTTTCATTGTTCACATAAGAAATATTTAAATTTGGAGTATATCATCTGCTTTTTGTTTCAAAGTATAATACAAAATGGCAGTAATAAAAACAGTGAGTTATGGGGCCGGAGCGATAGCCCAGCGGGTAGGGCGTTTGCCTTGCACGGCGGCCTGTGCCAGCCCGGGTTTGATCCCCGGCATCCCATATGGTCCCCCGAGCACTGCCAGGAATAAGTCCTGAGTGCAGAGCCAGGAGAAACCCCTGAGCATCGCCGGGTGTGACCCAAAAAGCAAAAAAAAAAAAAAAAACAGTGAGTTATTAGAGAAAAGTCTTCAAACTTATCAATTAAATACAATTGAGAATATGGAAATACACCCATATTCATATGGCCTTAATTATATTACCATATTATGCATACAATGAAGAAGGCAGTGTCTTAAAAATGTTCTTGGAAAATATAGATTCATTCAGGGAGAGAGCAATATGCCACTATTTCACACAATGCACATACATACACATTTAATACACAATAAAGCAGAGGAAGTCAGGTAAAGCCTAAGGGTGATTACTTCAGCGATGTCTTTGACCATTCTATTTCACATGTGACGGAAACAAGTACAAGTGATTTAAAGAGTGTGCATAAAAATCAAGGCAGAAGAAACTATAAGTAAAATGGAAACAGTAATTTCAATTGGAGTAAATATTTGCATGATGTACATTCAACAAGGGGTTAATATTCTTGGTATATAAAAATTCATAAATTCATCAACATATAGCAAACAAATCTATTTAAAACATGGGCAGGGGTATGAGTAGGCATTAAGAAGAGGAAGAATAATTATACATACAGCCTACCAAATGATAATAATATACTAAAAAGGGTTAATTTTATTTACATGTCCGAGTTTTTAATATGATGTTATGTGTGTGTATATATATATACATATATATATGTATATACATATTTTTCTTATGTAAATGATTATTTATTTTTGTTTTATTTACCACATTTGTTTTCTAATGCATAATTGTAGGGCAACATTGAAAATAACAATTGACACTAAAATCTAAGTTTGTATTCAAATTGCATTTCACATACAGAGTCCAGTTGGGAAATGGAATGGAGAGGGCAAGGAAAAACCTCTTTCTATAGTTGCCTGGGGTCTGTTGAATTTTTTTTTTATTTTGCTGCATTGGCAAACTTTCAGCTCTCTTTCATAAATCACTATATTCCTAGCTCTGAGTTAGATACACTTTTAATTTGTTCTCATTTTATAATTGTATCAGGTTCTTCCTTCCTTCTTCCTTCCATCTTCCTTCCTTACTTCCTTCCTTTCTCCTTCCTTCCTTCCTTCCTTCCTTCCTTCCTTCCTTCCATCTTCCTTCCTTCCTTTCTCCTTCCTTCCTCCTTCCTTCCTTCCTTTCTCCTTCCTTCCTTCCTTCCTTCCTTCCTTCCTTCCTTCCTTCCTTCCTTCCTTCCTTCCTTCCTTCTTTCCTTACTACCTTCCTACCTCCCTCCATCCATCCCTCCCTCCCTCTTTCCCTCCCTCAGTCCCTCTATTTGCTCCTCCCTCCCTTCCATCTTTCTTCCTCCTTCCTTCCTTCTTTCCTTCCTTCCTTCCTTCCTTCCTTCCTTGCTTTCTTCCTTCCTTCTTCCTCCTTCCTTCCTTCCTTCCTTCTTTCCTTCTTCCAACCACCTTCCTTCCTCTCTCCCTTCTTTCCTTCCTCCATCCCTGCACCTTCCCTCCCTCCCTCCTTCCTTCCTTCCTTCCTTCCTTATTTCCTTCCTTTGTTCATTCCTTTCTCCTTTCTTCCTTGCTCTCTCCCTTCTTTCCTTCCACCCTTCCTTTCTTCTTGCCTTCCTGCCTCCCTCCCCCCACCCTCCCTCCTTCCCTCCTTCCTCCTTTGCTTCCTTCCTTCTCATTCTTTCCTCCCTCCCTCACTCCCTCCCTTCCTTCCTCTCTCTATTTTTTCCTTCATTCCTTTCTTCCTTCCTTTCTTCCTTCCTTCATCTCTCCCTTCTTTCCTTCCTCCCTCCCTCCTTTCCATCCTTCCTTCCTTTCTTCCTCCCTTCCTCTTCCTTCTTTCCTTCATCCCTCCCTTCCTTCATTCCTTCCTTCCTCTCTCCCTTCTTTCCTTCCTCCCTTCCTTCCTTCTTTCCTTACTTCCTTCCTCCCTCCCACCCTTTGTCCCTCCCTCCCTCCCTTCCTTCCTTCTTTCCTTCCTTCACTCTTCCTCCTTCCTTCCTTCTTCCTTTCTTCTTCCTTCCTTACTTCCTTCCTTCCTCTCTCCCTTCTTTCCTTCCTCCGTCCCTTCCCCCTCCCCCTCCTTCCTTCCTTCCTTCCTTCCTTCCTTCCTTCCTTCCTTCCTTCCCTCCTTCTTTCTTCCTCCACAATCTATTCAAAGTTTTAGATTTGACAGGAAAAGGTAATACACCACACATCTTGAAAATCACGCTTTGATGATTTTAATGCTATACTAAACAGATGTAAATATTTCTAATGGGAGACTAATTTAATATAAAGTGGAATACAATTATATCAACATAGTAGTTATACTTCAAACAACTAGATTCATAAGATCTCTATACTATTCTACTTCTGAAAACAAACTCTTACTGTGTCTGAGAAATACATTTATTATTTTAGTATTTTCCTTTTCTTGTTATGATTGATAGACAAACACATAATTTAGAATGATGAAATTCAATTATATTAAAAAGAGTAACTCCTTTTCTTTGAGTAATTAAAACTAAGGAATAATAAATATAAGAATATAATCTCTATAAAGACTTCATATTCTAAAATTTCCATTACTTAAAGATTTTAAAATACAGTGGGGAAAAGTAAATAAGTGTTATCACACATTTTAAGAACAATTTCATTTTAAACTCTTTTGTAATCTACTATAATTTATTTTAAACAATTATTTAATATATATATATATCAGGAAAAATTCACAGTTCTAATCATATATGCACCAAACATGGACCCAGCAAAATAATTAAAACAGCTGCTAATAGACTTAAAATAGAGATTGACAGTAACACAATTGTAGTCAGAGACTTCAACACTGCCCCATAATCGATTCATAGATAAAAGATTGAAACTTTCCAAGGAAAGACTGGCCCTGAAGGAAGAAATGGAAGCAAGAGGGCTGGAAATTACATAGATGGCTTTTCATCCCAAGAGGGCAGAATACACATTCTTCTCCAGTGCATGTGGAATATTCTCCAAGATAGATCACATGCTGAGCCACAAAACATACCTCAATAAAATAAAAAAAATAAATAAATTGTGCTCAACTATTTTTTCAGGCCATGATGCATTGAAAATGGAAGTTAACCACACAGAGAAACAGGAACTCAAAACAAACACCTAATAACCTAACAGCTCCTGGCTGAACAACAAGTGGATCATAGAGGAAGTCAAAGAAGAAATCCAAAGATACCTGGAAATAATGGAAATGAAGAGATAGAAGAAATCAAAGAAGATCAAAAGATACCTGGAAACAAATGAAAATGAAGACACAAACTATAAGAACTTGTAGGACACAGCTAAAGTCGTATTAACAGGAAAATTAATAGCTCTGCAAGCACTTATCAGGAAAGAAGAAAGGGTCCACATAAACTGAATTCACAACTCAAAATCTTAGAAAAATACCAACAAAAGGAGCCCAACACTGGCAGAAAGAAGGAAATAATAAAACTTAGAGCAGAAATCAATGAAATCAATGAGCTGGAATTTCAAACACAATCCAAAAGATTAATGAAACTAAAAGCTGGTTATTTGAAAAAATAAACAAGATCTACAAACCACTTTTTTTTTTTTTCTTTTTGGGTCACACCCTGCGGCGCTCAGGGGTTACTCCTGGCTTTGCACTCAGGAATTACTCCTGGCAGTGCTCGGGGGACCATATGGGATGCCGGGATCGAACCCGGGCGGCACAGGCCGCCGCCGTGTAAGGCAAACGCCCTACCCGCTGGGCTATCACTCCGGCCCCCTACAAACCACTTTTAAGATTCATAAGGAAAGGGAAAGAGAAACCAAATAAATAGAATCAAATGAAAAGTGGAACAACACCAAGGAAACCAAAGAAATCCAAAAGATCATCAGAGTTAACTTTGAAAATCTGTATGCCATAAAACAAGGGAACTTGGAAGAAATGTACATATACCTGAAGTCCTATAGCCTCCCATGGCTGAAAAAACAAGACCTGTGATATCTAGTAAGCCTATAACCTATCAAAGAAATTGAAACAGTAATTAAAAGTCTACCCACAAAAAAGCCCAGGTGCAGATGTATTCATTAGTAAATTTCAAACTTTTAAGGAGGACCTACTGCCAGTCATTTCAAGCTCTTCCAGAAAATTGAAGAAACAGAAGCACTCTGAAATAGATTCTATGGGCCATATGTCACCCTGATACCCAATGCAGAGAATTCACAGAAAAAGAAAACTACAGACAAATTTCCTGATGAACACAGATTCTAATATCTTCAACAAAATACTAGCAAACAGAATCCAAAGACTAATCACGAAGATTATACTTCATGACCAAGTAGAATTCATCCCTGGAATGCAAGCATGGTTCAATATTCTCAAGTCAATAAACAAAATACATCTCATAAATAAGAGAAAAATTAAAAACCATTAGATAATATCAATAGATGCAGAGAAAGCATTTGACAAGATCCAACACCAATTTATGGTAAAAACTCTCCATAAAATGGGAATGGAATGAACCTTCCTCAATATAGTCAAAGTCATCTATCTAAATCCCACAGTAAGCACCATTCTCTGGGGTGGGGAAACTGAAAGCCTTCCCTCTAAGATCGGGGATGAGAAACATTGCCCACACTCACCACTTGTATTCAATATAGTACTGGAAATACTCGCCATTCGCCATTGCAATCAGAGAAGTAAAGGTCATTAAGGGCATACTCTAGGTAGGCAATTAAGAAATCAAGCTATCACTGTTTGCAGGTAACATGATATTATACCTAAAAAACTCTAAACTCTCTACCAGAAAACTCCTAGAATCAATAGATACCTGTAGTAGATTGGAAGGGTACAAAATCAGTACTAAAATCAATGGCTTTCCTATATACAAAAAAATGAAAAAGAAGAAAGAGATATTAAGAAATAATAGTGAAAAAAATCACTATTTTGTGACAGAAAATCAAGTAACTAGGAATTATTTTAACTAATAATGTAACTTTAATTTATTTTTTGAGAATATATTTATTTATTGATAACATTTAATTTCCTTTATTCTTGTTTAAGTTTAAGGCATTCAGTGCTTCATACAAATCATTCAATAGGAATGATTCATACCAGTCATTCATCACCAAAGTTCCCCCTACTCCATCTCTTTGCCTTCCATTCACAAATATGCCTGTATGATATATATGTACACATATATAAATATATATATATATACACATGTATATACACTGTGGTTTACAGTACTGTTACTGTATATACTTTTTTATATAAATATGTAAACTACAAATATAAATAAATATGTAAATCACAGTGAATATATATTTGTTTGCTTTTCATGTTTAAATAACAGTGTTTCATGCATAATAATCTCTCACCTAGCAGCACCATCTACTTCTCCCATTTGAGCACTTCCTCCTAACAGACATTGCCACTTTCTGTCTTATAGAATTACTGCATTTTTATCCAAAACTTCTTTTTTAAAGGATTGGGACTTGTGATGGCTTGAGAGATTATACAGCAGAACGGGTATTTGCTTTGCATGTCACAGACGAAGTTTCAATTCATAGTAAACTATATAGTCTCTTAAGATCCACTATGAGTGACCCTGAGCATAAAACTAGGAGTAATCCCTCAACACTGCAAGACAAAATAGCTCCCCACCAAAAAAATGAATAGTAAATATTTTTAAAAACTATAAATGTGGGTGGGGTGACATGGAGAGAGTTGGTGGAAATAGCATAGCAGTTTTATTTGTGGTCAAACGTGAGTTAATCCCTAGCATCATATTTGTTCTGCTGAACCCTGACAGCAGTGATTCCTGAGAGAGAGCAAGTAGCAATTGCTAAAAAACTGGGTGTCCTCCCCAATTGAACGAATTTTGATTTTCTTTAAAATTAATCTGTTATTTCTGTATGATTTGCAACTTAATTTTGCATTTTTTTTTCTTTTTTGGGTCACACCCGGAGATGCTCAGGGGATACTCCTAGCTCTGCACTCAGGAACTACTCCTGGCAGTGCTCGGGGACCATATGGGATGCCAGGGATCGAACCAGGGCCGGCACAGGCCTGCTGCGTGCAAGGCCAACGCCCTACCTGCTGGGCTATCGCTCCGGCCCCTAATTTTGCATTTAAAGTGTATTTTTGCTTATTCCTAAAGATGGGCAGAATTATTTGAAACCTAGAGGTAGAATATTTGAATGTAACTTATCTACACCTATATTAACAAGACAAACACAGTCTAACTAAAATAACATTATAATTTTTTTCCAAAAAGTACTTTCAAATTAAATTTTTTTTTGTTGGCATTTGCTAGTTGAAGAATATCCAAGAATAATGTGCTTGAGTATGCATATATGTGTGTATGTGTGTGTGTATGTGTGTGTGTATGATTGTCTTTCCCTTTCAAGAAACATGTGTTTAATTTTTGTGGGAATATATGGAGTAGCATAAACTTGCACACATTATATATGATCCAAGGAGACTTTGAATTTATTTAGATAAATGGTGGATGTCAAGAAGAATCTTTTATTGTGTTGAAAGGACACAGATGGTTAGGTCTTAGAGCAGACAGAGCTATTATTTGCATCCTTGTGTAAAGACAAGAAAAAAAGTAAACTGTTTGGACTGAATAAACCCTTATCTGTCACAAGAAAAGCTGAAAATTAAGTAGGAACAAAATATAAGTTTAATGATATGTTTAACTTCCACGTAGTATATATTTAAAATGCTATCCAAACTCTTGCAGTAAGATAGATGCTAATACATATTGATGATGGAATTGCAAATGAAAAGAAACATAGAGATCTAATGTGAAAGTCTACTCTTTGAATTACTAATTTTTGATTGTTATAAAATCTGTGTTGTGGTAGTAAACTTTAAGCAAAGACTGAAATTTGGAACATTAGTCATAAAAATAATGTGTTAAAATAATATAAATTCTTACATATGCATTAATAATATATAGATTTATGCATGGATGAGAAGAAGAGATAGGTTATGGTCCAAGATGCATGACTTGTGTGAGCAATAATGTAATTACACTCCCCATTGCTGCATGTATATCTGTTGGGGAGCGCCGCTGGGGTCCCTGACAGTGCCAGGAAGCGAGTTCCCTTCTAGCTCTGAAGTCGGCGGGAATGAAGACTCAGGAATCCAATGCAGTTTTAAAAGGGCTTTACTATCACAGGATCCAATATACAATTTAAAGCAGGGAAAACCTCTGGACTCTGGGTTCCCAGCTAGGTCCCCGCCAGGTGTAGGCCAAGATGGCTGCCACCACATGTTGAGGCCCAACAGAGAATAGAGAGGACAGAGAAGCAAAACACCAAGGGAGCCGAAATGGCAAAAGGGGGAAAAAAAGAGAGAGCTTCTTTCTTCTTGCAGCTTATTTTATATCTAGAAATCTGCCCAAACTCCCCAGCCCAGCCCATTCTGGGCTGGGCTCTCAGAGATAAAAACAAGAAAATAGCTCTATAGAATGTAGCAACTTCAGAAGACCATCTGATTGTTTGCAAGGACCCACAGCTAATCAAAAGCCTCCCAGCAGAGCTGGGAGAAGCTACAAGCCAAATGTAACTTCCCCTGGCAGGAAGGATCAAATGCCCTCAGGTAATTTCTCCCATAACCTCACCCAACATCCTGAGCCTAGATCTGCCTGGAATTGCCTTTATAGGGTAGAGAAGGGGGTTTCTGAGATGGCATGTCTCTGTACCAAAGACTAATACTAATGCCAGTTAAATATTTCTCCAAGCCTTCACAAGAGTCTCGTCTACTTCACGGTAGTTTTGTATTTTAGTTGCCTTTGAGTTATCAGGGAGCCATGCTTGCTTGCTTGGAGGCAAACAGCATTTCTCTCTGGTCTAATTACTTAGAGATTCAATGTGGCCAGACAAATATGCTGGTAAGATCTAGCTAGATCTCAAAGAAGAGGCCTAGGCTTTTAGGTGTTCTGCAACATATATCCTACCAAATAGAGTACAAATGAAATATTAGAGATAGAATATATATATATATATATATATATATATATATATATATATATATAAATCAATATGCCACATAGTTTTCTTACTATTGTGTTAATTATAAAGTTTAAGGTACCAAATCTGAATCAGAAAATTAGGAAAATCATGTTTTCATTTGTATTATTACAAAGAAATGGACAATGGCAGAAGAATGATCCCGTACATGAAGGCTTTGGATGAGAATAATTATATTTTAACAGGATAATTTTACTGAATAACTGTATCCTTCTGTAATTTAAATTTTCAGTTTAGGTATGTAAAAGATAATCAGGACCATTCTTTGTACTAAATGCATTAAATCCAAGCTATCAGGCTTCCTTTAAAATGTCAACTGATAAATTCCAAATTGAGTGAACAATGCTGAAAATTCTATCATTCAGGAAAAAAATGAAGAGAGAATGTTATCTCTCAATACAATGAATATGAAAGATAAATTTAAAATGAGTCCAAGGTTAATAAACTTTGGGATAATTAATATGTTAATTATATTAATGTCGTACAGAGAAATGGAAACAGAAGGAAGAGATACCATAAACAACAAAAAATCATAAACATTCCTTGACTGAATGACCACTTGGAACTTAGTACAGTAACATCCAACAAATGCCAAGACACACTAACAAAAAAATATTATATGTGCTTGAACTCAAAAGACAGAATTTTATCAAAAATTTCATCAGAAAATAATGAAATACAATAATGTAATTATTACAAATTTCATTAGGGGCGATGAACTGATATTATTATTATTATTGTCATTGCTATTATTACATAACCCTTTCAGTGTTAAATTTGTTTGTATTCAAACCCAATGCATTCAAATCTAATACATCAAGATCCTTTGTAAGCTGTTTTACTGATTCACCACAAGGATGAATGTTCTACAAAGAAGTGATCATCTATGTCAAAAGAGGGGTTCAGCAGGGTGATACCATTTCACGAAAACTCTTCAGTGCCACCCTCGAGAATATCATGCGACGATTAGAATGGAAGGAATGAGAGTGAAAATAGGTGGTCGGCAACTACACCACCTCCACTTCGCTGATGACATCATTCTAATAACACCAAACAATAACCAAGCAGCACAAATGCTGGCTGACTTTGACCTAGAATGTGGAAAGATAGGTCTACAGCCGAATTTCAAAAAAACTGTTTATGAGAAATGAACCAGTTCCAGAGGCCCCATTCACTCTCACTTGAACAGACATCTCTGAATGCAGCAGTTATGTGTACCTAGGTTGAGAAGTCAACATGATGAACGACCTAAAACCTGAGCTGCACAGGAGGAAGAGAGCGGCATGGAATGCCTTCAAAAGCATTGAAGAAATAGCGAAAAAGACAAAGAACTCCGGCTCTGGGATCATCTCTTCAACTCAATATTCTCCCTGCATTAACATATGCCTCAGAGACCTGGGCCCTAGGGAAAGCAGGATGAGAATGCTATTCAGGCCTCCCAAAGAGGAATTGAAAGAGCTATGCTTCGAATATCAAGCCTCACTCTAGTGAAAGAAGGAATCCAGAGCTCCGACCTCAGTCGCTGTTCCAGAGTCAGGGACACTGTCTCATTTGCCAAGGCATCGAAAATCAGATGTGCTGGACATGTAATGTGATTTGGAGATGACAGCTGGTTAGAGCCATTACCGACTGCATCCCACGGGATGTCAAAAGATCACATAGCTACCTACCTACAAGATAGTGAGTCTTCTTCGTCAAGACCCTGAACAAACGGTTTGAGGCTCTTTGTATTCCTGAATCAACCAGATGCCATCGGGCTACACTGGTACGTGATAGGGTCAAATGGAAATGTTACTGGTGCCTGCTCGAGCAAATCGATGAACAGTGGGATGTCAAGTGATCAAGTAATGCCCTTGATTTGTAGGGGGCTGTAAAAGCAGATTGAATTATTTCTTCTTGTCATTAATTATTTATGTAGTAATATAACAGATTATTTGGTGAACATTTTTATTAGATGACCAGATGACTCATTGTTTATAGTAGCCTTTATTTCTGTTTTAGTATTTGTATATATATTTGTATATATATTTTTGATTTCATGTAAAATTAATGATCATCTCATTTATTTTCCCATCTGAATCAACATCATTTAATGTGGTTAATTTCTTTAACACTAAATTAAATGAAATTGAGGGTAATAGATTATTCCATACCTGATTTTTAAATGAAAAATCAGGTATGGAATAATCTATTTCTGTTTGTAACATTAATAATACTAGCTGCTGTTTTATAACAGATAAACATTATCGTATGGATAATATTTTAAAAACTCTATGGAAAACAATTATAGAAGTTTATCACATAGCTAGTAATAGAGCTCCAATAAAATCAAGAAGTTCAATATCTTGATGTCTGAGGCAAAAACAAGTAATACTAATCCAAAAACCTACATGGACACTTAATGTTCATTGCATTGCTTAATATATAATCCAACATATTGCATAATCAAAATATTATAAATAATATATAAAAAGTGATGCATATATAATACATATATACACATATTATATATGCATATGCCTGCATATATATATATATATATATGTATGTATACACACACAATGGAATACTATGCAACCCCAAGAAACTTTAATGTAGTTTACTGAAACTTGTATGTATAGGAAAAATAACATACGAAAAAAAAAGGAACCAGAGGGAAAAGGACAAGCAACATATTTCTTAATCATTTGTGATGTATAAGAAATCAGAACACGGGTACATGCAGTGAAAATTGATTAAAATGCCTAGGAAATTGAGGACTGAACAACACCAGCAAGTCCAAGTGAAAAGGAGGAACAGGATAGGCCAATGATGAGGTGAACTGGAATTAAATAGTATGGAGTGGATCTATGGTATATCATGTTGGTGAAGTGAGGTAATTTAAATGACAAAAACTTAAATGTCAACAGCTTTGTAAGCATATAAACTAAGCTATAGTAAATAATAGATAATAGTGGCAAACCACAACTTGTGACTTGTATTTTCTCTCTTTGTCAAACCCTTTACATTTTTATCTATTTATTTATTTATTTATTTCCTTATTTATTTATTCATTCATGCATCCATCCATTCATTCATCTATCTGTTTATTTGTTTGTTTGTTTATTCATTTATGTATTTATTCATTTATTTATTTATTCATTTACTTATTTAATTTGCTTTTGGGTTCCACTTGGCAATGCTCAGGGTCTACTCCTGTCTCTAAATTCAGTGCTCAGTGGACTATATGGGTTGCCTGGGACAGAACCCTGGTCAGCTGCATGCAAGGCAAACAGGCTACCCACTGGATTATCACTCCAGCATCTCCTTTACATTTAAGACAAACTATTTTAAATAAATATATAAAACACTGATCAGATTTTAAAAAATAATATCTAGGAGATTAGTCATGTAGTTTTATATTTAATTCATTTAAATTTTGCGGCCGGAGCAAAGGTCCAGTTGGTAGGGTATTTGCCTTGCACGCTGTCAGCCCAGGTTCAAACTTGGGCATCCCATATGGTTTCTCTAGCACCACCAGAAGTAATTTCCTGAGCGAAGAGTCAGGAGTAATCCCTGAGCATCGCTAGGTGTGACTCAAAAACAAAAAAAAAAATATTTTGAGCGTGTAAAGTTTTTATTATATGATGAAGTGACAAATCTCACATATAAGATGTATTTAAGTAATAAATTTATGGCAGCATATTTTATTTTTCATATATGTACAAAGGAGATGCATCATTTTATCTGTTTATGAATTTTCAGAGTATCCAATTATGCAACACTCCGAAAGGAGCTTAGTCACAGTCTTATCCTATCTGTGACCCAGAACATTACAACAGCTTGTGCAGCATAAAAGGGCTGAAAAAGATAAACATCCTTTGCAATTATATAACAATAAATGAACCATAGCTGATCAGCATAATGATGGGTTGTGTCTTGAGAGAATTATTTACTCTGTTAGTCATTTAGGAGGATTTGCAAAGAGATAGTTCACTGGGCATATGGACAGCATGTGTTCAAGGACTCCCTGCAGCACTGAAATGACACAGTATTCTAAAATATAGTATAAGACCATTGTTATTATGGTGATTCTTGTGAGAAAAATAAATCTACTTTTATATACACAATTTTCCCAGAAATTAAGCAACATAACAAAAAGAACGATATGGAAAGTAATTACAGATCTTTTAAACTATGAAAAATAATGAATTCAATGAAATTTACTGACAAAGCCATGCATGATATAAAAAATATTTTCTTAAATTTAGCATACACTGATTGATTTTTTATGATTTATATATTTTTGTTTCAAGTCAAACTTCTTAATAATTTCTTGAATTGGATTTTTCCATTGAATATTCAGAAAAATCATGCAGATTTAGTGCATTAACATATTCTTTCAGAATATTCAGTGATGGACACGGAAAGCAGTTAGGTTAATTGTAGCTTAGACTTTGTTTACTCTCAGGAAGATTTAAAGAAATTCATTTGACTATCATCCCTCTCTTGGAAAACTTAATTTTCTTGATCACTTGATCTAAGCTCGCTTCAGTAGAGGGCTGGCAATTGAACAGGTGGATGTTGAGATAGTGGTGGAGGAAGAAAGACACGCTGTAGTGTAGACTGCTTGCATGAATCAGTATCCGTAATAGTATTGTAAATGGCAATGCCTCATATAGTAAATGGTTGCATTGAGTGTATATCCATATTATATGGATATACACTTTATTTTTATTTCTAGGCTAAACTTTATAATAATGATATTTTCATTAGTGAATAATTTTTATATAATTCAAAATGGCCAATGTATCATTTGTTTTTTATAATATTCCTTTAATAATGCATATCATACAAATATAATAAATATATAAAAATTTCAAGTAAGACAGAAAGTAGGGTGTGGTGGGATTATGGATAAAAGTAACCATCATATACTAATGGTGGGCATATAAATGACTTTAACCTTCATGGAAAGCAGTACTTATAACTCAAAATACTTATTATAATATTAAATAGGCTAATAAATAAATCAAGTTGCTGTTGGGGAAAAGGTCTAAGGATACAACAAATATTTTAATTGTACCAAAAAGTTATCAACAACTAATGAATGATGTGAAACATGAGTCATACCACAGATTCCTACTGGCCAAAAATGGAAAGATGTTTTAAGAAAAAATAGGCAAAACATCATTATTGATTTACCACTGGTGTGATCTTGGCTATTACATCCCTGAAGAAAAAAACATGTTTGTTGACTTTTAGGTTTTGCAAAGAAATATTTAGTCAAATTACTAGTTTTCTTAAAAACAAAAACAAGTGTTATTAGATATAATTTCTATCAAAGTATGACTTAGTAGTGATATGCAAGAAATAGCACCATGTAATTTGTGTAAATAAATAACTAATAGACACTTAAATTTGACATGATTCCTTATGCGTGTTGTGAGGTAACTTCCTTGACATTAAGTAATATGGGTGAGTGGTATTTTTGCTATTTTCTGGGCATAGATATCTGAGACTGGTTAACTGGATTTCTGATATGTTTTGAAAAATAATATTTATTTAACTATGTTAAATTTATTGAAATTAAAAATAGCATTTATGTATATATACATTTTAATTTCAATTAAAGAAACACATCATTATATGGATATACACTTTATTTTTATTTCTAGGCTAAACTTTATAATAATGATGTTTTCATTAGCTAAGTGAATAATATTTATATATTTCAAATTGACCAAAGTATCATTTAGTGTTTATAATACTCCTTTAATAATGCATATCATACAAATATAATCAATATATAAAAATAAGATTTAACACTACTATCATCAATAGTTATGATCTTTATTTCTTTCTGAGTAGTCTTTAACTTAGAAGCACATTTAGATAGCAATGAAGTATATTCAAAATATTTTGAACAATTGGTACAATACATGTCCATAATTAATATAACTGTACACTTTTTATTATTTTAGTTTGGATTATGCTGTTGCATTATTTTAAAATATGTCTAAAACTTCTATATTTATATTCACCTGTTTATCAAATATATCTCATTTATATATTACACATATATATTATTAGTATATAAATAAATGTTACATACAATTTAACAAAATATTCAAATGACAGTATAGATTCTAATAGTATCACTTCTAAATAATCAAGTTGATATGGTTATTTTGAAATGATAATCAAGATGCAGATTAATTCACTAAACTGACAGGGCTCTGATTTATTGAATTTTATAGATTAGTGGCTAATAAAATTAAGGAAAGTTTGATATAAATGAAGTTATGCAGACAACTATTGTTTAAATTATTTATGACATGCTTCACAGTATGTTAATGAATAGACTTCAGTATCCCACAAAACAGAATTTTGATGCTTAGACACTAACTGAAATAGAACAAAAATACCCACATAATCTTGTCTGAGAAATCATTACTATCCATAGTTATAACAAAAAAATCAGTAAATAGTAATAAAAGCTATTTCTGCATTTGTTGATATCCATAAATACACTTGACTTTAAAGTGTGATGTCACCTTTCTATTATATCTGATTTCTAGAAAAGTATGATAACTTGTCTGAACTGCTATTTGACTTTCTTTGCTTTATTCCAGTGGCAAAATTGCCTTAAATATACTGTCATCATAAAAGTAACCATGCACCTTAAAAAGTAAAACTAAAGAATCTGAATTGGTACTCTAAAACTCACTTCAAGGAAAATAAGTATTTTGCATAATTGTTAATTAATTTTATTTATGCATTATTTTAACTAGTGAGTATAATAGTAATGGCAACACACTTCATTTACTTGCTTTGCAAGAAAGTTGGATGTCAAAGTATTTTCACATTTGGTGTTAAACAAATATATGCTGAAGCATATAAATGAAAAGTCTTGATACCTCACCTAAGAAAGCAAAATAATAAATATATAACCATTTTTTAACTTAGAAGTGGAAGTCTTGCAAAAGTCATTTATTTAGTTTTCTGTGTTTATGCATTTTAGAAGATGGTCTTTTGGTCTTTATCTTAGATATCTCTCTAAGAAGTACAGATTCATTAATGTGTAGATGTATTTTAGATACAAAAAAAATTGCACTTGTATTTTATTTGGTATTAAAATAATCTTTTCCTAAGGTAATTTTCTCCATCAACAAAGACAAGGTCCAAACAAACTTGCCTGGAAACATTTGAGAAAAGGAAAAAAAAGTAAAATAAGTTAGGTACACAAAATACACAGAACAAATGGGGTTAAGAATTGAAAAAAAATTGAGTTAATTAATCCATGGTTGATTTTTTGAAATAATTAATCTCTAAATGATATTTAAGTATTAGTTAAAAACAAACTTTTTATTTTAGGCACCAGAAAAATTATATTTTAAAATTCTGTTAGGCTGAGAAATAAATTAAACTGGGTTTTTATGTTTTTATTTACTAGGGATGATATAGCAAAGAACCCCAGCAGAGCATCACAACAAGCCAGACGACACCCCCCCCCCACCGCAACTCCATGGGAGCCGCCATTTTTCACATCCGGACTTCCCTCTCGCCACAACTCCACCCAGCAGAACAGACTATCACAGTATGACTCGAGCAGCTTTATTTAGAGGTGACTACAAGAGTATGCCACCCGCACGGCAAGCCTGGCAAGCTGCTCGTGTAGTATTTGATATGCCAAATACCAGTAACATTTATATTAGGTCATTCCCATGACCTAATATAATGGTTTGAGGCTCTTTATGTTCCTGGAGCAAGCGGATGCCTTTGGGTTCTACTAGCATGAGACAGGACATATGGAGATATTACTGGTGCCCGCTCTAGCAAATAGATGATTAACGGGAAGACAGTGATAGTGATAGTGAAGTAACAGAGATATTTCACTCACAGTTCTTTAATTTAGAAGCTTGGCCCAAGTGATAGTGGAGTGGGTAGGGCATTTGCTTTGCACATGCTGAGCACCGCCACTAGTAATTCCTGAGTGCAGAGCCAGAATAACCCCTGACCATTGCTGGGTGTGAACCACAAAACAAAATAACAAACAAAAATATATAGAGAAGTTTGAAGTCATTTTTAGTTGGTTTTGTTGTTTGTTTTGCTATGTAGGATCTCTTTAAAACTCCTGATATGGTTTTGTATGGGGATGAACACGGTTTGGGAATAGCTACAAATATTCATAGGGACAAAAATAGAGTCAAATTGGAGGTCCATCCTAAAGAATTCATTGTAAAATTGTCCTTTAAAGTACTTGCTTTCCAAGTAGTTACGAAATGAGGTACGAGGGAGTAGGACTTCAAAGTGCAGTTTCAGAGCCTAAGTTAGCCAATAACACTAAGCCTCAAAAACCAATATTTCTAAGAATAAATGCCATTGTGTCAAGTCGAAAGAAATAGAATATTGGGAATAACCAATTTTCTTTTCTCATTTGGAAATTTACATTTAGATATACCTGCCTGTGTGAGGATTTCTTAATTAACTTCATTGAGTTCAATTTATATTGGACAATAAACATAAAATAGGAGCAAATTAAACAGATCGACAGTATTTAATTTGTACAGTAACAGCTATAATGTTTTGTGTCATTTTACAAATCAAATACTGAAATAGTGCAAACACAAAATGAAAATCACAGCATACTAGATAAACATATCATCAGGGAAAGCTATGACTCACTTTAACATTAAGACATTGTGTTACATTATGTCACACTTATGACATTTTTCTGGGGCAAAAATGTAAATAGAAAAATATGAAAAAATTGTCATTTCTAACAATTTTGAAATATAATCATTTGAGAGCTGAGTACAGAACAACTGGAGTTAAGAGTTGAAAAGTTTGAGTTACTAATTTCATGGCTGAAAAATTATTCTGAAAGGTGGTTTGGCAGCTAACCTGCCAACATTTTCTAATTTATCCAATGAGATGTTTTATCAATGCCACTGATAAAATTGAAAAGATTTTTTTACTGTATTTCCCCACTCTGTCATTTAACCAGACATGAATGAAAATGTAAAATAATGGGAAGCAAAAGTTGTTGAACATGATATGCAAAATAGAGAATTTTATTAGAACATACAGATAGCCTTTAAATTGAATATTATAGGAAATTAACACATGTAACCACATTGGTTTTATTGGATGGGATCATAAATTTATTTATGGAATTATATATATAATATATAATCGATAAAACTAATCATTTTATTTAACATAAATTCCATATTATTTTCTTTGAATAAGTCCCTTTTGTAATGTATCATTTAACCTATATATTTGAATTATATGTTGAGGTTCAAAATGTTATTTGTATTGTATCAACAACATAAAAATTGCAGTGGGAACCTAATTGAGAACTTTTATATTGCGTGTCAATAGTTTTTTTTTAGGAATTCCTCTTTTAGCTGTTGCAAATCTGTTGTCTACTGTCAAAATTGAATAAAAACGATTAAACACTGGTAGTAGGGCGACTCTTTTACTCATGGAGTTTTCAAGGGATAGTGAACAGGAGTATCATGAGACAGCAGAGTCAAGTTCAGTAAGTTCCTGATGCTGTTAATGTTTCTGTAGAGGAGACCAGGAACCATTAAATCAGAATGAGTTCCTACACAGCATGTACTCTGATTTTACTGGCCCCGTTAAAAGAGTCATCAAACTGCCACCCAGATCATTTGAACTTTGGGGAAGTTTGTCTCTGTCCCGAAGAGGTTTGGGAATTGTGAATCCGCTCATAGGATGAGAAAAAGCTATACTCTCTTCAGGAAAAATGAAAAATGAGTCACATCCCATCCCTTACTCATAGATTGGGAGAATAACATTGTCAAAATGGTAATACTCCCCAGGCATTATACAGATTCAGTGCTGACCCTATAAGGATATCCATGACATTTTTCAAAGAAATAGATAAAATAATTCTGGAATTTGTAAGAAATGAGCCACGATCTTTCCTCAAGGCTTTTTTTTTTCAAACAGCAGTTTTGGAAGAGATAACATACACTGTGAAAGATGAATATTATAGGGTGATAGGAGAGAATATACAGTGGAGAGCATGCAGGCTTCACAAAAGAGAAGATTCAGAAAGTAAAAGAATTAAGATTTCACACCCAAGGAAAGCTATGGAGAGCTCTAGTGTGCTGAGTTTCTTGGGGAAGCTGACAATATAGGGTATTTTCTAAATTGCTGAATTTGGAATCTGTTTTATTTTATATCACACAAAAAGAATCCTGAGTTTTGTTTTGACATGTGTATTACCAGAGGATTATTCTGATAAACTGGAGATTAGACTGGCCCTAATTTTTGTTATCTTTGTAGACCATGCCTACCTTCAGGGTCAAGATAATGTTCAAAGTTTCCACCACCTAATTTAGCATGTTCATCATACAGTTCTATTGACTATATCTTAGGGTCCATCTCCATTGGGTATTGTTTCATAATTTGTTTTTATATACTCGGTTTATTAGAAAGATCATTAATACTTGTCTTTTTATTTCTTAATTTTTCACTTAGCAAAATATTTTTGAATTGCATCCAAGTTGGAGCAACTTGCAAGATTTTGCAGTTTTTCAGATATTGTCTATTGTGATTATTGATGTGATGAACTGGTATCTTTATTGATTTATGTTTCAGTATCCTTGAGGATATACACCTTGGAGGAGAGCTACTTCTGAGTCAGATTGAAGTTCTATTTGTAATTATCTGTGTCATCACCCCAATGTTTGTGATAGTGTCTGAAAAAGACAAAAGGTCTACAAACAGGGAATTATAGTCCCTTTGTCACCGAGATCTGGCAACAATAGTTATGTTCATGCTTTTTTAAATATAACTTTCAAATTTATGCTTTGTCTTCCAACAAAACCTTAGATCACTCCAAATGTATTCCATCATTTCATTTAACTGAAATTCCATATTGTTTTCTTTGAATAAGTCCCTTCTGTAATGAAATATAAATTTTAAGTTTGCTGGTTTTTAAATATTTGTTGTAAGCACAGAGCAAGGCTTTACAAATATTAGGAATTTGTATTTATCTTCTAGATTCATTGAATTTTTTTCACTTACATTCTGTGAAACTGAAGACTTATTTGGTTTGGACTTTGGGGATTCACTTTTATATTCACCTTTTGTTGAAATTTCCCTTTCAATTTCCAGTACCTTTGATAGCTCAACATTTTATTATTTTTCTGAATTTCTGTGTCACAGTTATTTTGTCTACTTGTTATGATTCCATTTAGCCTTGCTATTTGGACAGTGTCAAAACAGTTAAATATCACCAATAAATGCTATTTTATGAAAACTGTATATAATTACTATGATAATTCATACTCTCTCTTGCACGGCAGAGCCTGGCAAGCTACCCGTGTTGTATTTGATATGCCAAATACCAGTAACAATTATAGACCTCATTCCGGAATGAATTGAGGCTCTTTATGTTCCTGGAGCAAGCAGATGCCCTTGGGCTCTACTAGCATGAGACAGGACATATGGAGATGTTACTGGGGCCCACTCGAGCAAATCGATGAACAACGGGAAGACAGTGACAGTGACAGTGAAAGTGATAATTCATACTTAAACACTTAGCTTATTTCATATTTTATCAGGAGTTTATTGCTATTATCTAATTAAATTATATTTAGTACTATTTCTTTGCAGTGAACAGAAAAATTTCTCCAAATATTCATCTGAAAATAAAATTCAAATGCTTATTAAAAATATAAAATTTAAACCTAGCTAGGATTTTTTTTGCTATTTATATATTAAACATTTGCATATTTACATGAAATTTATTAGGATATTCACTTTGTTTTGTGAATTTTGATTGTATCACTTGATCACTTGATATTCCGTTATTCATGGATTTGCTCAAGTGGGTATCAGTAATACTTTCATTTGACCCTATGACGTGCCAGTGTAGCCCAATGGCATCTGGAAGTTTCGGAGATATTAAGAGCCTCGAACTGTTTGTTTAGGGTCTTGATAAGGAAGTCTGCAGGTGGGCAGCCAAGTGATCTTTTGACATCCTGTGGGATCCAATCGGTAATGGCTCTAGTCCAACAGTCATCTACAGATCACATTATATGACCAGCCCATCTGATTTTTGTTGTCCTGGCAGATGAGACAGCATCCTTGATTTCATAATAGCGACAGAGGTCAGAACTCCATATACCTTCTTACTTGAGTGAGGTGTGATATTCCAAGCATGGCTCTTTGGATTTATTTGGGATACCCGCATGGTATTCTCATCCTGCTTTCGTAGGACCCAGGTCTCTGAGGCATACGTTAATGCAGGGAGAACTGTGGAGTCAAAGAGATGTGCCCGGAGCTGGAGGTTCTTTGTCCTTTTGGCTATTGTTTTGATGTTTTTGAAGGCAGTTCATGCCACTCTTTTCCTCCTGTGCAGCTCAGGTTTTAGGTCGTTCATCATGTTGACTTCTCGACTTAGGTACACATAACTGCTGATTCAGAGATGTTTGTTCTATTGAGAGTGAATGGGGCCTCTGGAACTAGTTCATTTCTCATGAACATAGTTTTCTTCGGATTCAGCTGTAGACCTACCTTTCCACATTCTCGGTCAAAGTCAGCGAGCGTTTGTGGCGCTTGGCTGATATCTGGTGTTATTAGAACGACATCATTTTCGAAGGGTAGGTGGTGCATTTGCTGGCTGTCTGTCTTCACTCCCTTTCCTTCCCATTTTAATTGTCGCATGATGTTTTCGAGGGTGGCGCTTAAGAGTTTTGGTGAAACAGTATCACCCTGCCGAACCCGTCTTTTGACATCAATGATCACTTCCCTGTAAAATGGTGAGATCCTGGTGGTGAAACCGTAATATAGTTCATGAAGGATTTTTTTTTTTTGCTTTTTGTGTCACACCCAGCAATGATCAGGGGTTTTTTCTGGCTCTGCACTCAGGAACTACTCCTGGCAGTTCTCGGATGACCATATGGGATTCTGCGGATTGAACCCGGGCTGGCAAGGGCTGGCCACGTGCAATGCAAATGCCCTACCCGCTGTGCTATTGCTCTGGCCCCTCACAAAGGATCTTTTTTGTATTGAGTTGGAAAACCCTGTTTGGCTAGGGGCTTCTATAACAGCTTCAGTCTCCACAGACTCAAAGGCTTTCTTAAATCAATGAACGTGAGATAGAGTGGCATCCTGAACTCCCTACAAACTTCAACGAGCTTGGTTACCCTGTGGATACGGTCATTGTGCTGAATCTTTTCGGAAGCCAGCTTGCTTGCATGGTTGTTCTTCATCTAATGTTCTGCCAATCCTGTTCAGGATGACTCGAGTGAACAGTGTGTAGATTACAGACAACAGGCAGATGAGTGATAGTTGCCAATGTCTTGAATGTCTCCCATCTTGAACAGTAGAACTTTCCTGCTGGTTTTCCATTGGGAGGGCACCTTACATTCAGACAGGTAGCGTGTGAAGAGTAGAGCCAGTGTATGATGGCAGATTTTTCAGGTGTTCGGGTTGATCTTGTCTGGGCCTGATGCTGCCTTTTTTTCTTTTTTCTTTTTCTTCTTTTTGGGTCACACCCGGCTACTCTCAGGGCTTACTCCTGCCTCTGCACTCAGGAATTACTCCTGGCGGTGCTCAGGGGACCTTATGGGATGCTGGGGATTGAACTCGGGCTGGCACAGGGCGGCCGCATGCAAGGCAAACGCCCTACCCCTGGGCTATTGCTTAGGCCCCCTGATGCTGTCATTTCTTAACCGATGAAATGGCATGTCTTATTTCAGAAGGGAGAACGTTGGGAATGACATTTTCATCCTGTGGAATTTGGTATGTGGGTACGTGTGCGTGGCTATCAAAGAGATCTTAGTAGAAGTCATGGATAATCTTATCAATTTCCTTCTGGAAGATGTGATAGATCCATCAGAGCATTGGAGGGCAGTCATTTTTGTCTTATAGTTGGCGAAGGACAGGCAGGCGTTGTGAATGCTTTTCCCGGCTTCTGCTGCATCATCCAGCACTTCTGCTCTTCTCTCCTTGAGGTCTTCCTTTATGGCTTCTCTGCACTGCTTTGCAAGCTTGGATGTTAGCATCTGGTCACCTGAGGCTTGCACCTTGCCACATTGGTGGATGAGCTCGAGGGTTTTGAAGACAGGAATCTTTTGTGTCTTTCTCTCTCTAAGCATTCTTTGCGCAATTGTAGGTATTGAAACAATCTGTTGTATTTTTTCATCGATGTCATAAATGATAACATCTTCCCATGTTGCTGCAATGGTGCCAAAGAATTCCCAGTTGGTGGTCATTCTGGTGGTTCTCCTCTTAAACTTTGCAGCCTTTTCTCCTCGTGTGAAGTAGAATTTTGCACAAATTCTACTTCAGTAGTCTGATCTTGTTTGGAATTTTGGGACGACTGTGACATCTATCAGGTTAAACCTTCAATTGAAGATTATGTGGTCAATTTAATTGTGAAACTGTCCACCAGGGGATTCCCATGCCCAACGTTTTGATTGTATATATGCATATATATTTGATTGTATATGCATACTATACCTGAGGTCTTAAAAATTTACTTACAATGTAAAATATATATGCAAATTTGTGAGGACTAATTTAATGTTAGAAATTAAAATAAACTGTGATGAAACACATTTTAATACATTTTGAAATATTATCTTGATACAAAAAGTATCATATATTAGACATTTATTTGCATATATTATAATTTCAAAAGTACAATTCTGGTCTCTTATGTAAACACTTTCTCTTGGGCTCATTGTATCTACAATACTTTTGTTGAGTGTTTTTGTTTATATTTTTACTTTTATTGTAATACATTTAGTATTGCAAAGTGCTGGATGGAACAGGAGCATTATGCCAATTGCTCTAATACTCAGTTTATTCTCAACTTTCTGTTTCTTAGAATATTAATTTTTAATATTGTAGGTTCCATTATAATAAGAGTTTGGAGCACATATAGTCACTTAATTATCCATTACCTAAAATACATATAATATTATTTTTTTATCCAGGAAGAAAATTAAACTCTTTGTATAATGGCAAACAACAAATACTTAAATGTTCAAGGACACACTTGTATATATGGGAGATTTGTATTAAAGGAATAGCTAAAAATACATTAAAGATATAAGAGGTAGTACAAAACTTTTACTTTTCAAATATCTGGAGGGAAAATAAAGGAGCTGCATTCATACTTCCCACCATTTTAAAATAACATAAACATGGAGAGAAAATTAAACTCTTGGAGACTGAGTGATAGTACAGCGGGCAGAGCTTTTGTCTTGCATGCTGCTGAACCTAGATTGGTCACAGGCATCGCATATAATCTCCAGTTCACCTCCAAGAGTAATTTCTTAGACTTACAGAGCCAGAAGTAACCTCTGTACTTGAGTGTGTGTGACTCAAAAAGCAAAAAAACAAAAACAAAAAAACTCTCTGGGGGAGAGTTGTTTTCTCATGTCTAGATCTAGCAAAATAAATTTATTTACTCCAGCACATCAAAAACAAATAAAAACACTAAGTGTATTAAGCAAGTTTAAGTCGTTAAGCATCAAACAAGTATACAACTTTCACAGAAATAAGATATCATTAAATATATATTTTATAAAATAAAGGTCACATTTCACTTATATTTATTTAATTTTATAATGTTAATTGATGTCAAAATTAAAAAGTCAAAGTCCTGATGAACTGAAAGAATAGTATCTGGGGAGGAAAATATAATAGAGCTCATAGAACAGTGTTAACAGAAATATGTTCACAGACCTCTCTCTAAAGATAATCCTTGAAATCTTAAAATGAATGTTAGCATGTTCATGTAGTGAATCTGCACATAAGGGAAAGAACAATTATAAAGAACTAGGAAAATCCTCTGTTGGAAATAAACATTGTTATTACTGGATTTGGCATATTGAATACACATCAGGCAGCTTGTCAGGCTCTGCCGTGCAGGATGTATACTCTCAGTAGCTTGTATCTATATATGTATGTGTCTATAGATAGACAGACAGACAGACAGACAGACAGACAGACAGACAGAGATAGATAGATAGATAGATAGATAGATAGATAGATAGATAGATAGATAGATAGATAGATAGCTTTTCTTTGGATAAGCAAATTTAGGGAATTTTATCAATATTTGATGAATATTATACTATAAATTTACATAAAAAAACAAAAAATACAGTATTTGTTTCAGTATATACTTGGAAATATTCTTAACTGCTGTTAATTATTAGTTTACTGAACTCATTGTTTCATTAGTATAGTACATTTACTTCATCAAAAGTTAGAGCACGTTCAGGTGATAATGGTCTTAACAATTCATATATGTAGGAAGAAAGATCATTTGGCAAAGTATACCTTTAGAGCAGATATGCCAGCATTGAGAGCTGGGCCCAACTGTTCAACAGATGGCAAACAGAGTAAGGTACAGCTGGGAGCTAAATCAGATTTTCTTTAGAGAACAAAAAAATATATGTTGAAAGAAAGTAATAATACATAGATGGAATATTAAGGGTATGTCTTTAAATAATGATGAAATAAGGTCATACAATTCAACATTCATACTGAGAAAATAATTGGACACTGCTAGAGTAATTTCAACTTAATTTATGACATGACCTTTAGGCCAAAGGATGACATTACAATAAAGCCACATTCTTATTCTACACTAAATTGCTTCAGTAAAAGCAATTTGTTTCTTGATAATCTCTATGAATATTTGTCCTTAGTACAATATTAATACAACTTCAATCCATCAAGGCATACCATCTTTAGTGATTTATTTAAAATTATATTCATAATATTTAAAAGCTGATTTGCTACAAACTTTAAATAATTCAGCAACTTACAAATATTACCAGAATTTACATATAAAATATTTTCTGATGATTAGTAATGCATTCCCATGCTCTTGTTAAGTCAGAAAAAGTTTCTTGAAAATAGCTATATAATTTCATTCTAAATATATATTAGAATGAAATTATATATATATATATATTTATAGATATCTTGCTTTTTTTTGGTCACACCGGCAATGCTCAGGGGTTTCTTCAGGCTCTGCCCTCAGGAATTACTCCTGGTGGTGCTCGGAGGACGATATGGGATGCTGGGGATCGAACCCAGGTGGGCATGGGCCCTCCGCATGAAAGGCAAATGCCCTACCCACTGGACTATTGCTCCGGCCCCTCATTCTAATATTTAAACCAATACTTTTGTTGAATTTTCAAGCTAATTAATGTGACTATATTTTTTCAGAGATATAAATTAATATGCGGAATATTAACTCTAATGAGTAAAACTTGAAACCCAATCATTATTACCAAAGTTATTATTAACAAAATGGTAAATATTATAAATTAGTTTGTTATTACTGTTTTGTTACACCTATGTCTGTTGTGAATTGCCCACAAAAATATAATTTTGAGACTAATTTTTACATTTATTACCTCAAGTTAGCAACAATTGTAATAAATTAGTTTATAGAACATATTAATAGAAATTCACAAAAAATGCTTATGCAATCTCTAAGACTAATTTTCCTGTAATTATACATAGATTTGATGAAATGAAATATCTCTCTAGTTACAATAACCAAAGATATAACTTACAAAATTATGAAGATTTTTATGGTTTAGTAAATTCTTAAATTTAGCCAATTAATTATATCCATAATTATACAAGATGTTTGCAGTTGTAAAAATTATAATCATTCTTGTTTACATTTCAGTGTCTGGAGGAAGGACAAATATTGAAACATTAACTTTCCAGGTACTTCTACTTGTATTTTAGCTGGACGTTTGGTTACTCATTAAAAATCTTTTTAAGGGTTGTATTTACCTTGGCATAAGTTATTTGTTCCAGGACTTCAGCTTTTCATGGATGTTCAAGTTACTAATATAAAGTGGTGAAATATTTACATTACAAATATATACCTTCGTGAGCTGTATTATGGATTCACCACCAGGATCTCACCATTCTACAAAGAAGTGATCATTGATGTCAAAAGAGGGGTTCGACAGGGTGATACCATCTCACCAAAACTCTTCAGTGCCACCCTTGAGAACATCATGAGACAATTAGAATGGGAAGGAATGGGAGTGAAGATAGATGGTCGGCAACTACACCACCTCCGCTTCGCTGATGACATCGTTCTAATAACACCAAACATTAGCCAAGCAGCACAAATGCTGGCTGACTTTGACCGAGAATGTGGAAAGGTAGGTCTACAGCTGAATCTGAAGAAAACTATGTTCATGAGAAATGAACTAGTTCCAGAGGCCCCATTCTCTCTCAATGGAACAAACATCTCTGAATGCAGCAGTTATGTGTACCTAGGTCGAGAAGTCAACATGATGAATGACCTAAAACCTGAGCTGCGCAGGAGGAAGAGAGCGGCATGGAATGCCTTCAAAGGCATCGAAGAAATAGCTAAAAAGGACAAAGAACCTCCGGCTCCGGGCACATCTCTTCGACTCCACCGTTCTCCCTGCATTAACATACGCCTCAGAGACCTGGGCCCTACGAAAGCAGGATGAGAATGCTATTCGGTCTCCCAGAGAGGCATCGAAAGAGCTATGCTTGGAATATCACGCCTCACTCAAGTGAGAGAAGGAATCCGGAGTTCTGACCTCCGGTCGCTATTCCAGAATCAGGGACGCTGTCTCGCTTGCCAAGGAATCGAAAATCAGATGGGCTGGACATGTAATGCGATTTGGAGACAACCGCTGGACTAGAGCCATTACCGACTGGATCCCACGGGATGTCAAAAGATCACGTGGCCGCCCACCTACAAGATGGTCAGACTTCCTTGTTAAGACCCTGAAGGAACGGTTTGAGGCTCTTCATATTCCTGAATCAACCAGATGCCATTGGGCTACATTGGCACGTGATAGGGTCCAATGGAAATGTTACTGGCGCCCGCTCGAGCAAATCGATGAGTAACGGGATTCAAGTGATCAAGTGAAGTGATCAAGTATAAAAATTACCTATATACCTATGTATAATAATTACCAGATTGCTTATCATACAATGTTAATATGCCAATTGTTGCTTTGCTGTATTGACTAAGTCGTAATGTTGAGGAAAATATATTATCTTCAGTACAATAACACAAATATTTATGGCTACATAGTGTTTTCATCCAAAGTTGGTTTTCATCAAAATACATACATTTTAAGAAAAAAATATAATTCTTATCCTAATTGTTGACTATTATCAATATAGACATATTTCAGCTTTTCTCTTCACATTCCTGATCATTCTTATTCAATTAATCTTGCTATAAGTACAATTACTTTCGATATATATGATATATTTGTAGAAAAAAAGCAAATATTGTACCATTTTATATCATTGTTTTTCTTAACATGAACGAGCATTTCCCTGTGCTAGTGGGTTCTTGAGAATTGTATGAAAAAGTTCTATACAAATCTCGGAGAAGGAAAGTTAGCTTTTGTACAGATGGTTTCAGGTCCATCCCCAGATATCTAGGCCTATTATCCATGAACGACGCCTGGTCTGGTGTATGACTTCTTTGTCCTGTCCCACAGAGTCTACGTGTCTCCCATACCGATGTCACTGGTCCTGTCCCTGGACTGGTCTCCACCCTGCGTATGCTAATGCTACATATAAAAGACTTTCCTGGAGATGGACGCATCTGTCCTCAGGGGCCAGATGAGGCCATGAGCATGAGGCCGGAAATAGCATGTCCTCATGCTATTTTTTATGCCTTTTTTTTCTGTACCCAATTACCACACCAGGCATCCACTTCTACTTCCTGATGCTACCCGTTTTGGGGTCAGAGATTTAAAGTGACCAAGTGCTCTACTCCTCAAAGTGCTGTAACAGTATTACTTTACCTTCAGAAAGATCTTAGCATTAAGCTACTAAACATATACAAGATTTAATTTTAATACATGTAAACATTTTCCATTAAACATGCCTATATCCTGAAAGTAAGCAGGTGAAGTCAGAGGATGTTATAATAGGTAATGCTATGGGCCAGCGCTTGTTCCATCCGCAACTTCATATGCTCCTCCAAACGTCATTAACTGCAGTCCTGGAGGTTGCTTAGCATTACCAGCTGCCCTGGGAATCTGCCAAGCACTACTTGGGTAGTCCTAATGTTCTCCATGCCACAAAGCCTTAGACGTATCAAATGCTCATATCCTAGCATTAAACTGCCACCCCTTTCCCATTAGGAGCCAGCCCAAGATTTCTCTAAGCACCACTACAAGCCTCTCTCCAATCAACAAAGTAAAATAATAACAAAATTCTATAGTGTGTCATATATAAGTTTATGTTTTTATATTTTAATCCCTATGTTAATACTGACATTATCATTCACCTTAGTTTGATATTAAATATGTTTTATGTTGTTGGCTCCACTCTTTTTTCATAGAAGTCGTCAGTGTGGTTACCTTAAGAGGTTTGCACAGATATGACCCGAGGAATTACCTGATTTCTTGCATGGGGGTGGTCACATTCTTTCATTTCCTTTCAAGATCTGAGCCAACCAGAAAGGAAGGGATACAATTGTTTCAACTGTATTCTCAAATTATAATTTAGTTTCATCTATTTTTTGCATCAACTTGGGGTCAGCAAACTTTCTCTGTGAATAGCCAGAGAGCAAGTATTTATGGCTTCTCAGGGCGCAGTGTCTCCCCCTGAATGTTCAGCCCTGTCATGCAACAATAAGACAGGTTCAGATCATATATAAAATTGCAAGTCACAGGCAATACATAAATTTACAATGAGATTTAATTTAAGCAAACTAAAATCTGGTAAACATAATTTCATCAGTTGGCTGTAGTTTACCGATCCTTGATTTATAACATAGATTAGACTTCCATTTATAATTTATTTGCACATTGACCAAAATAACTATTACTTTAATTTTTATTGTATTGTCCCATTTAACCTTATATAAACACTGTGAATACAAGTTTGTTCATAGTAACTCATTACAGATAGCCAATATAACATCACCAATCCTACAATCATTGCACCCTCCCACTATAATTATGTTAAATTATCCCACCCACCCCTTAAGCCTACCCCCATAGTAGGCCTTCAATGATTTAGTTTGTATTGCTTGTTACAATTTGTTGCAAAAATGATAAGAAAATATTTCCTTAGAACACTGTGTGACCTAAACTCAATAATGAACATCTTCGTAATTGTATATGTCACAGTGGTATAATAAAATTTGAATGAAAATGTAGAAATTTGGTGAAGATTGTGTACCTCATGGATCTATTCAGCATTTGTATAAGAGATACTAAGATTTTAGAGGTTAATCATTCTGTGTGGATATTTTATTAACTGAGATTGGCTGCCTTCTATATTAGATCTCATTGGAATCAGATGTGCCACTCTTGGTTTATCAGTGTTATTGCAGTCGTGTGATCCAGGAAGTTAGAAATTTTTAAAAAGGTGATAGAGCTGGAGTTGAAGTTTTAAATGGGTTGCCTTTGGTGTTTGTGTGTGATTGTCATGGCTTCTGTAAGTGCAGAGAGATGTCCTGGCTCAGACAACTTGGAGATTTCAGTCACAAATCCTGCATATCTGAGTTTGTCAACAGAATTACTTTCTGACGAGGTTCATCTCCACCAGTGGAGTCTTGCTGGGAGCATGGCAACGATTGTGGATTGTAGAAACTTTGAAATGTCAGGTTCTGTTTGGTAAGGTGTGGGCTCACCCTCCACATTCCTGGGTATCCAGATGACTTAGCCTGGGGTAGGGTCTGGGAGTATATCTATATCATGTGGAACGCTCTTGAGATTTTATGAGTCTCTGTTTCATGGCTGGTGAATGAGTTTCTTTACTGTGGCTTTTGATCTCCATCATGGTTTGTTATAGGTCTTTCAAGAACAGCTGACAAATGAGTGTATGGCTGAACCAGAGGCAGTTTGTGGGTGTGACAGCCGCATATCTTAATTTGGTCTTGAATTGTTGGCAATTTTGGGGTGTCAGGAAGAAAAAGTATGTCCTCTGGCTGATGGTGCATTTGCTTGACCTTCATGGCACTGTGTCCCCTTTGCAGAGTAGTAACGGTTCCCATGGCCAGCAAGGGCCAGCGCCCGAATGGGGCAGCTACCCTCCAAGACTTGGGATTTTGAGTGAACAGGAGCCATCAATCGTCAGAGCCTGGCCAGAGGGGCACCTGCTCCGTCCTGGGTCTCCAGAAAACAGTTGGCAGTTAGGGCAGTTTTCTTCCATTTTATGCTGTGGTTGGCACAGGCTGATCCGAGGAGGAAACAGTGGTGGGGGCAGGTCTGTCTGTGGCAATCTTACTCATTGAAAACTTGCACCATAAAGCTTAATTTATTATACTAAAATTTCAGCTTAGTATGTGGTAGTTTGTAATTTTAAGTACATTACATAGATATTTATAATTCCATTCCTTATTTGTAAAATTAGAAGAGGAATAGTAATATCGCGCAATAATGCTGACTGGATTAAATAAATTAATACATAGAATTTAGCTCTCTTCTAACATTGCAATCAATAAGCAAATCAAAGCTATGAGAATCTTAAAATATCTCAATTTTTCAGAAAATAATTATATGTCTGTTATTAATTTTCCTAAAATCATATGTTTTACAATATTTGCAGGTAAATCTGAATATTTTCCTAAAATTAATATATAAATTATAATATATATTACTATATAAACTTTTATTTTGATAGATACACATAAAACAATGATTTTGAAATTGGAATAAAAGTTCTATTTTAATTGGCATCATATATCAAGGACTTTCTGATTGAGAAAGTGATTTCATACTTTAAGATCCAACCGCTGGACTAGAGCTGTTACTGACTGGATCCCACGAGATGTGAAAAGATCGAGTGGCCGCCCAACTACAGGATGGTCAGACTTCCTTGTCAAGACCCTGAAAGAACAGTTTGAGGCTCTTCATATTCCTGAATCAACCAGATGCCATTGGGCTACTTTGGCACGTGACAGGCTCCAATGGAAATGTTACTGGAGCCAGCTCGAGCAAATCGATGAATAACGGGATTCAAGTGATCAAGTGATCAAGGTCCATGTAAATGGATGTAAAATCCATGGATGTAAAGTCCATGTAAATGTAAAAAAAGATTGTGTAAATATTATTTTTAGCCTTTGCCATTATTCTTCAGCAGAGCAGTTAATTTCTGAATAATGTTTAATGTTCTGTATAATGTTTCTGAATAAGAATGTTGCAGATTTTGTAATTGAAATAAACTCATAAATATGCATCTTAGAGTTTTTTGAATGGCAGGTTAGTTTCTTATATAGTTATTCTCTCTCAATCCATCACATGCATTATAGATAGAGTCAAGCATAGAATTTTGCCTACTGAACTCAGTCAATACATAGCTTTATATTTCTCAGTTTACATAATGAATCATTATCAATTATTAGCTCAGTTTCAGAAACATGACCTATCATCCAGGCACATTCTTTGAATTAAAACATAAGAAAAAGATATGTAATAAACTTCCTGAGCATTGTAGTCACTGTATGAAACTAGGTAAGTATATACCTATAGTATACATATAGTACATATAGTACAGTGATTGAAGGCATTTGACTTGCGGGCAGCTGACCCCAGCTCCACTTTCTCTCGAGCACAACAGCAGTGATCTATGAGCACAAACCAGGAGTAAGATGAAAGCAAAGCTAAAATGCTCTGAAACCAAAATAAAATAAATATATTACACATAAACTTGCACACTGAATACTATCCACAATGTTTAAAATGATCATTAATATATAGCATTTGTAGTACAAGAATGCAAAGTAATATGAAATGAGTATAATGACTGATTATGTGATTAACAATTGAATTCTAGTATTTTTGAGTCAAAATATAGATCTATTTACTAGTCTTATTATTTTTAAGAGTTAATTGAGCTTTAAAACTAATATTAATTCATATGGAAAAAATTTAAGTCTTAGTAAGCTGCTAAAACTTATTAACTATTAAAAATTTCTGATGTTAAAAAATTATCTATGAAGTAAAAAAAGTAAGAACTTTTTAAGACTTTTGGTTAAGTATATTCATTGGGTTATTGTCATTCTTTTACTAAATGCTGAACAAATAATATGGTTTAGTATAAATAACGAAAGACTAAGTCTAGCTTTTTTACCTTTTGGGGTCATATATGGTGATATTCAGGGGTTGCTGCTGGCTCTGCACGCAGAAATTACGCCTGGTGGTACTCAGAGGACCATACGGGATACTGGGGATATAACCTGGGTCAGTATTATGCAAAGCAAATGTCCTACCCGCAGTATATCCTTCTGCCCCCTATTAACTTCTGAAATAGTAGATTTGCTGAGAAAAGTTGAAAATCATTCCAAAACATTATAAATGAATTAATTAGGAACTAACATATTTCACGATCACGATCACGATCTTCCCGTTGATCATCTATTTGCTAGAGCGGGCACCAGTAATATCTCCATATGTCCTGTTTCATGCCAATAGAGCCAGGGGCATCGGCTTGCTACAGGAACATAAAGAGCCTCAAACCATTATATTAGGTCATGGGAATGACCTAATGTAATTGTCACTGGAATTTGGCATATCAAATACAACACGAGAAGCTTGCCAGGCTTGCCGAGCGGGAGGCAAACTCTTGTAAACACCTCCAAATAAAGCCTTTATTGATGAACCGTGGGGCCGCAAGCGGCTGCGCCAGCCGGGCTGTGATGGGCTGGTCTGCTGGGTGGAGTTCTGACGAGAGGGAAGTTCAAATGTGGAAAATGGCGGCGCCCATGGAGTGAGGGTGGTGGTCTGGCTTGTTGTGAGGCTCTGCTGAGGTGGTGGGCCAGGGCTAGAACCCGCCATGCCTCCGACTGCCTCATGAACGGCTGTGCACAGGGAGAGCAAGGGACAGCTCTGCCCCATGTCTGAGAGACTCTGGATTAACATATTTAATATTTTATAATGCTTTCATTGGAAATTATTTCTAATTTCATTATCTTATGTTAAAAATGCATTATCATGCTTTATATCTTTGGGAAATTTTGCTGTATAATATATTAATTTTCAAATTCATTAAAATCATTTATTAAATTTTATATGCACATTTTTAGTTACAACTCTTTTGAACATGGACATTAATTAACTTAATAGAGTGTTATAGCAATATAGACAAGAGTAAAATCAGCAAGGTGAGACTAGAAAAAAAAGAATGCTCTCAGAGAAATATGTCTTAGAATATGCCCAGGATATGCATCCAGGAGTTTTATAAGAAAATCCTTGCAAACATTTTGCTCTTCACTAGCTCTATTATCTAATCATCTTGCATGGCATAGAAATGCAAAAAACATTAAATGATTGTGTTGAGCTCACCCATTGCCCTGGTTAATAGACTATAAAAGATGCACCCATTCTTCTTGGACTTCCTTCTTAGGAATACTCCATTGCCCAGAATCTCTACCCTCTCTTTATTTTACTCATAAGTAATAAAACGGTTCTCCACCTGCCACTGAAATATGTAAAGAGACCACAGGAAATCAAACTTTAGAACAGTTCCAGTCATTAAAGATGGGATAGTGCTTTAAAAAAAAACTGTCAGGAAGAAAACTCCACAAATAAAAGAATGGGGAGTCGGTTCAAGGGGGACCCAAATAGTTAACATATATAGGGAAAATATGTAATGCTGTTTTAAGATTCTACCTCGAAGCCATAGACCAAAAGATCAACTTTTTCATTTTATTTTTTTTTAACTTCTAGTGGTGTTAAGAAATAACAGAGCTAAGTATCTGAGCCATTCAGTTAAGGACACCAGATTTAAAAGACCCAAACACAGGCCCCCAAAACTTAAAAGGTGCCTGTCTAGAAGGCAGGCTGGGGCTGGGGTGCAGGAATAAGAGGAGGAATCTAGGAACACGAGTGGAGGGAAGTTGATACTGCTGTTGAGACAGATGATGGGATATTGTACATCAAAAATCCAATATGAGTACTTTGGTAAATCATGGTGCTTTAGTTAAATAAAATTTTGAAAAGAGAAAAAAATTATTTGTTACACATCTCTTTCTTTTTTTTTAAAGTAATTCATTATTATTATTATTATTATTATTATTATTATTATTATTATTATTATTATTATTATTATTATTATTATTGCTTTTTTTGGGTCACTCCCGGCAATGCTCAGGGGTTTCTCCTGGCTCTGCACTCAGGAATCACTCCTGGCGGTGCTCGGGGACCATATGGGATGCCGGGATCGAACCCGGGCGGCACAGGCCGGCTGTGTGCAAAGGCAAACACCCTACCCGCTGGACTATCGCTCCGGCCCCTGTTACACATCTTTTTCATAACAAGTTTTCTTTTCTTTTTTTTTTTTTTTTTTTTTTTTGCTTTTTGGGTCACACCCGGCGATGCTCAGGGGGTTTCTCCTGGCTCTGCACTCAGGAATTACTCCTGGCGGTGCTCGAGGGACCATATGGGATGCCGGAGATCGAACCTGGGCCGGCATGGGCCTGCTGCGTGCAAGGCAAACGTCCTACCCGCTGGGCTATCGCTCCAGCCCCACAAGTTTTCTTAAAATTATCTCTAGGTCATAATTTTCAAACTCAATTTTTATCTATATATGCTAAGTTAAGTGAATTGTCTTATTTATCTGCTCAGAGCAACACTAAGTCTTCTTTCATAAAGTTTAATGTCGACAGCAGGTAAAGGGATATATACCTTATAATATTTCAGTATCTCTTATTGCAAATCACAAGGCCCAAAAGAATAAGAGGGAAAGAGAGATTTTTTTAAAAAATATTGAATAAATAAAATAAATTTCCTTTCCTTAGGTATTTTATTTTTTAAATGTTTGTTTGTCTTTTTTATTTGTTTGTTTGCTTATTTACTTAATTACCAATCACTCCTGGTAATGCTCAGGGAATGTCAGGGATCGTACCCAGGTTGGGTGGCATGCAAGGTAAACACCCTACCTGTTGTGCTATCACTCCGGCCCAGGTATTTTATTTTTAATAAAATTAATTTTATTTTGTTAAGGAACATTGGTATGTAAAATAGGCATACCTATATGGGGAGTTGGACTCAAGGGGACCCAAGTAGGTGACATATATAGAGTAAATAAGTTTTGTAATGCTGTTTTGAGTCTAGCTAGAAGATATGGATCAAAGGATCAACTTTTAAATTTTCTTTTTTTAAATTTTTAATTATATAAAACTTTTGTAATTTTTTAAATTTTTACAAATACCTATAGTTTGAAATTTGGCTATTTTATTATTATCACCCTCAGAGACCTGGGCCTCCTAAAGCAGGATGAGAATGCTATTGGTGTCTCCCAAAGAGGAATGGTTTAGGCTTTTCGTATTCCTGAAGCAAGCAGATGCCATTGGGCTACACTGGGACGTGATAGGACCAAATGGAAATATTACTGGCACCTGCTGGAGCAAATTGATGAATAACGGGATGTCAAGTGATCAAGTGATTATTATCACCATAAAGTTTATTTTCTAACCTCTACCAAAAAATGGATGCCTTTTCACCATATATCTCACTTTCGTTTCCCTTAGGATAACCACTGTTGGTACCAGAAACCAACATTTGTTTTTCTGTCTTTTTGCGATATCTCAAATATAAATTTATCATATGCAGTAATCAAAAGTCTGCCCAAACACAGAAGCCCAGGTCCAGGTGGATTCACTAGTGAATTGTTCCAAACCTTTAAAAAGGATCTACTGCTAGTCCTTTTCAAACTCGTTCAGGAAATAGAAGAAACAGAAATACTCCGAAAGAGCCACTAAGAGGCACATATCACCCAGATACCCAAAGCAGATAGAGACATTATATCTGAAGTGTCTTTATGCTGTTGAAAAATTGACCAATCAGTGAAATTAAAAGATAGATCCTATTAAGTCTGAAATCTGAAGATTTTAAGAATAATACACCTAAAAACAACTGCTTACTCCTCACCCACACGGAAGATAAGGAAGTTCATTTTGCCAAAAGAAAGTCCACTTAACTAAGTCTTTCTGTTTCTTATAAATCTCTGTAGGGCAACAGTCTGGTGGGATGGCTTGGTGGGGATGGAGATACAGTACAATGTATCAGGCATTTACGTTGCATGTGACCAACCTGGGTTTGATCCCCATCATTACATATAGTCCCCTGAGCACTATCAGGAGTGATTCCTGAAAGCAGAGTCAGGACTAAAATGTCTTTTTGGGGGTAGGTGAAAAAGTCACAGCCAGCAATATCAGTGCTTATTTGTTTCTCTGTGCTCAGGGATTACTCCTAGTGGAGCTCACAGGACCATATGGATGTCTGGGATTTAACCTAGGTTGGCTGCATACACGATAAACATCTTAATCATTGTGCTATCTCTCCATCCCAACTAGTGATGCATATTTCCTGGAATGGCTTTTTGAAAACAATAGTACTCTAAGAAGTTAAAAGAAACCTGGCATACTCCAAAAAATGTTTTTTATGTGTAAATATTTAGAAAACAAAAGAAACCTAAAATAGACCAATGCATTGCACTTTAAAAAAAAATCATATGGTATTTTCTACTTTTCTGTGTGACTTATTATTCTTAGCAAAATTCTGCTTAGGTATATCCAGACAGGAGCATTATAGGGAATAATATGTCATTCTCCATAAATATATAAAATATTATATATAAAAACATATATATCCAATAAATTACTTATGGGCATTTAGAGGATTGTCCATATACTTTGAGTCTTAAAGTTTTAGAAACATTTCTCTTCTATAGTAGGTTGGAAGTTGATCTTTTGATCTGTCTTCTGGGTTGAATCTTAATTATATCATTACAAATTGATAGCAATATATTTACTTTATTACTGCTACTTATACAAATGGAAGAAAAATAATGATTTTTATTATAGTAACTACGATTATAGCTTTTATTGAACTGTCAAATTTCTTAATCTACATAGAGATATAAAATAGATTCTACATATTTGGGTAGCAAATTTGATCAATTTGAGTATCTTGGTCATGAAATATTCCTTCACAATAAGTTTGCAATAACTATTGTCACAAGCTTCAGTTTTATTTTTTACTAGCAAAACAAAAGCCATGAAATTTAATCTGAAATAATAAAAAAATTAAAATAATCATATTTTGGTATATATCACAGATGCTCTCAGAAAATTTAGTGTTTGATATATGAACTCTCAGTTTCTTTCTTTTTTGTATCATGTAATAATGGGGGAGATATTACCTTGACATATTTTTTCTGAGTCTGCTTTTGTGCTTCACACTAGATTTTTTTTAAGCAAAAGGATTTTACTTCTTTAGGAATATATGAATTATTAGCTAGAACAGTTATTTCCATGCATACTTCTTAAAACTACTTTAAAAGTCATATTCTATATTTTGGAGCTACCCACATTTCAACCTAGATGGATAACTGCTTTCTTTTACTTTATGTCACGTCCTCATCTAGAGCTCTGACAGATCTCAACTTGAGATAGTACTTCATTTCTCTTCCCTTTGTGAATGTTTATCTCTTGAAGATAGCCTTTCTCTTTATTTGTACTTAACTCAGAATAAAGGCTAGGGAAGATAAAAAGAAAATTTGTTTCATGAAATATGCAGAAATTTCAGGGGAAAAATTCTCTTCTTGTGTGAAGTGCCCACAGTAAAATATAATGAGATAGCCACATGAATAAAAAAATTTCTGGTTCTGCTATATCTGCCATATATTTACACTTGCTTTTTTCATATTTTGTTTTCCCCATACCATCAAGAGCTCTAAATTTAGTGTAGATTAATTAAGCCTAGAGATCTTCAAAATGGCAGTTTTTGAATGAAAACATAATTACTTTCTTGAAATACATGTCTTATTCCTATCATTAAAAGTGATAGTAATCGTAATAGTAAATAGTAATAGGAATAGTAAAAGCCTTCATATCTACCACAAAGACAATCAAATATGTTGACATCTCTATCAATTATATCATTTGATGAAATATCTAGACAACAATATTTCATTTTCTAAAGTATTTTGATTTGCTTTTGTTGAAAGGGGAGACATACCTGTTGGTGCTCAGGGCTTATTATTTGCTCTGTGAACAAAGATGACCTATTTCAGCCCTTGAGGGACTACATGCAGTACTAGTGGTTGAACCTAGGTTTGCCATGTGCAGGATAAGCAACATTAGTGCTGTCTCTCTAATCCCTAAATAATTTATATTTCAAATTTAAAATAAATGGGCTGGACATGTAATACAATTTGAAGACGGCCGCTGGACTAGAGCCTTTACTGACTGAATCCCACGGAATGTCAAAAGATCACGTGGTTTCCCACCTAAAGATGGTCAGACTTCTTCATCAAGACCCTGAACGAAAGCTTTGAGGCTCTTTGTATTCCTGAAGCAACCAGATGCCATTGGGCTATACTGGTACGTGATAGGGTCAAATGGAAATATTACAGGAGTCCGCTCGAGCAAATCAACGAATAACAGGATATCAAGTGATCAAGTGATTTAGTTTATATTTAGTGCCCCATATAGTGCATGCTTATAATATATTAATAGTTTGATAAAGTATAAAAATAAAATGGAATGTGATCCAGAGAGATAGTATAGTTTATATCATAAGTACCTTCCATGTAGCTGACCTGGGTTTGATCCCTATTTCTATGCATGGTCCCGTGATTAAATGGTACCCCTGACAACAGCAAGATATAATAAAAAACCAAAAATAAATAAAAGTTTAAAAATGAAAATAAACTATTATATAAACTGAACCAATGGCAAATTATTAAGAACGTTAAGGGACAATTTTACCATTTCAGAAAATGTGTTACTGTCAAGAGAAAATAACATAAAAGCAAACAGGTTTCATCACTAAAATCATAATATTTTGTGATGGGATTTCAGAATTCTTTTATTTATTTTTTCTAGGTAGTCACAAAAACTATGAACCTGTCATACTTTTGAGTCAAAAATATATGAAAATGACTACCTTCAGTAGAAATAATATCCTGGCCATGTTATCTCTGCTGAAATACTGAAAAAATGTCAAAAGACACTCTCTTATAAATCAGGGGGGGAAAGAAAACCTCTTACAAAGTGTCAATAAGACAAAAAATCTGATCATTTAAAAGAAAAGCCTAGGGAAATAAAGGTTTATTCCTTTAGTAAATATATCACTTAATCATGCTATGTTTAATATTTAATTGGAAAATATTCACTGCACACTTAACTGGAAAGAGATGCATTTAAATTTACTTACCTTACTTTCATTCATGATACTGTTTATCTTAATTTATCTTTGTTGTTTACCAATATGCTTCCGTTATAATAGAAGGTCAGACTGTCCTCCTCAGGGCATTTCAGTCTCTCGCAACAATTTTTATTCGTAGATCATAAAAGTACTTTTAGATTTCAGCATTGTTATTTTATGTAATAATGTCAAGGACAAACATTCTGAAGCATGTCTAATAACACTAAGATTCACTTTATTTTTACTACATCCAGTCTCCCATTAAATTGAAAGATAAGTAAACAATTTTTAACTTAGTAGGTGGTGTTAGATTTTCTTCAAAGGTTTTGTTGTTGTTTTTTAATTGCCCTCATTCTTCTTAGTTTGAAGATCTGTGCCCAGAATAAAAGGAGTCATGCATAAAAGTCTCATGGAAGTAAGTTCTGCAGTTTCTATGTTGTCCTTACCCCAGATTCTATAAAACAATAGATGCATAGTAATTCTAAACACACTCATGCATTAAATGAGAAAATGTTTAGACATTTTCTGTATAACAGATATTCTGTGTTCTTGGTACCAATATTTCTTATGGTATAAATGTTCTTTAAAAGTTATTAAGAAGGGGAGGAGGCGGGAGAAAAAAAAAGTTATTAAGAATAAGGGCCGGAGCGATAGTCCAGCGGGTAGGGTGTTTGCCCTGCCCGCGGTCAGCCTGTGCCGGCCTGGGTTCGATCCCCGGCATCCCATATGGTCTCCCAGCACCGCCAGGAGTAATTCGTGAGTGCAGAGACAGGAGAAACCCCTGAGCATCGCTGGGTGTGACCCCAAAAAAATAAAAAAAAGTTATTAAGAATACATTCATTTTAGTTTGTATAAGAATGCATCATATAAGCTAACCATAAACATTTAAGACAAGTTTTTACCACTGTGCTTATTAAAAGAGATCAATAAACTATACCATTATTGATGAGTAAATTAGTATACTTGCCAACTTAAAATTGAAATTATAATCAGAACCTCTCAAAGCTTTCTGGGGTGACAGGAGCAATAGTACTGCAGGTAGCCTGTTTGCCTCGCACACAGCATCCTCTATGGTCCACGAAACACCACTGGTAGCAATTCCTGAGTGCGGCGCCAAAAAGTCATCCCTAAGCATTGTATGGTGTGACCCCAAAAAGACAAATAAAAGATGAAAGTTTATTTGACAAATATGTTCCATTTAACCATATTTTGAGAAACTATCAACATCTGATGTTTTATTTTGAAGTACTGTTTTTAATGTCGCATTTCTTTTTTACTTCTGCCCCCCAACCACTGTGGTAGATTCCAAACATTGACAATTCCTGCTGGACCCTTCTTTGCCTGGCCTTGGATCATAGACTCATTATTATTTTTCTTCCATTTTGGGGTCATACTCGGCAATGCTCAGGTTTCTGTTTTTGCACTCAGGAATTACTCCTGGCAGTGCTCGGGAACCATGTGGGATGTCGAGAATTTAACCCGGGACATATGCGTGCAAGGCAAATAACCTATCCACTGTGTTATATCTCTGGCCCCTCATAATATATATTTTTTATATCTCACAAATCAATGTAGTCATTTTGTATTAGTCCTTTACCTTCTGAATACTTTCACAAGCATGGCACTCTCCATGTTCTTCCCTTTTCTAGGCAAATTTCATGAATTCATTTTTCCTAACAGCTGCATAATACACCATTGTGTAGATGTATCATAGTTTCTTTATTCAGTCATATGTTCTCGAGCACTAAGGTTATTTGCATATTCTGGCTACTCTTAGATGATTTTTAAGAATCTGATAGATTTGTTTTGTATTTAATAGAAAATATTTTTTCAATAATCTTATAAAATGTTTTATTTAAATTACCATAGTCTTATATGTAATCTGCTAGACATTCATGTCAAGTTTCTTGAATTTTAATATTAACCTATGTAATTCCTGTAGTAGTGATCAATGTTATTTAAGCTGTACCTCTTTAATTTCTTATGAAAAAATAAATAATGGAAATTGTTCAAAGGAAAAGAAATCAGATAATGTTTACAAAAAATAACCTGGCAATCCTTAGCCATAGCACTTAGTAAATAAATGAGACATACTTTTGTTAGTTTAGCTATGTTAATTGAACTCTGTAATTTAAAAAGACACTAGGACTGAAAAGGCAGCACTGGATTAAATCACATACCATAAAGGGGGTTGAATCTGGCCTAATCTTAAGCATCACTTAAGGTCCCCTGACTACTGCCAGGAATACTCCCTGAGCAGAGCCAGGAGTAAGCTCTTAGCTCTGTTGGGCATGTCCCCTATACAAATAAAAAAACATCTAAAATATATCTATATATATTTATCAATGGAAAAAATATATCCATAGTTTTTCACTACTTTTAACACAGTTATTCTTACTCTAGAACAAAAAATTAGAGATATGATTTCAGGATAAATCTTATAACATCTTCTGGATATGTGTATCAATAAAATAAGTTATGAACACAAAAAGTATTACTTCTCAGCTATAAAATAGAGACTCTGAAATTTTCGTGACTTTAATAGAAAACTTAATAACACAGTAACTAAATAAATTAGATAGAGTATTGTGTTATCAGTAAATTATTCTTAAGAAATAATATGAATAATTAACTAAAATGAAACATGGAAAAGGAAGTTTGTGCAAGGCCCAGGGGTGCATGAAGGGATGAGACAAATTCTAATTCAAAGGACAACACCACATGGCCCCACATCCACACTGGTTCACAAACAGCAATGGACCCAAGTGCTATTTACTGAAATAAATAAATAAAACAAATGACTATTAAGAATCAATGTTTGGTACTGATAATAGATTATAGGTTTCAATGCTTGGTATTTCGTTAAGTGAAAGGTAAAGAGTGAAATGAGTAAATACATAGTTTAGAAAAAGTCACCTCTCTGATGGTAAAAGGAAACAGAACTGAGAGGATAAATTAAGTGAATACTAGATTTTAGTTAAAAGTCTGTACATCTGAAACAATTATGTAATGCTCATATTATGTTATAAAGCAATATAATTCCAGCAATATTTATTATACAATAAATAACCCTAAAGAAGATAATTATGTGACCAAGGAAAGAGCCCAAAATGCCAGAGCATATGCATTTTTATAGTGTGCTATGAGTTTGATCAGTGAGACTGGTGGCCATTAAGCACCGCTAGGTATGTCTTTATGGTCCCTGGCATTTCTGTGTCTAAGCACCACTGGATTTGAGCACAAAATAATCAGGTCAGTATTCTAAATACAAGCATTATATAAAGCGATCACCAGTCCCTTAAGTGCCACTGGAGACCCTTCTCCTAAGAATATATTTAGTGAAATAGTATTATATCATAAGTATAGATAATTTTCATCTAAGCCATCATCTGCACATATAGATTTCTTATGTAGGTATCCTAAGCAAGCGAAGGGATATCATTTTTTTTGAAGAAGCTTGTCTTCTGAAGTTTAGGCAGAGTGAACATTTAGGTTTTTAATGGTTAGTGGCAAATGTCCAACTATTTTCAAGGATGTCTCAAAGATCTAAGAACAGCATGTTATACTTTGTACAAAATTGCTTCTAACTATGTTTCTAAATATACTATCATTTACATAGACTTCAGACCATCAGCCATCCTGGTCCCATGGTACAGAGTCCTGGATGATTGATTATCTGACATAGAAAAGATTGGGCCCCCTGGGTTGTAACCAGAGCCATGGCGGAGCCCGGCAAGTTACCCGTGGTGTATTAGATATGCCAAAAACAGTAACAGCTGTGGACCTCATTCCCAACAAATGGAGATGTTACTGGCACCCACTTGCACAAATCGATGTACAACGGGAAGACAAGAGACAAGTGACAAGCTACATAGACTTAAAGGAGTTCATTATTTACCTTTATCATAACAAATTTGGTAAATGCATAGGCAATAATATTAGCAAATTATTAGCATTAAGAGCTCATGCTGATACTGTTTTGAAGTTTAATTATTAAACTACCAATATGAAAGCTTAAGAAAATAAAAACATGGTTGCAACTTTTTTTCTGCAATAAAATTCACAAAATTTTAAGGTTTGAACAAGGATCAATTATAAAAAAGATTACAACCCATTTTAACTACTTATACTTTTATTTCAAGTATCAGTTGTCATTTTTCCAGAATTTTGATGATTAGTTGGAAATCTACGATGTTCATAGGATTTTGAATTTAGAAGGCATGCTTCTAAATACAAAAGGTCAAGAAATCTTCCAATATCACACAAGTAAAATAACCTAAAATTCATTTCTTTCTCAACTAAGAGTCAAGCCTGTATCCTTTTGAATGTGGAACTCACCAAACTTTGATTGGTTTTCTCCAAAGTCTCTTTATCAGAAGATAAGTTCTCAAAATGTAGAAACTACATATATAATCCATATAACAGTCCATTCCTGTAATAAGCTCAGTCTATCAAAATTGCTTATAAACCTAGGGGCATAATAAAATAATACCTTAAATTATCAAATTATAATCTCATAATATATGGTGGGAGATTCTCTGCCAGTTCCCAAGAACTGGCAGAGGAGTGATCCCTGAGCTCAGCTACGAGTAAGCCCTGAGGACAGCTGAGTGTTGTCTCCAATCAAACCTGGAGCTACCATAATGCACAAGATGAGAGGTGACTACAAGAGTATCCCACTCGCACGGCAGAGCCTGGCAAGCTACCCGGGTCATATTTGATATGCCAATTACCAATAACGATTATAGACCTCATTCCCATGACCTGATGGAATGATTTGAGGCTCATTATGTTCCTGGAGCGAGAAGATGCCCCTTGGGCTACACTAGCATGTGACAGGATGTATGGAGATGTTACTGGTACCCGCTCAAGCAAATCGATGAACAACGGGAAGACAAGTGATACAAGTGACAAGTGATGGTGTAAATATTGAGTTAGCATACAAAAATATTCTTAGGATATAACATTCATTGAGGTCAGGTGTAGAAGCTACAGATAAAGTTGATAAGTTCAGACATAATAGTGAAAAATAATCAGGGCTGGAGAGGGATTTTGGTTTCATGCCGGAAAATAAGAACTTGCAGTAGAGTAAAAATACCCTATTATAACAAAGTATTATCTTAATTAACTATATAACTTTTCATCATATAAGTACTGGCTTAGATAAGGGTGTACAAGAGTGAGATTTCTCTTAAAAATATGTTTACAAAAGTAAATTCCAAATAACTGCTATTAAACATTTTATAAGTATTTCCAATTACATTTTACATTTGAAGTTATATGAAACTATTTCAGAAAATTATCTTTATCTATGATTCAGAAGTGCTATATATTTTTTTAAAATCAATATATAAGCTAGGCATGACCTACTTGGAATATTTGATAAAATGCAAAAAGGCATACATTGCTTTTTTTTACAGAGAGAGATTTTAACAAACTGTATTTCTTGTATATGTAATATTTAAGAACTCCCTTACAATTATTAAATTTATTATCATTTTTTTGCTTTTTTGGGTCACACCCAGCGATGTTCAGGGTTCCTCCTGACTCTGTGCTCAGTAATCACTCCTGGCATTGTGTGGGGGACCATTTGGGATGCCGGAAATCAAATCTGGGTTGGCTGCATGCAAGGCAAATGCCCTACCCGCTGGACTATCACTACATCCCCAAATTTATTAAAATTTTTATCAAAAATTTTTTGACCTACCTGTAGTCTTTCTTTTGGTATTCTATCATATTTAACACATCTCAGCTACTAATAACAAAATACAGATAATATTTAATATAATGACAAACCTTGACTTCTTAGGTATTAATAACAAGATATGAGTAATGCTTAATATAATGACTGATCTTGACTTCTACTTCAAACTTGCATTCTCCCTTGTGCAAGTATCTTGCTTGCTTGTTTCTCTCTATGCTTCTTTGATTGCCTATTTCCATTTTGAAGAAGCCAATATTCTCTTATCAACACACATTTCTCACTTTCTCTGTCTTCACATTTTCCTATATCTCTTTATACATTTCAATAAAGACTATCTTGCTTCACACAAACATGCATACACACAAACAAACCCCCCCACACACCAAAAATACACACTCAAATTAATGATCTAACATCACTGGAAATAGGTATACAATATGTTAGTCATTTTAATTTGAATTGGTAATCATGAATGATCACTGTCATCATTAGTTGACATTTCCAAAATTAGTAATTTTCATAGCTTGTACTCCAAGGGAAATTAAGATCTTAAATAATTTTATTTGACTTGTAAAAATGTAGTTGTCAATTGGTCCTTTATTCTCCAAACACCTGTATTTCTGATCATCTTTGAACACATATATGTAGATATTAGCAATATATTTCATACATACAGGTGTACTACATGAAAAAAAATTTTAAAAATGATTTTCCATTATGTGCATATATTAGAAACAATGTTTTTTATATTATATGCTTGATTTTATTGAAAGTATTTAGCAAAGTCAAAGGTCATAGTAACATACTGTAAGTTCTCTGTGTCTGCTACTAAATAATACTTTATAACCAAATAAAGTCACTGAGCTGTGTACAATCATAATATCTAATGTGCTTGAAATGCGTTAACTCATGCTTCCAGGGAGCTAAATAAAAATGTGTCCTCATCATAGCAGTAATAAACACAGGCAATTATGCATAATTATAAAGATTAAGTCCTAATTAAGGTTCAATTTCAATAATATCCTTATCCACAATTTTTTCAAAGTTTTGGTGACATGAAAGAAGATCAAGGTAATTCAAGATACTTATCTCAATTATTTCTGAAGCGAAAATAAGTTCATTTAGAGAATTAGACATATATTCTAGTATTCAACTCGGGCTTTTCCAAGTTAATGTCTCTGTTTATATTAGAATTATCAATTTATCTCCAGTAGTATTTCAAAGTCAAAAAACGGTTTTTATGATATTAAAGTACTATTCCTCACTTGGAAATACGCAGAAGTATCAGTGGCCCATTTGCCTTTGCCTATAATGCTATGCTTGGGATGTCAATTACATTGTTTTCCAGCACACCCTATTATTTTTTTCTACTTAAATGTGATTTCATTATTTCAGAACAAAATAAAATATTTGTGTATTATAACTAAAATAACGAAACAACATAAGAATATGTAATGTGATAATTATATTAGTTCAAAGAATTGTTGAGGAAATTATTATATCCTTGTATTTTGTTTTTGGTTTTGTTTTTTGGGTCACACCTGGCAATGCTCAGGGATTACTCCTGGCTCTTCACTCAGAAATTACTCCTGACAGTGCTCAGGGGACCATATGGGGTGTAGGGAATGGAACCCGGTCGGGCACGTGCAAGGCAAATGTCTTACCCGCTGTGCTGTCACTCTGGCCCCTATCCTTGTATTCTTTATAAAATAAACATATATGTTATTTATCCAAACAGGATCGGACCACCATCTCCTTCGTGCAAAATTCTACTTCATGCAACAGGGAGAAAAGGCTGCAAAGTTTAAGAAGAGCACTCTCAGGATGACCACCAACTGAGAACTCTTTGGCACCATTGTGGCAACATGGGAAGATACCATCATTGATGACATCGAAGAAGAATACAACCGACTGGTTCAGCACCTCCATGATTGTGGTGAGAATGCCGAGAGAGAGAAAGACACAAAAGGACGCTTGTCTTCAGAAACTCTCCAGCTCATTCGCCAACCTGGCAAGGCGCAAGCCTTAGGTGACCAAATGCTAATGTCCAATCTTGCAAAGTGGTGCAAAGAAACAATAAAGGAAGACCTCAAAGAGAGAAGAGCAGAAATATTTGAAGGTGTAGCAGAAGCCGGGAAAAGCATTCACACTGCCTGCCTTTCCTTCACCAAATATAAGACCAAGATGACTGCTCTCCGAAGTCCTGATGGATCCATCACATCTTCCAGAAAGGAAATGGAGAAGATTTCCATGACTTTGACTCAGATATCTTTGATAGCCACATTCACCTGCCCACATACCAAATTCCACAGGATGGATATGCCATTCCCAACCTTCTCCCTTCTGAAATCCAACATGCCATTTCATCCGTAAAGAAGGGGGAGTCAGAGATTAGGTAAGACAGAGAAGGGAGAATGTGTGAATAAATGTCAAAAGGGCTAATACCAACCTATCACTGAGCATTAAATACAGGCAAAAAATGCACATGATGGCCTCTAAGTGTAGGTAGTGCAACCCACAATGTGTAAGAGAAGGAAAAGAGAGAGGGAGAGAGAGAAAAGAGATAAAGAACCTGTCATTTAGGCAGGCTATGGGAGGGGGGAGAAATGGGGACAATGGTGGCGGGAAATGGGCACTAGTGGAGGGCGGGGTGCTGAAACACTATATGACCAAAACCTCTAAAAATGAGCAATGTTGTTATTGTATATCTCATGGTGGTATAATAAAATATTTAATAAAAAATTAAAATAGAATAAAATCATAATAAAAAAAAGGGAACAGCACCCAGCCCAGACAAAGTCAGACCCGAACACCTGAAGAATCTGCCATCAGTACTCATCAATACACTGGCTCGGCCCTTCACACACTACCTGTCTGAATGCAAGGTGCCCTCCCAATGGAAAACCAGCAAGACAGTTCTACTGTTCAAGATGGGAGACATTCAAGGCATTGGCAACTATCGCCCCATCTGCCTGTTGTCTGTAATCTACACACTGTTCACTCGAGTCATCCTGAACAGGATTGGCAGAACACTAGATGAAGGACAACCATGCAGGCAAGCTTGCTTCCGAAAAAGATTCAGCACAATCGACCATATCCACAGGGTAACCAAGCTCATTGAAGTTTGTAGGGAGTTCAGGATGCCACTCTATCTCACGTTCCTTCCAAAAGGATTCAGTACAATCAACCATATCCACACAGTAAGCAATCTCATTGAGGCTTGTAGGGAGTACAAGATGCTGCTCTGTCTCACATTCAAAGAAAGCCTTTGAATGTGAGACATTCATTTCTTTGATTTAAAGAAAGCCTTTGATTCTGTGTAGACCGAAGTCGTTATCGAAGCCCTAGCCAAACAGGGTGTTCAAGCACAATACATCAAGATCCTTCATGAGCTGTGTTACGGATTCACCACCAGGATCTCACCATTCTACAAAGAAGTGATCATTGATGTCAAAAGAGGGGTTCGACAGGGTGATATTTCATCAAAAACTCTTCAGCGCCACCCTCAAGAACATAATGCGGCAATTAGAATGGGAAGGAATGGGAGTGGATAGAAGGTTGGCAACTAAACTACCTACGCTTCGCTGATAACATTGTTCTAATAACACCAAACATTAGCCAAGCAGCACAAATGCTGGCTGACTTTGACCAAGAATGTGGAAAGATAGGTCTACAGCTGAATCTCAACAAAACTACGTTCATGAAAAATGAACTAGTTCCAGAGGCCCTATTCACTCTCAACAGAACAAGTATCTCTGAATGTAGCAGTTATGTTTACCTACGTCAAAAAGTCAACATCATGAATGACCTAAAAAATGAGCTGCGCAAGAGGAATAGAGCGGCCTGGATTGCCTTCAAAAGTATCGAAGAAATAGTGAAAAAGACAAAGAACCTGTTATCCCTGCATATGCCTCAGAGACCTGGGCCCTATGAAAGCAGGATGAGAATGCTATTCGAGTATCACAAAGAGGAATCGAAAGAGCTATGCTTGGAATACCACACCTCACTCAAGTGAGAGAAGGAATCCAGAGTTCTGACCTACATCGCTGTTCCAGAGTCAGATATGCTGTCTCAATTGCCAAGGCATCGAAAATTAGATGGGCTGGATATGTAATGCGATTTGGAGATGACCGCTAGACTAGAGCCGTTACCGACTGGATCACACAGGACATCAAAAGATCACGTGTCCGCCCTCCTACAAGATGGTCAAACTTCTTCGTCAAGATGGTGAACAAACTGTTTGAGGCTCTTCATATTACTGAACAAAACAGATGCCATTGGGCTACACTGGCACGTGATAGGGTCAAATGGAAATGTTACTGGTGTCCGCTCAAGGAAATCAATGAACAAAGGGATGTCTAGTGATCTAGTGATCTAGTGATCTATACTGATCATATATTTTTATGTTATTATGTTTGGGGGCCACATCCTGTATTACTTTCTGGGGATCACTGGTGACAAGGGCTGGAGGGGACTATCTATAGAGTTGTGGATTTGTAGGGTTGAGCTAACTGAAGTTTAAACACTTGACTGCTATAAATAATAAGTTGTTAGAACTAGTGTTTTAATCAGTCTATGCTAATTTTGTTTGTTTAGTAAATTATGATATTCAAAGTAATCAAAAGCATTTATTAAACTTCATTTAGGTTTGGGTTATAGCTTGTAGGACTGGATAATGTGCTTTTGGCCATTACAGACTGTCCCAGGTATAATCTCAAGCAACAAATTATCCTCTGAGTACCATGGAAGCAATCCCTGAATACTGAACTAGGCTGGTCCCTAAGCAACACCAGCTATGACCCAAACATATATGAATAGATAAAAATTTATATATAAATATGAAAATATATAATATATGTGAATACATATAAACATATATAATATATAGATATATAATATATAAATATAAAAGATACATAAATATATCAAGATGTGTATTTAGATATATGCATACTTCTATATATCTAATTTGTTCAAACTGTTAATATAATACCATATATAAAATTAATATGTATATATACTATTTGAAGGCATGGAATACTTCAAGAGCATCGGAGAAATAGCTAAAAGGACACAGAACCTCCAGCTCGAGGCACATTTTTCGACTCCACCATTCACTCTGCATTAACATACGCCTCAGAGACCTGGGCCCTACAAAAGCAGGATGAGAACGCTATTCGGGCCTCTCAAAGAGGAATCAAAAGAGCTATGCTTGGAATATCATGCCTCATTCAAGTGAAAGAAGGAATCTGGAGCTCTAACCTCCATCACTGTTCCAGAGTCAGGGATGCTATCTCATTTGCCAAGGCATTGAAAATCAAATGGGCTGGACATGTAATGCGATTTGGAGATGACCGCTGGACTAGAGCCATTACCAACTGGATCCCACAGGATGTCAAAAGATCATGTGGCTGCCCACCTACAAGATGGTCAGACTTCTTTGTCAAGACCCTGAACCAACAGTTTGTGGTTCTTCGTATTCCTGAAGCAAGCAGATGCCATTGCACTACAGTGGCATGTGATAGGGTCAAATAAAAAATGTTACTGGTGCCTGCTCAAGCAAATCAATGAATAATGGATGTCAAGTGATCAAGTGATCAACTATTTAACTTATATACTTTACTTCTATCTACATATGTATGTCTTAATTTCTAAGTGTGCATAAAATGCTTTATTATAGCAATAGATCAGAGTATAAAGGGATATATTATGTCAGTCCATGGCAGAGCCTGGCAAGGTACCTGAGGTGTTTTCATTATGTTAAAAACAGTAACAGTAATCGGGGCCAGAGCGATAGCCCAGCGGGTAGGCGTTTGCCTTGCACGAGGCCTATGCCGGCCCGGGTTCGATCCCCGGCATCCCATATGGTCCCCGAACACTGCCAGGAGTAAGTCCTGAGTGCAGAGCCAGGAGAAACCCCTGAGCATTGCCAGGTGTGACCCAAAAAGCAAAAAAAAAAAAGCAACAGTAATGTACCTCATTCCCAACAAATGGAGATGTTAGTGGCACCTGCTTGAGCAAATCGATGAACAAAGGAAAGACAAGTGACAAGACAAGTGATTATATCAGTAATGATATATAGATGATATAGATATAGATATAGATATAGATATAGATATAGATATAGATATAGATATAGATATAGATATAGATATAGATATAGATATAGATATAGATATAGATATAGATGATATAGATATATTTTTTTGGCATTTTGGGTCACACCCGGCAATGCTCAGGGGATACTCCTGGCAGTGCTCAGGGGACCATATGGGATGCCGGGATTGAACCCGGGCCGGCATAGGCCGGCCTCGTGCAAGGCAAACGCCCTACCCACTGGACTATCGCTCTGGCCACAGTAATATTTTCTATATAAATTAATCCACACTCATATAAGGATTACTTGAAGAAGAAAACAAATTTAAACTTGTTAAATTCTTTGCTTGCTTTCTATAACCAAACTTCAAAAAATATTACTTTAGTTTGCTCTCTTACTATGAAAATGTTTTCCATTTGTAGTTCTTATACCTTTTTCACTAAACTTTTTTGATTACTATTTTCCTAAAATGTTTATTTCCCCTTCCAAATCACATTTACATAAATATATCAACATACTCTACAAATAATAAAATGGAGTAAAGAAGTTCAGGATAAAGTATAAATATAAAAGTACTTACATCAGTGTTGAAGGGAAAACATAGGTATTTTCATTTGCTTACTTAAGGGACATGCTTTTTCCATAGTCTGATATTTACTTAGTTAAAAATTAATGCATATTTTATTAATTTTAATAATTGTTTTATTGTTACTAAAACATATTGATAAATAACAGAGGAGTGAGAGATATTGTTGTGCTCACTGGTTAAAATTTGTATTTTACCTCACCAATTAAATTTTTTTCTACTGTAAAATAAAAGTGTATATCATTCACTATAAAAAACATTTAGATGGCATTAAAATTAAACATTTACAGAATAAAAAATAGCCAATGAACAGATTTTGTAACATGGAACCTGTAAAAGCTTTCCAAAATCATATGTGCCAATTATTCTCCGATGGTTGCCCTGGTCAAAGCCAATTCTTTTTTTAGTGGCATGGCTGACCAATGTATTCAGAGAACTGTCAGAAACAGATGCAGAAATAGACAGTTCCCAGTGGAAACAAACCCTGAAACACTGACAACTGCAAAGTGAACTGTGGCTAGAACAAAACAGAGTTGAAGTAGTATTTGGGGAATAGATGTGTGGAAACGAGTTTTGGTACAGCATTGGAGGATTACTGATAATGGTAGTGGGGACAGAGAAGCAGCTTTGTTAATATAAAACAATAATATAGAAACTGGTGCAAGCCACATAATCCCAATACAAACATTTCTTATTTTAAAGAAGGAAATCTAGTCTTGTGTAATGTAGTTCAGGGAGAAAATCGTTAAAAATCCATTCACTTAATTTCATTTAAGGATAGCGAATGGGTTAGGCTACCATATGCTAGACAATTCCAACCACCTGAAGAGTTCATTCTGATACCAGACATATCTTCATTTAGGTAAAGCCTGCCATGAGAGTGGCTCACATGTTCTGAGCTCTCAGAAGCAGTTGCTAATTCACAGTGACTGCGTGACCATGGTAACGCAGGCTTTTCTGGGTGGTGCTCTCTAAAATTTGAAATGTACTTTTGTGTTTGTGAGTGAAGGAAGGTGATGAAAATGCAGCATTTAGATTTTTCATCAGAATTGAAGTGTTTAATTTGGTAAGGGGAATATCTAAGAGTTACTGTTTCCTAATCAGTTTCTCTAACAAACAACCTGTAATGAGTAAAAATCAGGTAGAAGAATTTCAAAGATACATTCGTTATTTTATTTTTCTTTGCTTTCTTTTTGTCCTATACCCCTGTTACTAAACATCTGGAAGAATAGCTGAGTTAAATTTAGAGGTTGAAGTATATTTTCAGTGTTGCTAAAGACTTTTATTTTGAACTTGTGATTACATTCCTATTCTGTTCACATTATAATGAGTATTCGTGCATATATATATATGTATATATATATATACATATGTATATATATTTCTTCGACCCCCACTCCATGAGGGACAACATTTTCCACATCCGGACTTCCTTCTCATCAGAACTACCGAGCAGCAGAAGAGCCAATCACAGCCTGGCTCATCAAGACCACTCTGCAGCAGTCTTTTTCAAGTCCGGCCTAGGTATGCTGATCCAAAGACTCACAGACATGGGGGCAGAGTTCCTACCGGCTCTCCCTGTGCCCAGCTGCTCATGAGGCACCTGGGAGGGATTGTAGGTTCTAGCCCTAGCCCGCCACCCCAACAGAGCCTCGCAAGAAGCCAGATGACCCCCTACTCCATGAAGGCTACCGTTTCCACATCCGGACTTTGTTCTCATCAGAACTCCACCCAACAGAGTTCTGTCAGAGTTCTATCACAGCCTGACTCTCGCAGCTGCTTGTGTCCTCACCGTTCATCAATAAATGGAGATCAGAGGTGACTACAAGAGTATACCACCCGCACTGCAGAACCTGGCAAGCTACCCATGTCGTATTTGATGTGCCAAATACCAATAACAATTTAGACCTCATTCCCATGACGATGGAATGGTTTGAGGCTCTTTATGTTCCTGGAGCAAGCAGATGCCCTTGGGCTCTACTAGAATGAGACAGAACATATGGAGATGTTACTGGTGCCCACTTGAGCAAATCAATGATGAATGGGAGGATAGTGATAGTCATATATATTTTCATCCTTAGATTTGTTATTTTAGTTTCATATAAAATCATACATAATAAAATCTATTATGTTTTTAAGTTGAAGATTTATGAGAGTTAAAGCCAAGGATCATATTAGCTATTCTCTGCAGAGGATGCTGCACAAAGGGCAACCGTTTATACATTAGCATTGATCTTGTACAAGACTCAGATTATATTCATTTTAATATTGGTTCTCAAAAATATCTAGAATTATTTCATAATGTCTACAAATTATTAAACTCAAAATACAACAGGTAGAATATCTATGCTTGATTACTATATTCCAAAACAGGTAATTATTTTAAAGTGTAGTGAAATATGAATCAGTTGTTTGATTACTTTTTGTTATTCTCACTAATATATAGAGCAATTTCTGAAAAAGTGTGGCTCTACCTATTATAACCTTTCTTCATAATTTTATCTGTAGACATTTTGTCAAAATTGGATTTAAAATTCATAATTATTATTGTTGAATTAAGACATAAAATTGATAATAATAGATAAAACATAGTTTCTTTTAATTTAAAGAAATGAATTCTGAAATGTTTATTATAATATTTTGTGGATGAAAAATAATTGGGTTCATGTTATTGATTAATATTGGTCATTAGAGTAATGAAATAACCATTGATTAATATTGGTCATTAATGAAATATCATTCATTATCATCCTTATATTTATAAGGATCATCCTTATATTTTATGAAATTATAGATTAACAATTATAGACCTTGTTCCGGAATGGATTGAGGCTCTTTATGTTCCTGGAGCAAGCAGGTTCCCTTGGGCTCTACTAGCATGAGACAGGACATATGGAGATGTTACTGGGGCCTGCTCGAGCAAGTTGATAATGAACGGGAAGACAGTGATACAGTGATACAGTGATAGATTTATATAGATTAACTTTAGGACTTGAAAATTATTTCATAATGTAACATCGAGAAAATGCTTATTTAAGATATATTAATGTATCTTTGATATTTTTAGCTCTTTAAACTAAGCAATATTGTATTGACTAGGTAAACTATATTTATAAAAAGAAAGAAAATGTAATCTTCCTTAGATTAAGGTAATTTCTTTAGAAAATTACATTTCTTAGTGTATCAGGTAGAGCAGATAGCTTTTATTTGCTGTAGATTTCTAATATCAAATATCAGAATATCTAATGTTGAAAAATACACTCAATATACTCAAATTAATGCATGTATTCATAATATTTTCAATGGCTAACATAGTTTTACACTAAAGAAGACCTTGTAAATATCTTGTACAAAAATATTTAAGTCTTTTGCTTCCTCACATTACTTTTTATTTCTTATCTCGGGCCTATTTGAAGCCAGAAGGTCAGAGGGGCATGGTCTTGCAGCCTGTACTTACGGCTTCTTACTCTGAAAAAATCAATATAAAATGTGAACCTGAAACCTGATATTATCAACTACATTTCACTGTTTCACAGCAGAAAATAAGGTTATTTCAAAACCTGGTGCACTAAAAAATAAAATGTTTATCATAATATATTTTTCAGAGAGAATACCGGATGATTGTTTTCTGATAACACTCCAGCTTAAATTTGTTGATTTTATATTCCTTAATATATTTATGGGAATATACTTAAGGTATATATCATCAAACATGCACCTGTTCATTACATACTTACAGAAAATAAAATTGATCTTAAACAATTCTTTGTCAAATCTAAAAATAAGTAGAAATATGTTTAATAGATTTTTCTTAATGGTCTTGTTCTTTAGCCTACTGTATTGCTCATCTTTTCTGTTTCTAGCATTGATAACTATTCACATCTCTAGTATAACTGGTATTTAATAAAACTGAATGAGAAATTATTGTAGCTTTAATAAAATGATACAAAGGTCACAATTTCAATAAAATAAGAAAGCTATTTGACAAAGAATTGTTTCCATTATCTGTGATACTACACTATCTAGTCTATCCCACTTTGCAAAACTAAACCATGGTAATTAAACTGTGAATTCTAATATAATGAATTGTAAGTATAGAGGTTGTGACATGTTTTAAGCCAAATAATTGTCTCTGTAAAACTTTATGCCTTTGACATTCTGAAAGGAAGCTGAATGAATAACATATTGTTTATCAAATATTAGACTATGTTTCAATATAGTTCCTCCTAACTAGCATTTTTCATAGTATGTTGACAATTATGAGCAACTGACTATTCTTGCAAATTAAAAATAAAAAGCACAAACAAATGGTGACTGGTGTTACACTTAGAATTTAGAATTGTTTAAAATCACTGAAACAGTGAGCCAAGGTGTAAAAGAGGGGAAGTATTTAAATGCTTAATATATGTTTAATATAAATAATTAGTATTTCCTTAAAATAGACTTAGCAGCTATTCACAAAAATTCACCTATATCTATAAAATTGATCTATATTAAAATTGATAGCATCTATGCTGACTTGCTTTAAGTTCATTCTATGACATAAATGAACAATTTATTAATTTATAATTTTGAACAATTTATTTCATAAAAACAATTCATCTGTATTTTTCTAGGCAGTTCTAGGAATACCAGGAAAGAAATGTTTTAGAATGAGGCTGAAAATTCTAAATATTTTAATACTGAAAATGTTTAAGCTTCAGCAATATTGAATTTGGTTAATTATTTGAATGTCCATTAGAATCACATGCAAGATTTATAATTCTTTTCTGTTTTTAGAGATTAGATAAGTTTTTAATAGTGTTTTTGACATGCATTAAATTGATTACAGAAAGATCTTCCCTCATATGTAAGGGACAGTGGCTAACACACAAATTCTCCAGGAACATTAACAGATCGTGATAGTTCAAATGTTTTAAGAATTGTTTTGCAGGTTTTTAGATTGAATAATGAGGGAGAAGATCAGTAAAGAGAAAGAAAAAAAACTTGGTATAGCATAATAGACACAATAAACCATATGATTACTTCTTAGACAATAAAACAAAGTTCATCATTCATATAGCTCTGAATAATTTAACTGTACTCAAAAGATGTTTATGGTGTATGTCAAATGTGATTATATTGTAATTATTCCTTAAGCAAGCCAGATTTTAGCACAGTAGGTATTGGAGATCATCCAAGTAACTTGCACAAGGCCTCTAATAAATACACATTTAATAGTAGACACCAAAATAGCAATGTTAGATTGAGCTTGACAGTGTTAAAAAAATAGATTAATTATTTGCATACTATTGGGAAATTTGACATGTTGCCTTAGTTATCTAGCCTTGGTATTTCTAAAATATTTTTGCAAATTAAAATCACTATTATTCATAAGTACTCTTAAGAAAATACAAATATTTGCAAGTCACCATAAATTGTTTACGAAAGAAGTTTTTCTTTCAATTTGGATTCATATAATTATATTGCTACTAGCATATTGAAAACAATCTACTAATATAATACAGGATACCATTCCCCTAGATTGGCCACATATTTATATTATAATTATATGCTTCAAAAGTGCAATTTTAAGTCTGACTTTACCTCTGTATGCTTGGCTTGCATTTCAACCTCTTCAAACTATTTGTAAATAATGTTTGATATTGTCTTGGCTTTTCTTTTTCATAAACTAAAATAATTTTGTGTGTGAGTGTGTCACACGCTGCAATGCTCAGGGGTTACTCCTGGTTCTGCACTTAGGAATTACTCCTGGAGGTGCTCAGGGGACAATATGGGATGCAGGGGATTGAACCTGGATCGGCTGCATGCAAGGCAAATACCCTACCCGCTGTGCTATTGCTTCGCCCCAAAATAATTTTCTTTGGAACATTTTATAAAGTTTTTGTTTTCACACCTGATGATGCACAGGGCTTACTCCTGGCAGGACTTGGGGAGCAATATAGTGAATCTGGGATTGAACCCAGGTCAGCAAAAAAAAAAAAACTCTGACCTCTAAGCAATTTTTTGACCCCTCTTTTTGGATTTTCTAACTAAATGCAATATCACTGTCCTCATCTATTTTTCTAGGGTGAATATAAATATAAATTGCATAGTTTTTGAAACAAAGACGCCCTTTAGGAAGTATTTTATCCTTGGTATATCTATTTGCATGAAGTATAATAAACTGCTGTTTATTTTTCCTTTGTCTAAATCCAAAATTATTTTGTATTAAAAATTGATACTCCATTTAAGATGAGCAATAATTAAATATAACAATAGATTATAAACCTTTATACTCCTTACTTAGGAATGTCCATTCAAGTAAGCATAAGACCAATATGACTAATATATAATATCGGTCTGTCTCAATAGACTTTTTGCATGATACTCCATGAAAAAATGGATAATACATTTTTATACTTAATACTAATAAGTATATATCACATAAGCCTATTACCTATAATCATGTCATATATTCATACCTAATATATTAGTATTAAACTAATTATCACTTGATCACTTGATCACTTGAATCCCGTTATTCATCGATTTGCTCGAGCGGGCACCAGTAACATTTCCATTGGACCCTACCACGTGCCAATGTAGTCCAATGGCATCTGGTTGATTCAGGAATATGAAGAGCCTCAAACCTTTCCTTTAGGGTCTTTACAATGAAGTCTGACCATCTTGTAGTTGGGCGGCCACATGATTTTTGACATCCCGTGATCTTTTGACATCCAGTCGGTAATGGCTCTAGTCCAGCGGTTGTCTCCAAATCGCATTACATGTCCAGCCCATCTGATTTTCGATGCCTTGGCAAACGAGACAGCATCCCTGATTCTGGAATAGCGACGGAGGTCAGAACTCCGATTCCTTCTCTCACTTGAGTGAGGCGTGATATTTCAAGCATAGCTCTTTCGATTCCTCTCTGGGAGACCCGAATAGCATTCTCATCCTGCTTTCATAGGGCCCAGGTCTCTGAGGAGTATGTTACTGCAGGGAGAATGGTGGAGTCAAAGACATGTGCCCGGAGCCTGAGGTTCTTTGTCCTTTTAGCTATTTTTAGATATTTCTTCAATGCCGTTGAAGGCATTCCATGCCGCTCTCTTCCTCCTGCGCAGCTCAGGTTTTAGGTCGTTCATCATGTTGATTTCTCGACCTAGGTACACATAACTGCTGCATTCAGAGATGTTTTTTCCATTGAGAGTTAATGGGGCCTCTGGAACTAGTTCATTCTTCATGAACATAGTTTTCTTTAGATTCAGCTGTACACCTCTCTTTCCACATTCTCGATCAAAGTCAGCCAGCATTTGTGCCGCTTGGCTAAAGTTTGGTGTTATTAGAACGATGCCATCAGCAAAGCGGAGGTGGTGTAGTTGCTGACCATCTATCTTCACTCCCATTCCTTCCCATTCTAATTGTTGCATGATGTTCTCGAGGGTGGGGCTGAAGAGTTTTGGTGAAATGGTATCACCCTGTCGAACCCCTCTTTTCACATTAATGATCACTTCTTTGTAGAATGGTGAGATCCTGGTGGTGAATCCGTAATAGAGCTCACAAAGGATCTTGATGTATTGGGTTTGAACACCCTGTTTGGCTAGGGCTTCGATGACTGCTTCAGTCTCCACAGAATCAAAGGCTTTCTGAATCAATGAATGTGAGACAGAGCAGCATCTTGTACTCCCTACAAACCTCAATGAGCTTGGTTACCGTGTGAATATGATCGATTGTGCTGAATCCTTTCCAGAAGCCTGCTTGCTCACATGGTTGTCCTTCATCTAGTGTTCTGCTAATCCTGTTCAGGATGACTAGTGTAAACAGCTTGTAGATGACGGACAACAGGCAGATGGGGAGATAGTTGCCCGATGTCGTGAATGTCTCCTTCTTGAACTGTCCTGCTGATTTTCCACTGGGAGGGCACCTTGCATTCGGACAGGTAGCGTGGTGAAGAGCCGAGCTAGTGTATTGATGAGTATTGACGGCAGATTCTTCAGGTGTTCGGGTCTGACTTTTGTCTGGGCCTGGTACTGTTCCCTTCTTTACCAACGAGATGGCATGTCGGATTTCAGAAGGGAGAACATTGGGAATGACATATTCATCCTGTGGAATTTTGTATGTGGGCAGATGGATGTGGCTATCAAAGTGATTTGAGTAGAAGTCATGGATAATCTTCTCCATTGCCTTTCTGGAAGATGTGATAGATCTATCAGGGCGTCGGAGGGCAGTCATCTTGGTCTTATAGTTGGCAAAGGACAGGCGGGCAGTGCAAATGCTTTTTCCCGGCTTCTGCTGCATCTTCCAGTATTTCTGCTCTTCTGTCTTTGAGGTCTTCTTTTATCGCTTTTCTGCACTGTTTAGCAAGCTTGGACATTAGCATTTGGTCTCCTGAGGCTCGTGCCTTGCCACTTTGGCAAATGAGCTCGAGAGTTTCCTCTTGTGTCTTTTTCTCTCGGCATTCTTCGCACAATCATGGAGGTGCTGAACCAGTCGGTTGTATTCTTCATTGATGTTGTCAATAATGGTATCTTCCCATGTTGTTGCAATGGTGCCAAAGAGTTCCCAGTTGGTCGTCATTCTGGGAGTTCTCTTCTTAAACTTTGCAGCCTTTTCTCCCCTTTGCGGGAAGTAGAATTTTGCATGAAGGAGTTGGTGGTCTGATCCTGTTTGGAATTTTGGGAAGACAGTTACATCGGTCAGACAAAACCGTCAATTGAAGATCATGTCCAACGTTTCGCTTCAGCTTTCTGAAACTGTGAGTTCCCATGAATGGTCTTGGTGGTCATGATGAACTCAGATAGTCTCTCACCCTATCCATTTCATTCTAGGCCATGGGTCCCGATGTGGAGTTCTTCAGCCAATCTTCTTGGTCCTATCTTGGCATTAAAATCACCGACTATGATCTTGTAGAAAGTGTGATCTTTTTCATAGAACTCCTCCAATTCCATGTAGCATTTCTCAATTTCATTTTCTTTATATGTGGATGCTGGAGCGTAGGCAATGAAGATAGAAATTGCTGGCAGTGGGCCACATCTCTTCAAGTGTAATCATCCTATTCGGTTTGTTAGGCATTCAAATGAATCAATGTTTACGGCCATGTTCATGTTGACAAGGACACCAAAGCCACCGATGCCTCTTTTCGTAGCATGTTCCAAGGAACAATTCTTCTCCGGTGTCAAATACAGCATGATGCAACTGACGCCTCCCTCGTCTCAGTCAGACCAATGATGTCGCACTTGATCTTTCTTGCTTGCAGCATCAGATCCTCAATATATGCTTACAATGCCGGGCGTACGTGCATTGAGTACAGACAGTCATTTTAGTCCTTCTTCGTTTTGGCAGCCTAGGATGGCTGTGAAGTTTTATCAGGCACTGCTTGTTTGCCTTTCTTACTGCTGCCGTATTAAGGGCTCTTTCGGGTCAGGAAAAGAAACATTTCTGTTACTGGATTTGGCATACCCAACACGCATTGGACAGCTTGCCAGGCTCTGCCATTCGGGCGCTCTATTTTCATTACTTTGTGGGACTCTCTCAGAGGGTAGGTTGAATATTTACGGTAATTTGGAGGTAAATTGCATGGCAGCGCAGCAGCTGCGTGCAACACGGAAAGCTGGTTTCTGCTCTGCCGGGTGTACCTGTGTCTTAGGCTCAAGCATTCCTGCTCTTGAAATACTCTCCTCTGAAGGGCGGGTCTCTGCATGGTGGGTCCTTGTAGGCTGGGTTTCTGACAAGCCAGGCTGGAGACTGGATTAATCTGCAGGCTGGAGACTGGATTAATCTGCTGGGTGGAAATCTTACCAGCTGCAGAGTGTGGATTGTGAAGATCGCTGCCAGCAAGGTGTGGGGGGTTTCTCTGGGCTCCTCCGAGGCTCCATCGGGATGGTGGACTTGGGTCGGAAGTTGCTCTCGTGGTCCATGGAATTCAGGGGGTTCAACAGGGAAAGCCGGTTTCTGCTCTGCTGGGTGTACCTGTGTCTTAGTTTCCACATATAATTAAACTAATTATATGTTTTATTATAGCAAGAACAATTTTCCAAAATATTTTATAGAAATCAACATGACATGATTCACACAATTCTAAACAGTATATATGTACTAGAATATTATGTTCATATCTAAAATTATATGTGATAATCACAAACAAAAATATGTGCATAATATCATTTATGTTTATCATGTTCATTTGCATTAAATATTTGTGAGTTAAGGTATTATAAAAAATATTGATTAAAATGGTGTGAATTATTTAATTCATCTAATGCAGAAAGAATCATAAAGACATTTAAATTTATAAAACATTTGTCATTTTCTCATAGAAGTATATTAAACAAAAACTAAGTGAGATTGCTTTCAATTTCATTTATTTTACATATCAACATATCACTTAAAATTTGATCTTTATATTCAACGATTTCAGGATGAAATATCAAAATTTGAGAGAAAATTTAACTTACCTAAATTTAACATATTAGAGTATGATATTACTATGTCTGACATACCAAGTATATTACAGTTCCATCAAATCACACTTGTATAAACTACTAAATTTTCACTGATGCTATAACAAAGTTGTCATCTTTGAAGAATTCAGGGAAATGTCCACAATGGGGAAATAGAAACAGAAATATAGAGACAGTCATATATTATATATTAGTTCACATTGGTCTTATGCTTACTTGAATGGATATTCCTAAGTAAGGAGTATAAAGGTTTATAATCTATTGTTATATTTAATCATTGCTCATATTAAGTCACTGAATATATATATATATATATATATATATATATATATATATGAATGATATATACAAATAGCAGAGCAGAAGAGTTCTAAGAGTTGAATTGATATTGATTTTTTAAATTTATTTTTGCTTTTATGGGTCACGCCGGGCGATGCTCAGGGGTTTCTCCTTGCTCTGCACTCAGGAATTACTCCTGGCAGTGCTCCGGGGACCATACAGAATGCCGGGATCGCAACCCGTACCGGCATGGGCCAGCTGCGTGCAAAACAAATGCCCTACCTGCTTGGCTATTGCTCCGACCCCTTGAATTGATATTTAAACCACAGTTTAAGAGACTAAAACAGTAGGCTAAAGCATCTAATATATATTTGTCTATGATGAGAAAACTCTCGAAATTGTTAAAAGTTTATAAGTAGCATATGCACTAAGTTAAAATATGAAAAATGTATTACAGTCAGTTTTCTGTGACTAAATAACAGTGTTTTTTCAAATGTAATCCAGAGAGTAGAGAGATGGTACAGCATGGAAAGCACTTACTTTGTGTATTAAAACCAACCTAGATTGGATATCATATTGTACTCCGAGCACTGCCAGGAATGATTCCTGAGTCAGAGCCAGCTGGAACTCCTGAGCATCACTGCATGTAGCCCCAAAACAAATCAAAAACAAACTAAACAAAGTAAATATATGATCAGACATTGCCATTGACAGACTTTACAACAGCTATTACTTTCTATGACACAAAGAACAACATATATAATGAATATAAAGATCAAATTTTAAGTGATATTTTGATATGTAAAATAAATAAAACTAAATGAAACTTTAATGAAAATAGTAAGAAAATTAGGTCTATTCATTAGCAGTAAAAATTAGCAAAAATGTCAGAGAACACAAAGAAATGAACAAAAAATAGATGAATAGAAATTACTAATTCAGAGGGACAGAGAGAACAAATGTTTTAAAAAATAGATCTAAGGAATAATATCAAAAAACTTTGGGTCATTGAAGCTTTAGAAAAAAGAGAAAAATAATAGAAAGGAAAAATATTTGAAGAGATAATTAACAAAATCTTTCAAAATTTAGTGAAAGGCTAAATTTTACGTAGTCAAGACCTCAGCATGCCTCAGAATAAAATCAAAGAACAATCCTTATATTAAGTAAAAAAGGTTTAATGTTTTATTAGGATATCTGAAACCAAAGATACAGAAACACTGTCTTAAAGGCAATCAATCAAAAGGGGAAAAAAGCATTAAATCTGAGAAATGTTTGCAGTTATTCATTAAAAGTTATGGATGTCTAGAGATGATAGAATATTCAACAGAGAAGTGAGTTACAAATATATTAAATGAAATGAAGAGTTTTGCAGTGAATTTATAAAATAAATAATGAAAACACTTCTAAATATCAACACGACATTATATTAAATAATAACACAAATCAATAGGATAGGAAATTTGTATGATATATTATATACAATCAGGAACTTTTGTAAAATACCCAGATAATTCAATGCTTTAGAATCACATAAAATGGCTACTCTATTAACATACATGAAAATAGTTACAGAAAATTAGGCAAGTTTGAAATGTGACCTTTAGAAACCTAGAATCAGTTTCTCCCAAATGATTTTAAATGCCTGCATCTGTACTGAATGGTTACCTTTCAAAGACTCCTAGCGATTCAGACCAACCTTCTCAGCAAGTTTAAAGTGTGAGAAACCAATAACGCAGACAAGGAAATCTAAAAAAGTATTTCCATGAGTGCAGCTGACCCACTCTAATTTTAGATCCAAAAGTACATCAGGGATGTAGTCTCTTTGGGGACCTCTAGGGCTTATTCCTACATCAGGTGGCTCCACATCAAGAAACTTTACAATAGAGATGAGCACTTACATCCAGGTATAAAAGTAGATATTTCCTGTGTAAGAGAATCCATATCTGGAGCTGAGCAAGAACTTAGTGAATGGAGTGATGAATAGGGGAGGATTCCAGCTGAAGAACTTAAATGTTGAAACTAAATCCTAGGTGGCAGAAACAAGAACGAACGGTTTTAGGTTTTGTGGTTTAATACTACTAGACATATTCTCTACACTTTCTTTGACATTTGAAACTGTAGCATGCACTAATATTATGCTGGTTGATATATAAAAAGTGTTAGAAGACAAATCATCCTGGATCTCCATCATCAGGCATTTTATGCTTTCCAGTGTGTTGTAGGACACATCTTAATGAGCTTATGGTCTCTGCTAGTCCAGAACAGTAGTATTTGTAAAGAGTCAGCTGTATTCTGTCTTGGGAAGCTCTCATAAAAATCACAAAGGGATATTGGTAACAGGATTCAAACAAATTTGATTTATAACTCTGAATGATAGAATATTCCTATCATGAATTTATACTGGCTTCAAAGAGTCTCACTTGTAGCCCCCTGGGTCCTCACTGGGGACCCATATAGCTTTTTACCAGGGTGACCATGGTGTTGTTTGGATCCACCATTAAGTCATTAACTCTACTAGCTCAAAGAGCCATGCTAGTTTGTCCCTTGGCAAGCAAACGGGACTCAGTAATACTAAAAGCAATGCGGAGTACTACTATTCTGTAAAAGATTGGAACTTGTGGAGGTTTAGATATATACCTGGGGATATATATTCATGGTATCACTTGAATCACTTGTATCACTTGTCTTCCCATTGATCATTGATTTGCTTCGAGTGGGCGCCAGTAACACCTCCACTCGTTGGGAATGAGGTCCATTATTGTTACTGTTTTTGGCATATCGGATACACCACAGGAAGCTTGCCAGGCTCTGTCGTGTATTATATTATAAAATATATAGTATAATATAATTTCTATTATATAATATTCAGTAGCAGAGCTGCTACTGACTCTCCCTGTGACCAGCTGCTCACGAGGCACCCAGGAGGGATGGTGGGTTCTAGTCCTGGCCCACCACCCCAGCAGAGCCTCGCAACAAGCCAGACAACCCCTCCACTCCATGAGGGCCTCCATTTTCTACATCCGGACTTCTCTCTCTTCAGACCTCCACCCAGCAAACCAGCCTATCAGTGCCCGGCTCACGCGGCCGCCTGCCGCGCGGTTCATCAATAAATGCTGGACTTAGAGATGCCTACAAGAGTATGCTACCTGCACGGCAGAGCCTGGCAAGCTACCCGTGTTGTATTTGATATATATGCCAAATACCAGTAACAATTATAGACTCATTCCGGAATGGATTGAGGCTCTTTATGTTCCTGGAGCAAGCAGATGCCTAGGGCTCTACTAGCATGAGACAGGACATATGGAGATGTTACTGGGACCCGATCGAGCAAATCAATGATGAACGGGAAGGCAGTGAAGGCAGGCAGTGATAATATTCATAGTTTTAGCACATGTAATATTGTAAAGTATTGTCTTAGATTTTAAGCACAGATCGTTTTTTTTTTCCTTTTTTGTTTCTAATTCATTAGATATTAGCTGAATGTTGGTTGACTGAAGGCAGGCTAAAACTGCTTTAACACAATACTCTGAAAAACACAACAGCTTTGCATAGAGTAACACTGTTTTTATCTATTCAGCTTGAAGAAGCTCATTAACAGTAAGTTATATTCTTAACAAAATTACATCTTCAGGTGACGTTAGTGAAACAAAATATTCCAGAAGTTCAGGAGATCACTTGGGAGTGCCAACAAGCATCCTACTCACTGCATTATTGCCCTGACCACTGAAGAATGATCTTTAATAACTAACTATATTTAGTTTATTATCTGAATGTTCTTGGACCATAGTGAACTGACTGATTTGAATGAACTAAAAACAAAATAAAGAATAAAATATCAAAATATTTTAAAATAGGGGCTGGAGAGATATTAGAGCAGGTTAAGGCCCTGAAGATAAATTTTTTAAGAATATAATTCACAGTTATATCTGTGAGTATGTTTTATGCTATAGTTTATACCATGAAGTAATATCTTCATGGTTTGAAATATTATGCTATTCTCCATAAATTTAATTCTGAGCTGCTCAGGTATGTTGCTTTCTGCCCACCGTGCATTGTAAAGGGGAACTTTGAGAGGCACGGATTTGACTCTGATAAATTGGCATTTGTTAGTCCTGAGTCAGGACTGATACCTGGAGGTTTGTATTTGTGTGCTTAACTTTGGGGCCCATATAGGAAAGCAGGCCCTGATCTCATGGAAGGGATAATTGCTCTTTGTCCCTAGATAGCCCAGTCCATGAAGGGCTTGGTAGAAGCTTTTGACAGGATTGGGTGATGAATAAGATGTGAGAAGGAAGAGGAAAAGGTCGTCCATCTTGGGTCTGGTCCCTGACTTGAGCAGATGGTCTGGGTCCAGCATGCATCTTGGCTGAGATCCTTATCTAGGCTCATGGCCTGGGTCCGGCTAGGAATTGGAAATTTGGGGTTCTCCTGACCTTGGATTGTATTACCAGAACTTGTTCAAATAAAATTTTTTTGCGTAAATTACTGAATTCAATTCATCCAGTATTACACATCTCTTGTTCACATCTGGGTCTGAGACTCATGACCACTGAGCACTGTTCAATCAGACTTGGGCTAAGAACAGTCTCCATTCATTCCATATGTTAAACATAACTTGAAATGAAGATCGCTAGGAAGGCCCCTACTGAAATACAGCCACAATAGTTAATGAACTAAAAGTCAGTCTATTTTTCTATAGCAAAGCAGAGAATTGAATTAGTGTGTTGGAAGACAAAGCGCACAGCAGGAAAAAAGAACAGGAAAAATGGAGAACGAAACAATTTTAAAAATCCACAAAATATGAAACTCTTAAGACAATATTTAGAGGACATTTGGATAAGTTTTCCATAAATCTGTGAGAGAAAAAAAACAAATGAAATTACTAAAGAAATAAAAGCCTATAAATTCCTCAGATTATAGAAGTTAAGAAACACACAGAGAACAACAATAGTTCTCAAAATATTACATCCAAAGTAATCAGATAAACTTATAGGCAAACCTAATACTCCAGAAAATCGTATGACATAAACTGATAAAAGAAAGCTCAAACTATTCTACATGACTAAACTGTCACTCATAACTAAAATATCTTACAGAAAAAGAATCAAAGGAAGCTTCTTCACCACAAATTTCATAAAATATGAGACCTGAGAGCTAGTACAGCAGGTAAGGCACTTGCTTTTAATGCAGTGGACCCACTGTTTGATCCCCACCACTCCAACTGGTTCTGTGAACCCAGAAAAGACATCTCTGAGCACAAACCAGGAATAGGCCCTGAACTCTGATGGGTGTGGACTCCCCCAAAATTGTCTAAAATTCCTTCTGACAAATGAAAATGAAATAATCATAAAATGCATAAAAGCACCAGGACAGCATAAACATGAAAGGAAGTGATCACAGTATTAGGAGTGTTAAAGTGGACTCATGATGAATTTCCTTATAATTTAAAATAATTTTTTAAGCAAAGAATTTATAGGCAAGCCTTCAAAGCAAAAATAACAAGATTAAATGGCAAAAAGTATCCAAACATAACAACAGGTAATTATCAAAGTACAAAAATAAAGATCAAAAAGAAACACTTGGAAAGCAATAAAAAAGCAATAATTATTCATATATAGATATTTTCACTATATTCCACTAGTATGAGCCAGTAAATGTAAAGGGACACTTAGATAAATAATTTAAAATCTTTAAATGATGCAGGACAGATTTGTACTACAGAACTATTTGAACTTTGGCAATAGCAATATGTTCAAAATAAAAGGTTAGAAATTATTTTACCAATAAATGACAATCTTAGGGGAGGAAACAAAAGCAGGGACAGCCATGCTCTAGACAAATGGAATAGGCTTCAGTTTTTTAAATGTAACAACAACAAGAAATGGGAAAAACTAATATTAAGAAGACATAACACTCATTTTAACATAAATGAATAAAATAAAGTATCATTAATATGTATCAAACAGTTACTACAAACATAGAGACAGTGACTGTAACAGAAATAGTATTAGGTAAGTGCAGCATACCACTTACATCAATTGATATATATCAACTGGACAGAAAGACAAAGAAATAACAGATTTAGATGATCTATTTAAAGAGAGGGGTATTGATTTACTTATGATATCTCAAGGCACCAAATAGAGTAATAGATTCTTTTTTAAGTTCTTATGTGCTATTGTAGATATCTATCTTTAAATCTATGAATGACTACTAGATAGCTTTACACACTTCTTGGTTAGATACATATATCAATGCTATTTCCTCTTGATAAACAGATTCCTTAATGTCTGTCCTTGCCTTTTGTTAAATGTTAAAATTAAAGTCTACTTTATCTCATTTAAGTATGCTGTTCTTTTCTATATAGATAGCATTTGACTGCATTATTGTATTCCAACTTATAATTTGGGGTCAATTTATCTACTTGGGATATGTTGATCAAGAGACAGACATGCGGCAGAGCTGCAACTGGCTCTCACTGTGCCCAGCCGCTCATGAGGCGCCCGGGAGGGGATGGCAGGTTCTATCCCTGGCCCGCCACCCCAGCAGAGTCTCACTACAAGCCAGACAACCCCCAGTCCATGAGGACCTCCATTTTCCACATCTGGACTTCCCCCTCGTCAGAACTCTACCCAGCAGACCAACCTATCACAGCCTGGCTTGCATGGCCTCGCAATTCATCAATAAATGCTGCATTTTGAGATGACTACAAAGAGTATGCTACCTGCACGGCAGAGCCTGGCAAGCTACCCGTGTCGTATTTGATATGCCAGATACCAGTAACAATTATAGACCTCATTCCCATGACCTGATGGAATGGTTTGAGGCTCTTTATGTTCCTGGAGCAAGCAGATACCCTTGGGCTCTACTTGCATGAGACAGGTCATATGGAGATGTTACTGGTGCCTGCTCGAGCAAATCGACGATGAACGGGAAGACAGTGATACAGTCATACAGTGATTATCTACTTGGGGGGGTGAATTTATCTACCAAGCATTTCTCAAGTACCTGAAGGATAACCCAGTGATACACAGTTATGCGGTGTAGGAAAGACCAATTATATGTTCTTTTTCAGACTAACGCTGTTTGAGGGCCACCAAGGTCATATCTGGTGGTGCTTGGGAGGCCACATGGTGCCAAAACCTAAAAATTAACCTGGGTCCTATCACATACTCAGTACATACTGTAGCATTTTAGCTGTCTTGCAGCCTGTGAAAAAAATATATACTTTTATATTATATAATATACATCATACATAATATTATGCATTTGTGAATATTTATGTATGTGTATATATGTATGTATAGATATGCTTATATATCCTATATATATATATATATATGTATATCGCCTATGGACAATCCTATGTAATATGGGTTATTTAGTTGCTTTCTGCAGAATACAGAAAGACAGTTTTTGTTTTATCATCCATTCCAACACTCCAGTGCCTTTGACTGTTGAATTCAAAACACTGGCATTTTGTAAAAACATTGATTTTAAAAACCTTTAAGTCCATTTTACAATGAAGATTCTGAGTGTTGTTTCAGTCTTTCTCTGTGTTTTTATGCTTTTGTTATTCTCTTCTTCTTTACCATAATATCTAACTTCAGTAGTAACTGCAATCCATTTTTCTTTATTCATCTAAGTATGTTTGGAGATTACTATGGGGTTTATTTTTAATGTCCTATATTAATAGGCTACTTTTCAATAGAAAGGATTTAATTATGGGTTTCTAATAAAGACTTTGTTATTGGTCTCTTCTTATACAGTTTGTGCCTTATTTTAGCTATCTTGCTAGTCCTACATGGGTTTTTCCCTCAGAGAAATCTCTTAAGTGTTTCTTGGATAGTTGGTTTAGAGGAAATCAATTCCATTATATCTTATTTATCTAAAAATTTATCTCTGGGGCTGGATCAGTAGCCCAGCGGGTGGGGCGTTTGCCTTGCATGCGGCCGGCCTGTGCCGGCCTGGGTTCGATCCCCGGCATCCCATATGGTCCCCGAGCACCTCCAGGAGTAATTCCTGAGTGCAGAGCCAGGAGTAACCCCTGAGCGTCGCTCGGTGTGACCCAAAAAGCAAAAAAATAAATAAATAAATAAAAAATTTAGCTCTTTTCCATTTAGGATCTTGAGTATATCTTGAATACTTCCTGGATCTTGGTGTCTAATTCCTTCTTATCGTGTGGATATCCTTAGAAACTATACTTCAAATATAAATGATGTTTCTCTTTCTCTTCTCTTTCTCTTCCTTTTGGGATCCTTATGAAATACATGTTCTTTATGACATTGCTCCCATATAACATAGGTTGCTTATATAACTGTTTTACATGATATTCTGCTATGTTTTTGCTATTTTTGTGCATTCTGCTATGTCTTTGTTTCAGCTTCTATATATCTAGTCTTATTGTTATATTTGTAATTATATTATATTTTGTCCTTGTGGAAATTGCTTTTCATGATCTCCTGTCTACAATTAGCATATTGGGACCATTGTTTTGAAAACTTCTTCAAGCAGATTGCCTATCTATACAGTATTGGTAGTTCTTCCCAGGTTACTGACTTGATCATCCATTTGGATGAATCCTGATTTATGTCTTTTACACCAGTACTCTATACTTGTCTGAGTAGAGGAAAGAAACTTGTGTTGAAGATGACTTGGGAGAAAGCTGTGGTATCAATGTTGCAATTCCTGTTTCAGTAAGGTTGTGTAGGCAAAACTGGCAACAAGTGGAATTTTCAGTTTTCTTGGGACTACTTTGAACACCAGAAACATGGAGGTAATGCAGTGACTGAAGTATTTGGTCATGGATTCTGTATATGAGTTTTCCTTCAAGTTCAAGAAGACTAGTGTGATTATGGAGACTTTGTGTTTAGAAATCCCTGATAACAGTTGTAGTGCCAAAGCCAATGTGGGTCAGGCAGTTGAGAGGAAGATTGAAATTATGAATGCGTTGTAGCTACTTAGATTCTACAATCAGAGGCCAGCCTGGCTAATGGCAAATATGAGCTAATCAAGTTCTGAATGTTACCTGAGTCTTGAGACTCCCTTGTTGGCATCTCACCAAGCACTCCATGGCTAGCGAGAATCATGGTGGTAGACTGTAGCAACAAAGAATTCCAACAAATCTAGTCAATGATAGGAGAGAGTTTGCTATAATAAGTACTCAGGGCATCTTTGTGCCAGTTTAGAGTGGAACTTGCACATTGTCCACATGTTAATTTAGTGCCCACAGATATTTATGTGTAGTTTAAAAGAATGTGGATTATGATAGGGATTTCTGTGTTGCAAGGGTTCAGCAGCCACTGTACAGCTGTGGGCACAGAGATGTGGGTGACAGCCCAAAAATCCAAGAATATGAGGGTTTCACAATACGTCAGGGTGATAGTCTTCACTGGTGAAGGAGCATGAATCCTGGTGGCAAAGATGAGGTTGGCAAGCTATGTGTGGGTGACTATCTATGTTGGCACTTAAACCTTTTGCTGATTAGCTGTGCTTTGATAAGACCGTAGGCTGTTTCTGTTGTAGGGATGAGGCATGCTTTCCAGCAGTAGGACATTGACTGCAGCAAGCAGTCTTGATTACTTCTCTGTCCATAAGTACCTCAAACCTAGGTACTTATGGACAGACTATAAATGGATTATGATAGGGGATTATCATATCTTTGTTGCTGAACCCTTGCAACACAGAAATCCCTATCATAATCCACATATGTATTCTGTTCATAAGAGTACGCCTAGTGTAGATAGAGCTCTCCTCAGAAACTCGCTCTCACAGTCTGTCACTGCAGATTTAAAAAGGCAAAGTAATGCTGTCAATAGTCAGGATATAAGTACAAATGCTATCAATAATCAGGATATAAGTACAAATTCCAGAGTACAAATAGACTTCGTTACATATATTTTCATTCACCTAGTTCTACAATATCAATTACTGGTCTGCGGTTATTGAGAGACAGATGTTTCATATAAATTCCCTGATTTCTAGGGTAAAATATCACAACTTAGAAATCCTTTCTGATTTCAGCTGGTTACCCTGCTATAGTAATAATTTATTTATTTATTTTTACTTATTTATATTGGTTATGCTATCACTCAGGTCACATCTGCTTGGATGTTCTCCTTTTGTATATTATTACAGAGGATTTTAAAATGTCTTTATTTTTCCACTACTGATGCTCATTCGATTATGGTTGCTAAAGATGAACTATATTTTAAGTATTGGGTGAGTTGGTTTATGAGAGTTGCAGTCAAGCGACAGTTTATTAATGTTATTAGTTTATTTATATTTAAATATGCTGGATAACTTTAGATTTATGCCCTCCACTGAGATTATGTGACATAAATGGTATTTTTATGAATGATTACATATCAAACAAATGGTTGTGAGGTCCTTGAGAAGACACCCAACTGCAAGATTTTTCTAAGGTAAACGTTAAAGAGAATGCAGTGATCTGTAGTACCAAATAAAACTGTCTAAAGTTTAATTAAGTTGCGAAGCTGTAAAGCCATCTTGTATATGGAACAGTGTAAATTGTGAAGGTAACGATCCTCTGCATTGCTTCAGTATTTAACTCTTACTTTTATTCAAATCTTATTATTTTCTAATCAAACAAGTTTACTTCTAGAGTGCTCTAGTCCTATTTTTTAAAACTTCTTGTCATTACTTTGTTTAACGTTTTCTTTGATGTTGACAGTGTTTTCCTAACCATGTCTTTATCTTGATTAATTGATGCAGTAAATTAGTTTGTAGTGTAACTTCAAGTAAAATATGATGTAATACTGAAGATCTTTTTGAAGCTTTAAAAAGATGACTGCTTGGACAGGAGTGATAAAAGATGTAGTAATGTGCTTGTCTACCAGAATTTGATACCTGGCACCACATGTGGTCTGTTCAACCCCTCTAAGGAGTCACCCATGTTCACAAAGCCAGGAGTAAGCCCTGTGTATCACCAGATGTAGCCAAAAAATTGAAAATAAATACAAGTAAAATAAATACATAAATAAGGTCCCCTTTCTGATAGAGGTCAAAATGTGTAAGTCAATGTATATCACAAAAAAACTTAGAAACTTGATGTGAATTCAAAACTCTAATGTACTGTTTTCACATAGGCTGTAATAAATTTTAAAATATGATATATATGAAACATATAACTTTAATGTTAATACATTCCATGTGTTTTGATATACCTATCTCTATATATACTTGCATTTAATCAGGGAGTAAATTATGTGTTAAATACATTTAGATTTCAGGGGCTGGAGTGATAGTCCAGCAGGTAGGTTGTTTGCCTTGCATGCAGCCAACCCAGATTTCATCCCCGGCATCCCGTATTGTCCCCCACGCAGTGTCAGGAGTGATTCCTGAGAACAGAGCCAGGATAACTCTGAGCATTGCTGGGTGTGATGCAAAAAGCAAAGATATATATATATATATATACACATATATATATATATATATGTATATATATATATAAATGTGTGTGTGTGTATATATATATATATACACATTTAGATTTCAGAATCTGAATTGAAGCCACTGTCACTATAGATATATGTGAAGCTTGATGGGAAGGGATTAGGAATATTCTGTTATCAAATGCAAGAATTCATTATTAATGGATCAATGGTGAGCAATTCTTTCACATAATTTGATCTAAGAAAAGAGTTTATGTCAGGTACTAGACACCTGAGAAAGTGGGGGAACAAGTCGTTCATGTCTATCACACAACCCCCAGAAAATTTGGTATTTTTTATATATGATTACATATCAAACAAATGATTACATATCAAATGAACCCTTAAGTTAGGGTTTAAGTTTTTTTTTAAGTATTTTATTATACCACCGTGAGATATACAAATAAAAAGATATACAATTAAAAAGTTCATGTTTGGGTTTTGGTCATACAGTGTTTCAGCACCGTCCCTCCACCAGTGCCCATCTCCCACCACCAACATCCCCGGTTCCCTCCCCCTTCCCCAGCCCTGCTCCATGGCAGGTTCTTTATTTCTTTCCCTTTTCTCTCTCTTTCTCTTTTCCTTCCCTTCCAGACTATGGATTACAGAACTTACATTAAAAGGTTGTCATGTGTATCCTTTTGCCTCTATTTAATGCTCAGTTCTAGGTTGGCATTAGTACCCTCGACTATTATTAACACCCTGTTCCATTTTCTGTCTTACCTAAACTCTGACTCCCACGTTTGTGATAATTTCCACCTTTGACAAGACCTCCTGATATATGTTTCAGTTGACCTTGGATATTGGTATCATAATATGTACATATATATTTATGCCATGCAAATAAATGCAGTCATTCTGTATCTGTCTCTCTCTCCTTCTGGCTAATTTCGCTCAACATAATCTTCTCCATGTCCATCCATTTATAGGCAAATTTTATAACTTCATTTTTCCTAACCGCTGCATAGTATTCCATTGTGTAGATGTACCAAAGCTTCTTTATTCAGTCATCGATTTTCGGGCACTCTGGTTGCTTCCAGATTCTGGCTATTGTGAATAATGCTGCTATGAACATAAAAGTAGGGATGGTGTTTCTGCTGCGTATTTTTGGTTTCCCAGAGTAGATTCCCAGGAGTGGTATGGCTGGGTCAAATGGGAGTTCAATTTCTAGTCTTTGGAGGAAAGTCCATATTGTTTTCCAGAAAGGCTGTACCAGCCGGCATTCCCACCAACAATGGATGAGTGTCCCCTTTTCCCCACATCCACGCCAGCACTTGTTGTTCTTGCTCTTTTGAATATGTGCCAGTCTCTGTGGTGTAAAGTGGTATCTCATTGTTGTTTTGATTTGCATCTCTCTGATGATTAGTGATGATGAGCATTTTTTCATATGTTTTTTGACCATTCGAATTTCTTCCTTGCTGAAGTTTCTGTTCATTTCTTCTCCCCATTTTTTATGGGGTTGTTAAGTTTTATATAGATTTGATTTAGAAAATAACTTTGAATTTAAAAGAAAATAGTGGAAAATACCAATGTTTCAGCAGTCTAAAGATAGTCAATGTTACCTCATAATGAAACTTAAATACACTAAGTATACAGTAACATTATAGTATTTCACTGCCAGTCAAGACCTGGTGTCCCTACCACAGCATGGCTTCTCCTCGCTGCCTCCTGGAGTCTACAGGTAAGTGGGGGAGTGGTCAGAGGTCTGGGGTGCCTCACGTTTGCAGTGGGTCAGGGTCAGCACCCTCATTCCCTCCACTCTACCATCAGTGTATCTTGTGGGGCATCTGGGCCATTATGGAGACCCCTGGTCCCCCGAGGCCTCTTTTAGCCTTGGGTTGGAGCTGTGGGGCAGCCCCCTTCCTCAATGTGTGACCTTCAGAGAATGAGTCCGCTTTTCTCTTGGACTTTCTCTAACTGTTAAAAGCCAGTGCCAAAAGGTTTTTAGCAGTACAACAAGCTCTACCACTATAATCCAATATAATGGAAGCCCTCTAGCTCTAGTCAGAATTTAGACCTTGCAGGAGTGTCAGATGACAGGTTTAGCTAATCTGGGACCTTTGGTGTTTTACCCACTCACAGATTAATCTACTTAAGCCAATGTTCATTCAAATGAGATGTCTCTTCTATGTAAACACTGATAGAGGGTGTGGCAATTACAAAATTAAGCTGACTCTGAATAACTTCTGACTTATACATCTACTAAGACTTCTATGTTTTCTAGATTGGGTACAGCTCTTCTTTATACACACTGCACCCAGCGTGGTACAGTTAGAATTTATCAGAGGACTACCACCCTGACTTTGTTGAGACTATAGGAAGATATAGTACATATAAGATATAGCACAAGGAAGATATAGCACAGCCCAGGTATGCTGATATAGAGACTCACAGACATGGGGCAGAGCTGCTACCAACTCTCCATGTGCCCAGCCGCTCATGAGGCACCGGGAGGGATGGTGGGTTCTATCCCTGGCCTGCCATCCCAGCAGAGCCTCACAACAAGCCAGATGACCCCCACTCCATGAGGGCCTCCATTTTTCCACATCCGGAGTCCCTCTCATCAGAACTCCACCCAGCAGACCAGCCTATCACAGCCTGGCTCATCGAGATCTACCCTGCAGCAGTCTTTTTTTAATTCTGTCCCAGGTATGCTGATCCAGAGACTCACAGACATGGGGCAGACCTGCTACTCGCTCTCCCTGTGCCCAGCCGCTCATGAGGCACCCAGGAGGGATGGTGGGTTCTAGCCCTGGCCCGCCATGCTAGCAGAGCCTCACAACAAGCCAGATGACCCCCACTCCATGAGGGCCTCCATTTTCCACATCCGGAGTCCCTCTCATCAGAACTCCACCCAGCAGACCAGCCTATCACAGCCAGGCAGCCGTGAGGTTCATCAATAAATGCTGGATTTAGAGATGACTACAAGAGTATGCTACCCGCATGGCAGAGCCTGGCAAGCTAACCATGTCGTATTTGATATGCCAAATACCAGTAACAATTATAGACCTCAATCCCATGACCTGATGGAATGATTTGAGGCTCTTTATGTTCCTGGAACAAACAAATGCCCTTGGGCTCTACTAGCATGATACAGGATATATGGAGATGTTACTGGTGCCCTCTCGAGCAAATTTATGACGAACGGGAAGACAGTGATTTCACTGTGGTCAAGGATTTTACATTTTTATTCTCACTGTCTTTCAATTATCTTATGTGCAACTTTTACATACTTTCATTTGTAAAGTAATTATATGTAGTTTAAAATTTATATGATTGTTATGAATTAAATTTATTATTCTTCAGTTCCATCTGCTCATCGAGGTTTTAGTTGTGGCTGTGGTGCTAGGCTGTGTCAGCAGGTGGCACACAGAAGACAGCCTTGTCTTCACTAGGGCTCTGCCCCATGGGCCATGGATGGTTGATGGTCTGACATAGAAAAAGACTGAACCCCCTTGTATGAACTCAGAGCCAATACAGAGCCTGGAAAGCTTCCTGTGCAGTATTCTATGCCCAAAACAGTAACAATATTAGACCTCATTCACAACAAATAGAGACGTTACTGGAGCCTGCTCAAGCAAATGGTTCCAAGAAATAATTATTTCAAATCTTTTAGATAATTTATGGTAAATTCCCTATAATATTTTATAAAAACCTTATGTGTCAAATTTTGTAAATAATTTTATTTTATAGAAAAGAATCTATAAAATAAGCATGGTTCTACATACTCTATTAACCACACTGTAATATCTTAAATGAGCCCTATTTGATCAAACTATTAATCAAATAGTAAAATGCTATCAACTGAAACCGGATTTCAGATATTTTTCTTCTAATTAAAATTATTTTTCTCTCTATTATAAGCTTCTAAGTCACATCACTAAGCCCAATAAAAATGGGCAAGATAATACTAAGTTTCACACCAGTTACTGAGAATAAATAGATAATTTGATTATTTTAGAAAAAAAGATAGTTATTTTTTCATTTGCTTTTAATCAATAAATTCTTTGCATCATGATGCACTTTTGTTTATTATATTCTTTTGTGTATAATACAATAGCAAGTATTTATTCAAATTGTATTAGCTTTGGCTACTGATAACACTTTCAGCTGACAGTGGACTGATTAATGGAATGTACTATTCAATGTCTTTCAATGGAAACTTTTCTATGGGCAATACACATCACAAAATTGTTAAAATATCTGTTGTACCTTTCCTCTGACCACTCTCCATGAATTTGTATTCATTAAGGTCTCATTTATTGTTTTCTATATATAATATTTCATTTAGTCCATTATAATAATATATATTTACTCATTGAAGGACATCATGATATTTCAAAATATTGATAATTATAGTTGAACTAATATTACAAATACTAGTATTCCCACAATTTTTTTCAAAATGTATAGTTAACTGGTTAAAAAGGAGAAAACATACATTCAAAGAAAATATTTTTTAAAAAAGTGACAATTTTTCCAATAAACCAACTGAACTTCTATTTGCAGGAAAATGAAACTCAAACCTGCAATATTTACCTGTCTAATGAAGCTACAATTTTGTCCATAAAATGGCATGTGGACATATATTTACATCTATTTTACTAATTCAAGTTAATTTTCAAATAACATTTGGTAGTAAATCAAAATTGTAGCATAAGTTTTAAAAGTAATAAATATTAAGACATGGGACTGACTTAAGATTTATTACTTTTAAAAGTTATGCTACCAATTTTGATATACTACCAAAAATGTTATTTGAAAATTAACTTGAATTAGTAAAATCTTAAGTGTCTCTCTTGTCCCTCATCACTTCTTTCATTCAAATATACACACATAAGGAAATACATGGGTTAGATATAAACATAGGCATCAAGTTGATATTGTAGGGAAAACCATATTACAGGTGAAGGCACAGAGAGCACTCAACTGCAAGAAGTGCAGCCCCTGCATCCTGTAGTCACTAAATTTGATTCCCAGAGCAAAGCAGTACTGTATATCTAGACTTAAGCATTGATGCATCAGACTTCAATTCTGAGGCAAAGAATGCTGGATGTGACTTCCAAAACCCCTGGCACTTTGAAATAGCACACATAAAACATATTGCATGTGAGATCAGGAAATAATTTAGTTGTTAGGGTGTATGAACAGGCGCAAAGTACATAGTTCAATATCGTATCACCTCTCTGATCTAGAGAGCCACAAGATGTGGTGACCACAGGTAGCATAGTGGTGCCTAGAACTGTGGTTTGAGGAGATCGACACCTTAGGCTGCAAATTTATACTGACCAAGATTTTATTTGGATGCCCCCAAATAAGCATGTGACCCACAAATAATGATATGCACTGCAAAAGACAATAACACTACGATAGCAGCTAATAACTTGAGCCAACAACATATCAGCAGTTTCTATAAATGAGATACCAAAAGAAAAATATTAGGTATATACCTATAATAGAAATCAGTGGTATATTTATCTAAACTATAAAAAAAATCAAAGGTATATGCATATGTATATATATACACCACATATGTATATATATATATATAGTGTTAATTTTATTTAAAGTAGATATAAACAGGAATTAGAATATACATTGATTGATCTTAAGTGACTTGAGATGCCTCTTTGGTCAAATATGATTTGAGGATTGTAAATATGTATATCTAATAGATGTTGACATTTTTAGAAAACCTAAATATATAAAGAGAAGTCTGTTAAATGAGTGTTCCAAACTGGTAAGATCCTCTGTAAACTACTGTATCACTGTATCACTGTCTTCCCGTTCATCATCGATTTGCTCAGTGGGCACCAGTAACATCTCCATATGTCCTGTCTCATGCTAGTAGAGCCCAAGGGCATCTGCTTGCTCCATGAACATAAAGAGCCTCAATCCATTCAGGAATGAGGTCTATAATTGTTACTGGTATTGTAGTCATTGAACTCAGACATGTGGCTTTTAGAACTGTGAGGGAGTAAAAGTGCCTCTGAGTAACATTCTCTGTGGTAGTTTGTTATGGGAGTCTTACTAAAGTACGCAGTAAGAAAGGCAGAGTGCAATATCATTTTCTTTAGAAGCTTATTTTTGAGTCAAAGTGTGTTTAGAAAGGTTGAGTAGTAAGTCATCTGTTGATCCCCAAGTCCTACTCTTGTAATATGTTGTCCAAACTGCAGATTCTAGGAAGCTTTCTTTCCTGAAGTTTCCGAGGTGAGCTATTAAACAGCACTAGTGCACTGATTTAGAAAGGGAAGTAAAACCTAGTTTTCTCCTGCAGCAATAGGAGAAATTACTAAGCAGATTGGGTTTTGTAAATGGTAGATATTAGGTCATTTATTGAATCTTCTCCAAATCCACCACCTACATACTGTATGTGGCTTACCTTACCCACTCTGCTCCTTCTTAGATCTGCATTTTCTTGAGTTTTTTAAACAGGATTTATGAATTCTTTGACCTTCGCATCTTAACATTTCTAACATTATTGTAGGGCTCTAATTCCCTATATTGTATCTGTGGCTGTAGAAATACCTGAAGCAGTGACTCTTCCTAAAGCAAATTCTCTCAAACTTATGAAAAAATAAAATTTAGAAATAAGAATCTTCACCTAATCCAAAAATAATGAAAAACTTTATGAAATATTACCATGAGAGAAAATGTGTATGCCCTTTAGTATGAAAGAACTATTTTACTCTCTAAGGGAAATTATTAATTGATGCACTGCTTATCCAGGCTCCACACCGTACTCTAAAATTTTGTGAAATAACATTTATTATAAAGCATTAATGTGAATGTCTTGTCAACTCTGGCTTGATAGTTCAGAGAGTCCCATGGATTACTCTCACTGACAGGTCTCTGTGTCTCCAAAGTGATGCCGTCTTACAAACGAGGAAAGTTAAAAGAGATACCCATGCTGGCTAGAAAATATTTTACATGTTAGATTATTTCAAGTGAAACAAACTGAGACTGCTGTCAAACTGATTTTATCTTCTAGAAAATTATGCTGCATTTTCTATCACAATACAGACATTTATTATAGAACCAAAGTGAATCTACTGCATAGTTGTCATAAGCTAATAACTACTCTTGGGAGTTATGGGTAAGTTTCCTATCTCTTGAATAAGTTTCCTATATCTTACTGCCTTAGGGATGTGATCATATTATGACAAACATAGTTCTAGTAATTTCTTATTAAAAGATATTATTAATAAAGTACTTCAATACTACTAATTTTTTATTTCCAATTGGAGATTTCTGGCTGTTTTAGTAGTTTAGAATGATTTCTAACTACTGTATCTTCTATGTATTTAAAGATTATGTGATACTAAAGTATTCTGACTGAGAAACTTTTAGTCCTTGCTGCTCAGTTTTCCATGATGGGCATGGAGGTAATACATTTTAGATGTTGTATGGAGCCTTATTCAGGTTGAATACTAAAGTGGTTATTTGGGATAAGGAAGAATTGCCATTAAAAAGTTATTTTTAGGGCCAGAGGGGTAGTACAGCAGTAAGGAGCTTGCCCTGCATGCTTGACCTAGATTTGATTCTCAGAACTCCATATAGACCCTTGAGCCTGACAGAAATGATTCCTGAGTGCAGAGATAGGAGTAAGCCTTGAGCACAGCCAGGTGAGACCTCAGAAACAAAGCAATGAACAAAAGGACACATTTAAAAACAAAACTCATTTGTAAAAAAATTATCTTCAATTTGATGACACTAATGTATTTGTAAGGGAATCAGGATATTGCATTGCTCAAATCTACACTGTGTGTGTTTGTGTGTGCAAGAGAGAGAGAGAGAGAGAGAGAGAGAGAGAGAGAGAGAGAGAGATAGTTTTTACTTTACCTTTTTTATTGAATAGAATTTACTATAAGATGTGAACAGGGAAGAAAGAAAGAAATATGTGTCCAAGATAGAAGACGAGCTTTTGAAAGGGCAAGCAGGCAAGCAACATCGAGCACTGTATGACTGAAACCCAGTCATGAACAGCTTTGTATTGGGTAATGCACGGTGAATTAATAAAACAATAGTTTTAAAAAAGAAACATATGTATTCAATGAAGAGCAAGGGCTTGAAAGAGCACGGTTGAGGTCATATTTTTGTACAAGCAAATGCTCAATTATCTTTAGAGATTTTATTACATAATGTAAGTCTATGAGTTTGCATATTTATAATTAAGACGCATTTATTTTAATTTAAATAATTTAAAATTTAATTTGAAATCACAAATACTCCACATCAATTTAGTATATTTAGGGATATTGAAAAAAAATAAAATTAAGCAGTTTTCTAGTTCAGGAAACTTGAACACAAAATAAGCTGAGTGTTGGGTCTACTTCAGTTTTGTACTTGGAGTTTCTTTCTCCTCCATGCAAAGCACACACTCAGCCCTTTGAACTACCTATTTGTTTTAGTTTCATACCTCAGTGTCATTCAGCTATTAGATATCTGTGGGTTGTATTTTTGTATTAGCTCAAATTAAGCATATTAACTTCCAACACTGAATCTACAGTCTCATTTTTGAATTTCCCTCTCTCAATTCCAGAAAAGGTCATTTCCTACTATTAAGTTTTACTTTACTGAAATATTAACCTACCTCTAAAATGTATCTAATTTAACTTTAATTAACACCAGGTTTCTATCTTCTATCATCATTGCAAACATACAGCCATACATGTACACACAATAACCTCTCTCCAAGCATTAGTACTCTATAAGTTGTAATTCTGCCTGCAGTAGGTGATAGTTTTCTATCAGATTGTCTTCAGTCTTGTTTTGTATTTTCTGTAAATTTAGTTTTTTAAGCATCAGGTTGACAAATGTCCTAATGTTCTTTAAATTTGCACCAAATTTAAAGTTTTCAATTAATTTTAGTAAATTTCAGTCAATTTTCTTCTAGATTTATATGAAAATTCAAAACAAATAAGGAAATAAGGAAACTTGGGGCAGTTATATGGCTCTGGTGAAGTTTACAAGGTTCACTCTCTTGGTAAAAAATGATTCTTCATTATTAGTTACAAAACTCAATAGTAATAATTATGATTACAATTATAATAACTCAGCATCACTATGACAAGACTAAATTAAAACATCATTTTAATTCAACCAAATACTATGTTTGAGGGACAATTTTATGTGGACTGGGTGAAGGCAATGGTTTTATTTATCATTGACTGATTGGTATCTCTCTTAGACTTGAAGTGGGGTAAGTTTATTAAAATAGCATTACTGTTAAAATATGTGGGATTTACTCTAAGAGAAACAATTAAATCTAAACAGGGTCTGATGTCAATAATAATTCATAGTCAATATTTTTATTTGAACATTTAAAACAGTAATAAAGTTCATGACTTGCAGATGTGAAGAAGTCCTGGAGACTCTATAAATCTAACACACATGCATACGCACATGTGTGCATATATACATATATATTATACATGTATATTGTATATATACTTAGTGGCCATACCATGCTGTACATAAACATAACTTCAGTCTGAGCAGGGAAACTACATGTAGTGCTTAAAATAAGATTGTAGTCAGTCATATGTACTGTCCCTCAGTCCTACCCACTGCAGACACATTTTTGAAAAATTATTTCATGGTATACCTCATGCAAAGTTCTTGTTAATTTATATATAAGAATTAATTTAAATGTGTAAAAGAAGAGAAAAAGAGATAGAAAGAGTGAGAGAAAGAGAGAGAGAAAGAGATAGTATTAGAGAAAAGGAAAGAAAGAGAGATATATAGAGAGAGAGAAAGAGAGAAAGAAAGAGAAAGAAAAGGAATTTTTATTGCTAAAGAGGCAGGCTGGGGAGGTGGGAGGGAATAAGGGGACATTGGTGGTGGGAAATGGGCACTGGTGGAGGGATGGGTACTAGAATACTGTATGACTGAAACCCAATTATGAATATCTTTGTAATTGTATATCTCACAATGGTATAATAAAAATATAAATAAATAAATAAAAGAATTAATTTAAACATTTATTTTCTAACTTATTAGAAGTTTTAGGAAAGAAGATCTGGTGATGGAGAGTTGCATGAATCTAACTGTACTGGAGTTCTCCAGCCCTACACCTGGATGCTCACCAGGCATTGGGGTGCTATTAACTGAACTCCTGAATGTCTTGTCTTACACATGCAAGGGCAGCACTGACCCCTGAACAGTATCTTAGATAAGTGAATATCCTGTTAGTTTAAAAATAATAGGACTCAAAATCACTTTATTTTATAACCCATCAATCCTACCCATAGCAAAAAGGACTGCTTATTACTTATAAAAATCGTGTTTTGTCTCAAAAATTTCATACAAAGAATGCATGCATTTGTTATATACTAAAATATTATATGTAAGAATAATGAAATATAGTATATTAGATTAAAAACAATATTGATTTTTTCCCAAACACACAAATTATATCATCTTTATTAGATTATAACCTATGTCTGCATGGAATTCTAAGCACATAAATGAATTATAATATAAATATTCTAGCATCACTTAATTTTGCATATGACTCTCACTGTATCACTGTCACTGTCTTCCCATTCATCATCGATTTGCTCGAGCAGGCACCAGTAACATCTCCATCTCTCCTGTCTCATGCAGTAGAGCCCAAGGGCACCTGCTTGCTCCAGGAACATAAGGAGCCTCAAACCATTCCATCAGGTCATGGGAATGAGGTCTATAATGTTACTGGTATTTGGCATATCAAATACGACACGGGTAGCTAGCCAGGCTCTGCCATGCAGGTGGCATACTCTTGTATGACACACAAAGAAAATGATAAAGTTAAAAAACACAGCATACAAAGTGAATGTGCATGCTCAATTTTTTTTCCAGAGAGCAGTTTTTTGTTTTTTATTTGCTTTTGGGTCACACCTGGCAATGATCAAGGATTACTCATAGCTCTGCACTCAGGAATTACTCCTGGAGGTGCTCAAGGGACCATATGGGATGCCGGGGATCGAACCCAGTTCAGCCACATGCAAGGCAAATAAATGCCCTACCCACTGGATTATCGCTCTGGTCCCTCTTTTTGGATCCCTTTTGCAGTCTCACCTACAAGACATAATCAACTATGCAGAAAACATTTTATTGGACATATATATATAGAAGAGACATTGCATTTAGCTAGGATTTGCATGATACTTGGAAACAAAAATTTGCTCAAAAACAATGAGAGATCTATTCAATAAAAATGAAACTTTTTGTGAAAAAAAATCAGTCAACACTGTTTTGATAGCTCTTCATATTTTCAAGCTTAAAAATTAGTACTATGCTGTAGAGCTGTTTGAATTAAAAGTTTGTAGATATTAGCTTCATATAAGATGTAGTTTTGTTGCTATAGCAATCGCTACAGGGAAAGAAAAATAAAGTGAAGAAAATTAATCTGCCTCACAGTTTAGGTTCCTAGAGTGCACCCCCTATGTGGTGAGTGCAATAATTAAGTCTTGTTTACTGAGTTCTCTTTCAAACCTTTGATGTACCTGATGATATCATCATTGCCTGATTGATTTTTTCAGGTACTGCAAAGAACTAAAATTAATTGCCTTAATCTTTACTCAAGGACAACACATACATTTTGAACTGAAGCAATTTGTTTCTTTCTTTTTCTTTTTTTTTCTGATTGAAACAGCTGGAGATTTTTAGTTTGTATTACAGTTTCTTTTTATTAAAAAAAGAACTCTTAGGAAAAGAAAAATTGTTATAATGCACATGGAAAATTCTATGCAGAGCTTGAAATGAACACAGGAAAATAGTATTTGGTCTTAAGTTAATGTGACTACCTTCAGAACAGAGACTTGTTTTATTTCAGAACTCTGTTTAAGGTTGTGAAATTTATTTAAGAATCAATTATTAAAATCACAGGAACAAAGCTAAAGAAGTTTGCTTTCACCCCTGAATCGCCTTGCACCAGCAGATCTAGCTTTTACCAACCAGCGGTCCCCAACCAGTAACCAATGATCACTCAGAGCCCAGCTCCCCATAACACTACTGGACATAGACACCGTTTTGATTGAAGGTGATACAAATGCCACACTCATCATCTGACTACTAATGCATGGAAAGGAAGCTAGCAATTTCCTTGGAAATAAAGATTCTTTGAGGGGCCGGAGTGATAGTCCAGTGGGTAGGGCGTTTGCTTGCACGTGGCTGCCTCATGCTGGCCCGGGTTCAATCCCTGGCATCCCATATGGTCCCCTGAGCACCGCCAGGAGTAATTCCTGAGTGCAGAGCCAGGAGTAACCCCTGAGCATATCAAGGTGTGACCCAAAAAGCAAAATAAATAAATACATAAATAAATAAGTAAATAAGTTAATAAAGATTCTTTGAAGGAGATGTGTGAGAGAGGTGTGCCATCAACATCTCAGAAGGAGGCTGTCTGAGAGAATTATCACTGACTTGCTCCACTGATGCCATCTTCAAAGTCTTTGCTAAGATCAGTAACAAACTGACTACTAAAGCATGGAAAGGAAGCTAGCAGTTTCCTCGGAAATAAAGATTCTTTGAGGGGCCGGAGTGATAGTCCAGCAGGTAGGGCGTTTGCTTGCATGTGGCCGGCTCATGCTGGACCGGGTTCGATCCCTGGCATCCCATATGGTCCCCTGAGCACCGCCAGGAGTAATTCCTGAGTGCAGAGCCAGGAGTAACCCATGAGCATATCCAGGTGTGACCCCAAAAGCAAAATAAATAAATAAATAAATAAATAAATAAATAAATAAATAAAGATTCTTTGAAGTAGATGTGTGTGAGAGAGAGGTGTGCCATCAACATCTCAGAAGAAGGCTGTCTGAGAGAATTATCACCGACTTGCTCCACTGATGCCATCTTCAAAGTCTTTGCTATGATCAGTAACAAACTGGATGAAGATATTAGCAGTTCTATGATCAACAGCCCAGCTGCCAGTAGACCACCAGTAGACCACCAGTGCCCCTGAGCCTGGTGGTCCCTGCTAGTCACTGGGAAAGGTGGTTGAAGATCAAGGAAATATGAGAGATTACAGAGGCTCAGGTTCAGGTGGCAGGGGATGGGGTCCCCAACTCAACTGAACGGATCCTCACTATTGCTGGCATTTCACAATCCATTATTAAGTGTGTGAACCACATCTGAGATGGGGTCCCCTCCAAAGGACATGGCCACCCCACACGGGAACAAGCTGTCCAGTTCTCCAGTCATCTTTGAAGGTGGTGTGCCCTGCACAATTTTAGGACAGGATGCCATTCCACAGCTATACTTGATCAGGCTGCTCCAGCTGCCAAGGCAACAGTCTCATTCTCCTATTGCACATGACAGTGCCATATTCATAGAAGTTTTAGTGCATCTGCTTAGACTACTCATAAACTCACCATTTCAAACTATTCGATTGATCATAATCTGGTAGTCAAGGCTCCAAAATCAATGAGAGCCATCAGATGACTTGGAAGCAGATATGAACTGCCAATGTAGTAGAAAGATCTACAACTAGGCAGGTTACCATCATAGAATCTGTTACCTGCATTAGCCTGTCTCAATAACTTATTGATGTCAGGCTTTCCTCAGAAATATGTGGGATGTAGAGAAGCTAGAACAATGCAAATTCATCCACAATTCCTTCTGCTGTTTACCACCACCCATAATTCTTCTGTGTAGTTTCTGAACAGTCAGACATTCCAGTTTTAAAGAGTTTATACATTTCCATTTCCTACACACTTTGGCACCCACTCAAGTTTTCTAATAAATTTCTTATTTTTTATTTGTTATTATACCACCGTGTGATACACAATTACAAAAATGTTCATGATTGGTCTCAGTCATACATTATTCCAGCACCCTCTCCTCTACTAGTGCCCCATTCTCATCACCAATGGCCCCCAAATCCCTTCCCTTTCACCCAGTCTGACTCTATAACAGGCACTTTTCATTTTCTTCTCTCTGTCTCTCTGTTTTTCTGTCTCTATCTCTCTCTCTCTCCGTCTCTCTCTGTATCTGTGTGTGTCTCTCTCTTCTCTTACACATTGCGGCTTGTCCTACAGATATTTAAGAATTACCAAGTAAACCCCTCTGTGTACATTCAATGCTTCGTTCTAGTGGAGTTAACATTTCCTACAATTAGTAGAACTCTGATATATATTTATATCCTATTAATGAATGCAGTCATTCTATATCTGTCCTTTTCCTTCTGACAAATTCACTCAGCATAATAATATCCATGTCCATCCATTCACAGGTATATTTCTTTACTTAATCTTTTCTGACAGCTGCAAAACATTCCATTTTGTAGATGTACCATAGTTTCTTTAGCCAGTCATCTGTGCTCAGGCATTTAGGTTGTTTCCATATTCTGGCTATCATGAATAGAGCTGCAATGAATACAGAAGTGCAAATAGTGTTGCTGCTGTGTGTTTTGGGGTATTCAAGGAATATTCCCAGGAGTTGTATTGCTGGGTCAAATGGTGATTAATATCTAGTTTTGGTGGGAATATCATATTGTTTTCCAAAAGGGCTGGACCAGTCTACGTTCCCTCCAACAGTCGATGAGAGTCCCTTTCTCCCTGTATCCACACCAGTACTGGTTGTTCTTGTTCTTTTGGATGTGTGCCAGTCTTTGCGGTGTGAGATGATACGTCATTGCTGTTTTGATTTGCATATCCCTGGTGAATAATGATGAAGAGCACACTTTCATATGCTTTTTGGCCATTCGAATTTCTCTTAATGAAAGTTTCTGCTCATTTCTTCTCATTTTTTGATGGGGTTGGTTGTTTTCTTCTTGCAAAGTTCTACCAGTACCTAATATATCATGGATATTGACCCCTTATAATGTAGTCATTGGGTGAATAATTTTCCCAAGTCTCTGACTGTCTCTGTATCTTGGTAGGCAATTTTTGGGTGAAGAAGCTTTTCAGTTTTATATAATCCCATTTGTTTATCTTTCCTTCCTTTTGTCAGTGTGGTTTCATCTTTGAAGATGCCTTTAGCTTCAATGACATAGAGTGTTTTTCCAGTGTTTTCTTTGATGCACCTTATAGATTCATGTCTGATGTTGAGTTCTTGAATCAATTTTGATCTGAAATGTGTGCATGACATTAGAAGGAAGTATAAACTCATTGTTTTATATGTTGCTGCTCAGTTTTCCCAAAACCATTTGTTAAAGAGACTTTCTTTGCTCAACTTAATATTTTTAGTCTTTTATCAAAGATTAAGTCATCATATATTTGAGATTATGTTTCAAAATATTTAATTCTATTAAATATTTAGGGACAGGCCTGTACATAGGTACAGGCCTGTCTCTATACCAATGCCATGACATTTTAATTACTACTGCTTTGTAGTAGAGTCAGAGGGTGGGGGAAATTGATACCTCTTATGTGCTTTTTTTCCAAGGATTTCTTAGCTATTAGTGGGGGATTAGTACATGCAAATTTCAGAAGTGCCTGTCAATTTCTTTGAATAATGTCATGGATATCTATATAGGGAGGCATTGAATCTGTATAAACTCTAGGGAGTATTACTATTTTGACAATGCTAATTCTCCCAATCCATGAGCAGGGAATATGTATCCATTTCTTCAAGTTCTCTTTTATTTCTTGAAGCAATAATTTCTTGTTTTCTTTGGACAGAGCTTACACATTCTTAGTAAAAATCAATTCTATGTATTTGATTTTCTGTGGTGCAATTGTGAATGGGATCATTTCTTTAATATCTCTTTCTTCTCTTTTGTTATTTGCAACTAGGAAACCCATTTACTTGGGTGCTGATTCTGTACCCTGCCACTCTACTATAGGAATCTATTGTTTCTAGGAGCTTTTTGGTAGAGAGTTTTTGATTTTCTAGGTATAATATCATGACATCTGTAAATAGTAACAGCTTGACTTCTTCCTTTCTTACCTTAATGTCCTTTTTCCTGATTGCTATGGCCAGTACTTCTAGTCCTATATTGAATACAAGTGGTGAGAGTGGGCGGTCTTGTCTTGTCCCCAATCTTAGAGGGAAGGCTTTCAGTTTTTCCCCCTTGAGAATGATGTATACTGTGGGTTTATAGTAGATGTTTTGTCTATATTGAGGAAAGTTCTTCAATTCCCATTTTATGGAGAATTTTTCTGATGAATATGTGTTGGATCTTGTCAAATACTTTCTCTGCATCTATTGATATGATCATATGGTTTTTATTTTTCCTCTTATGTGAGGTATTATGTTGATTGACTTGAGGATGTTGAAGCATCCTTGAATCCTGGGTTGAATCTTACTTAGTCATGGTGTGTAATCATTTTGATGACTCTTTGGATTCTATTTGCTAGTATTTTATTCATGATCTAGCATCTGTGTTCATTAGGGAGATTGCTCTGTAGTTTTTTCTTTTTTGTGACGTCTCAGTCTGCATTGGATATCAGAGTGATATGTGCTTTGTAGAAGCTATTTGAGAGTGTTTATGTTGCTTCAATTTCCTGTAAAAGCTTGAAAAGGGCTGGTAGTAGGTTCTATTAAAAGGTTTGGCAGAATTCACTGGTGAATCCGTCCGTCTGGACCTGGGCTTTTGTGTTTGAGGCAATTTTGATTATTGATGCCATCTCCCCAATGGTGAGATGTTTGTTGAGGTATTCCAAATCTTTTTGTTGAAGCCTTGGGAGTAAATAAGAACTCAGGAATTTGTCCATTTCTTCCACATTCTCTTGTTTTGTGGCATACAGTATCTCAAAGTAATCTCTGATGATATCTAGAATTTCTGTTGTGATGTCCCTGTTTCTGTTGTGATGTCCTATTTTCATTTCTGATTCTATTTATTTCGGTTCTCTCTTTTCCTTTCATTGAGAGTCTTGCAAAGGGTTTGTCAAACTTGTTTATTTTTCAAAGAACCAGCTCTTGGTTTCTTTGATACTTGGCTGTTTTTTGAGATTCCATCTCGTTGATTTCTGCTCAAAGTTTTAATATTTCTTTCTTCCTGCCAGGTGTTTTTCTTCTTTTGATTCACTTTCTAAGATCTTAAGCTGTGAGGTCAGATGTTTATGATGGCCCTTTCTGATGAATGCTTTCAGAGCTATGAACTTTACTCCTAATACTTCTTTCAATGTATCCCGAAAGTTCTGATATTTTGTGTGTACAGTCTCATTTGTTCCCAGGAATTTTTATATTTTCACTTTGCTTTCTTTTATGAAACGCAAGTTGTTCAGCAGTGAGCCGTTTAGTTTCAAGGCATTAGTATTAACACCATTTTTGTGTGTGATTAACTTCAATTTTTAGTGAATCGTGGTCTGAAAAAAAATGTTGACACTATTTCTGTCTTCATGTTATTATAGATGTATGTTTTGTGGCTCATCATGTGATCTGTCTTGTAGTATGTACATATGTGCTGGAGAAAAAAGTTTATCCGATACTTTGGGGGATGAAATGTGTGTTATATATCTTTAGCCCTCTTACTTCCATTTCTTCTTTTAGGGTCAGTATTTCCTTGGTGAGTTTCAGGTTTTTTTTGTTTCATCTATCAAGAGTTGATAGAACTGTGCTGAAGTCTCCCACAGCAATTGAATTGCTGTCAATGTCTTCTTTGTAGTCTATAACAGTTGTTTTAGGTTTTATGCTGGCACCTCATTGGGTTTGTATATGTCTTTTTCTTCCTAAAATATATATCCTTTGATTATCAAGAAGTGACTGTCACTGTTCATTTTGACCTTTTTCAGCCTGAAGTTATTTTGTCAGATACTAGTATGGCCTCCCAGGAATTTTTGGAGGGATTGTTTGAGTGAAGGATTATTCCAGCTTTTTACTTTGAGCCTGTCTCTGCTCCAATTGTTCACATGTGTTTCTTGAAAACAGCAGAGTGTTGGGTTCAATTTTTTTGATTCATTTTGCCACTCAGACAGAGTCTCTTAACTGGTGCATTTAGATCATTGACATTAAGAGTGATCATTGTCATGGGATTTTTATGTCATCTTTCTGTATAAGTTTCTTATTCTTTTGGTGTTTTTCTCATATTAGAAGTTATTTCAGCTCCACAGCTCTTCTTTTAGAGCTAGTTTTAAGTCTACAAAATTCCTGAGCTGTTGTTTACCCAAGAAGCTGTGTATCACTTTTTCAAATCTGAATGAGAGTTTAACCAGGTAAATAATTCTTGGTCAGACAATCATTTCATTGAATTGTTCCACTATATCCCACCACTGCCTTTGAGTTCTAAGTGTGTCTTCTGTTAGGTCTGTTGAAAGTTGAATGGATGCTCCTTTGTTTACAATTTCTTTCTTTAATCTTTCCTCTTGAAGAATTGTGTCATTATGGTATCCATTATTCTCACTAGGAGTCTTATAGACTTTTTATTGGGGTCTATTTTTGCTGACATTCTTCATATGTCTTGGATCTGGATGCCTGCATCCTTTAACTTTGGGAATTTTTCTGCAAGGATTCTTTAAAATATTTTATTATACCACTGTTAAATATTCAATTACAAGATGTGCATGTTTGAATTTTGGTTCTTCAGAGTTACAACATCCATCCCTCCACCCCCTGCCCATCTTCCATCACCAATGTCCCCACCTTCCTCTCCCTTCCCCCAGCCTGCCTCCATGGCAGGTTCTTTATCTCTTTTTTTTCTCTTTATCTCTCTCTCTCCTTCTCACTTCCCTTTCTTACACATTGTAGATTGTAATATATTCTAGAACATGATTGGTTCCACTAGTTTGATGTACCAGGTCCGGACCATGAAAATGGTGGCTATTATGGTGAGCAAGTTTCATCTGGCTGCTTCTGAGGCCCTACAGAGGTGATGCATCCACTTCCAAAACCAATCTTGCCTCCTGGGAGCCTCATGGTCAATTGAGCTAGGGTAGAGCCAGATGACAGATCTCCCCACACACCTGAGTCCCTACATCATGGCTGAGAGCCCTGAGGCAGTTCGTGGGTGGGGTCACGAGGCCCCTGGGATGGGTCAGAGAGGGAAGGGATACCCCAGCTCCATCTTCAGGAAATCCTGGTAACTTCTGCCTCCAAAAGCCACCTTCCTGGGCTCGAAATTGGGTGCTCTGAGCTTGTCTTGAGATCAGTGTATCTTTTGTGTGGGTTCTGATGAGCTGTCGGGTCCCAACTGTGATAATCGTGGCTATTATAGTGAGTGAGTCTCATCTGGCTGCTTCCGAGGCCCTACAGAAGTGATGGGCCCACTCCTAAAACCCATCTTGCCTCCTTGGAGCCGTATGGTCAACAGAGCTAAGGGAGAGCAACATGGCAGCTCTCCCCCATGCATCTGAGTCTCTCATCTTTCTATCTCTATTTCTGTCTGTGTATTTCTCTCTCTTCTCCTACACCTTGTGACTTGCCTTCACGGTTTATGATGCAGTTACCTATGTGTATATTCAGTAGTGATTTCTAGTGTGACATTATATTTCCTCATTCCCCATCAACCTCCCCAGTTGGTTAAAACTACAATGATCATTATGGTGTACAGATCTGAAAGATCCTGGGAAGGACCTTTACCTAGGCTACTTTGTTATCTTAGCCTCTTGCGCAGCTGTGCTTGTCACAGATGTGTGTCTGATCTGCCCCTTGTCTGGTTCATCTGGTTGCGAAGCTGTGAGCCCATAGCCATGCCCACTGGCATGGAGAGGAGGAGCCCAAATCCCTGCTCCAATTCTGGCCAATGTGGCTTCCTCCACATGACTGCTTTACCCTAGAAACTATGTTGGTCTCAGCCAGGGACTAGCCAATTCCTCAGAATCCATGGGCTGCTCCACGTGGGCCAGGCAGCGCAGCTGTCTGTCCCTTGTCCTGTTCATCTCTATTGTTATTCTTTTTGACATATTAAATACAGCACGGTTAGCTTGCCAGGCTCTGCCATGGCTCTGGGTTCATCACAGGGGGCACGGTATTTTCCTATGTCAGACCATCCACCATCCAGGGCCCACAGAGCTGAGACCTGGGAATATAGACAAGCCTATCTCCTGTCTGCCACCTGCCAATGCAGCTGGGCACCACAGCCACACCTGCAACACCTCAAGGTGCAGGTGGCCTGTCTGCAAGGATTTTTTAACAGGACTTATTTTCCTTGAGTTGTCTTCCCTTTTCATCTGCGACTCTGATGATTCTAATGTTGTTCCTATTGGATTCATCCCAATGTTATCTGTTCTGCTGCTGATCTATTTTTCGGTCTTTTTGTCTGTTTCATTTCCTTGAGTGCTTTCTGAAGTTTGTCCTCATTCTAACTGATTCTGTCTTCCACTGTTGTCATCCTGCTGCTGGCGCACCATTTATGTTTTTCATTTCATCTACTGAGTCTTTTATTGTTGATATTTCTGTTTGTAGTGCTCTCCTTTCTGTTCTCATTTCCTCCTGTAATTTATTGATTTCACTTTCCACTGCTTCATTTATGTCTTCCTGTATTTTATTGGACATCTGTTCCATATTTTTATTGAGTTCACTGAACATCCTCATCATTTCCTCTATGAATTATTTTCATAGACATTATGAATGTGGGATACCAATTTGATGCTTGAGCTCTTTTCTTCTGCCATCCTTTGAGAAGGGGATGTGCGTTATTTCCCGCATGATGCTTTGTTGGTCTGGAGGTGAAATCTCCCGGGGCACTGCTCCTCTCTCACTGCCAGATAGTTCTCTGTAAATGTGAGTTTTTTTCTGTGCTTTAGGAGTATGTTCTGTTGTCAATGTGGTTCTAGTAGTTAATCTGTTATTGTGAGAACCAGTAATAGAGTTCAAAGTGTTGGTTCCATGCAATATGGAAAGGGACATTAACTTGTGGCTGCTTGAGCTTTTGCCTACCTGGACAGGGGGGCCACCATGGGCTGGACCAAGGCCTCTTGTGCTGTCTCTGGGAGATCACTAGCAACACTGGTTACTGTAGTCCCTGGTTTATGTCCATGAATACTAAAAGCCACCTGTGCAGTTCCATTTCACTGGTGCATGTCTTTGCCATCCACTCATGATTTTTTAATAAATTATTCTAATTCCTTTCTCTGTTCAGTGGTTAAAGCTGAAATCCACTGGGAGCAGAGAGTACAGTGAGTAGGTCAGTTACCCTACAAACCAGCCATCTTCAATCCCATGGCAATTCATATGGTCCTCCAAACACCTCCAGGAGTAATTCCTGTGTGCAGAGACAGGAGTAATCCTGAGCACTGCCAGGAGTGACCCAAAAACCAAAACACAAAACAAAATAAAAAGTTGAGATCCATATTTAGTTCATATTTAGTTTTATAAGCTTCTCCCCCACCCCTTCATTTTTTTGGGGCTCATGCTTTTTTTGAATATCATGGAAATGTAAGAGTGAATATTAATACATTTCAGCTTAGTTATGTAAATGTAATGTCAGGATTCTTTTTTTTTTTTGCTTTTTGGGTCACACCCAGCAATGCTCAGGGGTTTCTCCTGGCTCTGCACTCAGGAATTACTCCTGGCGGTGCACGGGGACCATATGCCATATGGGATGCTGGGGATCCAACCTGGGCCAGCATGGACCGGCCGCGTGCAAGGCAAATGCCCTACCTACTGGGCTATCGCTCAGGCCCAGGATTTTTTTTAAATATCGAAGATAGATGGAAAAAATAGGGTTTATGTTCATCAGATTCTTATGCAATAAAATCAATGCATAGATTAATGATCTTTATATATTTTATTTCTGTATAAGTATATTCAATAACAACAAAAACAATTTGCTTATGTTGGTACTTTTTGCTTCTTGTTTGGATTACATCTGGTGGTGGTCAGGGCATATTCATGAGTCACTCCTGAAAGACCTCAGCAAACCATAGGTGCTTTGCCTTGTCACTGAAAACAAACACCCTAGAGCTGGTATTATCTCTCTGACCCAAAATTAATAATAATGATGATAATGATAATAATAAATTAAAAATGTAAAATAGCCTTTTCATGACTTTCTAGTTGTCAGTTCAATAATATGAAATGAAAAAAAAATTTAAAATCCCTGACAAAAAGTGTCGATGAATAATTAAAGAGAAAACATTTCTGCTAGTGGAGAGTAATCAAGTTTAATTTGCAAGTTCAAATACTTGCGAAAATATGTTGTAGTCCTGTCAGACAAATACGCGATAGTTTTCTGGTCTTCTCATTGCTGTAGATCTTTTCTATTGTAAATTTCCTTTTCTCCCCTTTAAAACCAAACTTCTTTATATATATATATATATACATATATATATATATATATATATACAAATAAATACACACAGATGTATACATATGCATATACTAAGAGAATACCACCTACATGGCAGAGCCTGGCAAGCTACCCATGTTTTATTTGTTATTCCAAAAACTAGTAACAATTATGTACCTCAATTCCATGACCTGAAGAATGGTTTGAGGCTCCTTTTGTCCCTGGAGCAAGCAGATGCCCTTGGGCTACACTTGTTTGTGACAGGACATATGGAGATGTTACTGGTACCCACTCGAGCAAATCGATGAACAACGGGAGGACAGTGATACATTGATATGCTTATATATGCATATTATGTGAATCATATGTATATATGATAGAACTACAACTTAAACATATATACATAAACAAAATCATAGATTTGCTATGGTTTTGATAGCATAGATATGAATCATTCTTTCTTTGTTTTTGAGTCACACCCACTAGTGGTCAGGGTTTTCTCTTTCTTAGCATTCACTCACATGGAAGGCTCAGGGTACTATATCAGGTACAGGGAATCATACCTGGCTTATTCATGATTGAGGCATGCTCCTTACTGGCTGTACTATCACTTCAAAACCTAGAATAACTGACCCTTTTTGTGCTATTATCACATTCTCTAGATGAAACCAACAGCAAACCTCTATTTTAACTATCTATTCAAAAAATGGAGAACACTACCCATGGCATTGCCTAAAGTTTTGTAGGGCACAATTGCAGTATTTTGAAAGTCAACTTGTTTGTTTTATGTTTTCTTCTTTCCTGCATGGAATAGTGAGAATTCATAGTTTTCTTTATGTATTTCAATGCTTTTTTCTTAAGCTGGTTCAGTGGATCCCCCAATATAAGACTTTTGAAGTGAGGTTGGGGGCTGATGAGATAAAGGGGAGTTTGAGGGTGTTCCTTAGACAATATTGGAGGGATATGGGCAATCCTGTGGATATGTGCTGTTGAATGTGGCACGAATAAAACACTGTCATCAGCTTTATTGAAAAATGTAAATCATGGTGACAGTGTTTAAAAATACTTTTTATCCTTATTATTAAGGTTTTGAAGTAGGGTGCATACCTCCAATTTCTTTATTTTTTTCAAATATTACTAAGGATATTGTATAGTACAGAGAATTTATTACCTTAATTTAAGCTTTATTTATACACCCCTGTAACCATGAACTTGCATTTGGTCTAGTTAGCTAAGTTGCTTTAAATTTTATTGATTGATTGATTGATTGATTTTTTGAGGCACATCGGGCAATGCTCAGGGGTTTCTCCTGACTCTGCACTCAGGAATCACTTGTAGTGATTGTATCTGGGATGCCGGGGATTGAACCCGGGCCGACATGGGCTGGCCACGTGCAAGGCAAGCGCTCTACCCACTGGACTATTGCTCCAGCCCCCAAATTTAATTTTAAATGATTCTCACCTCTTTTTGTCTTTCATAACTAGTGGCAATTTTTCAAAAATTTTTTGAAAATAATTTAAAAAATTTTTGAACACCTCTTATTTCTCATTCTTATTCTCCTGTTTTTATATCTCTCATAAATCCTTCCAAAAGGAAGATGTATTCACTATGTCTAGTGAATATAAATATTGAATAAAAATTTACTTAAATTGGACAAGATTATCATCATTTTACCCAATGGAATTGAATCTTTGAAATACCTGAAAATCAAATGCACATACAGAGTAAAATAAAGGACAATTATTCTTAGCTCTCTATACTCCTGTAAAATAAACTGGAATTCTCATAATTTACCTCAAAAAATAATTATTTCCTAAAACTGTATCCTACACATATATGAATTCTATAAACAACATGGCTTTGTTTCTCTTCTTTAATAGTAAAGAGGCTTTTTTAAAACTCAGTATGCTGGGGCTAGAACTATAATACAGCAAGTAGGGCATTGTGGCCAACCTAGTTCAATCCCCAGCACCTCATATGATCCCCTGAGTTCCTCCAAGAGTGTTCCCTAAATGCAGATCCCAAAGAAAGTCTCGAATACTGCTAGTGTGACCTTCCCCACCCCTCGCCAAGTTCACCATGTATGTTCAATAAAACAAAATTACATTCTATAAAAGTAAAAAGGAGAGAGAAAGAGAAAGAGAAAGTGAAAGAAACCCAGACCTAATAGACTCTTAAGGTAGTCTCTTCAATTATCAATCACTTTGTTCTTTCTTTATAAAAGATTTTCAACAAACTTTTGTCAGCCAAGGATTCTTAACTTTTTCCTTTTTTGGGGATGGGCAGTGGGTGCTTGCACTGTCTAATTTGATTTGCCCTTTCCTGAAAATGTTAACATACATCATTTTATCTTCTAACACAGCATGCTTCATAACTGGTGCAAGAACATATAGTGTAGGAGGATATGTATAAGAGCCAGAAATATTCTAAGCGAAGAGAAGGAGGGAATTTCCTATGAACTTATTTGTGTGATTACTGTTTAGAGATTAATTAACAGTGAATCACTTTCTTCAAGAGTTGTGAATACTTCTTGTTCATAAAAATTAAGATTTTCCATTTTAATTTATTTAGCTTATAATATATGAGTAGATTTACAGATGCAGAATAGCTAGTTTTATTACATTTAAACAATAAGTGATTCATAATATTCTCACATACTTATATAAATAAACAAAATTTTAGAAAATATGTTAGCTTATTTAAATAATAACATGATTCCTCTTTAAAATAAGTGCTGTTATAGTTATATATTAGAGGAAATAATTAAATTGTAATTATTTTCTAATTATAACTTGTTTGGTTCCTATTTAAAATGAACTCAATATTCTAATAGTGAGAAGCTTGTTTTTTGTTTGCGAAGACCTTCTAATTGTTAGAATAACAAGTGAAAATGTTATGTTATAAACAAGATCTAAACAAAAACTTTTTATTGGAAAATAAATAGGATAAGTAAATACTAGTTAGCTTTCTATATATATCTTTGTTTGGATTTCAAATTTCATATAAATAACATGATACTTTATGTTCTAATTTAACATGGCTATGCAAGAGCACATAGAAGGGATATAGAGCTATATATAATACTGAAATTCACTCATAGTAAGTTGGCAAATTTTTAAATTATTTGAAAACTGATATATATCAAATTTAATTACTCATTTTCAGATGTTCTATTAAAATTCAATTTCATATACCTTCATTATAAAACATGGTCAGAGACTATTTTAATAACCAATGTACATAAAATATAAGATAATTAAATTCCTGATAAAAACTTACAGTAATTATAAACCACATATTTAAATGCATGATAGATTTATGTCTGTGTTTTCAATGTTAGAAATGGGATGCCTTTTTGAAATATATACTGGAGAGTAGTGAACCTTGATCAGCTAATAAAAACATCCATAAAAAGATATATTTCAATACTGTGGGTCATATATTTATTTAATATCTGATAAATAACACACATTAATTTAATTAGAAATTAAAATAAATATAACAGCATAAATGAAAGTAAATATCAGAACTATGCCTGCACAAGGACATTCAGGATTTGTCATATTGTTTTTATCCACACTGTAGCAAAAACAAAGTTAAATAATTCCCTAGCAAACAAGAATTCATCAACATACCAATTCACTTATTAATACTCACACAACTTACATTAATTCCCAATTAGAAAATAAAATGATAAATCTAAATAGTAGATGCTAGACAAATTAAAAATAAATGTATTATTGCTATTAGACACAGATGGAAAAGAAACTAAATAGATTTTATTATATAATATAGGAAACAACTAACTTTTGTAATGACCATAATTATGTTTAGATTACTATACTGATGATCGTTTAAAATGGTGAATTGAAATTATGTATGACTTAGCAATAATGCTTTTTAAATTAGTTGAAAATAAATTAATCTGTATATCTCCATATGGTTATCTATCTATATATACATGTCAGATTTATAATAAGAAATTTGGTCGCTAAGTAATCATATTTAGAACATCATCTTGAAAAAATAAATTGAAGAAGCATCTAAGAAATGGGGTGGTTGTATGTATATGAGTCAATATCTTTAAAAATATAAATTTATTTAGAAAATATCTTATTTTTTTTAATTGCAAATATATAATAGCTTGCTATTTATACTATTTTATTAAAGAAAACAGAAGTGGTGAGGGTTTCTCCTCCCTTTTTGTGTTGTTTTTTTTTTTCCTTTTTTGGGTCACACCCAGCAATGCTCAGGGGTTACTCCTGTCTATGCACTCAGGAATTACTCCTGGTAGTGCTTGGAGGACCATATGGTATGCTGGGATTGAACCCTGGAGGACTGTGTACAAGGCAAATGCCCTACCTGTTATGCTATGGCTCCGGCCCCAGCAGAGCCTGGCAAGCTACCCATGTTTTATTTGATATGCCAAAAACTAGTAACAATTACGGACCTCATTTCCATGACCTGAAGGAATGGCTTGAGACTCTTCCTGTTCCTGGAGCAAGCAGATGCCCCTGCGGTACACTTGCTTCAACAGAGCGTATGGAGATGTTCCTGCTGCCCTCTTGAGCAAATCGATGAAAAACGGGAAGACAAGTGATACACGTGAAGTGATATTAAAGAAACAGGTAACTTCACTAAAACCAATTAGTGCATTATATCTAAGAATAGAAATGCAGGGAAACAAGCACAAAAGGCAACAACCAAAAATAAATTATGGACATCTTCATATATCTAATGCTTCTAAAGTAATTAGAATATAGGTGTATTAAATAAATGCTTGCAAATGTAAAGAGAAAATGATATGAAGTACAATATTTCATTATTGGGCCAGTAAATATTTTTCGGTATGTGTTGGGTCCTTTTAAGAGATTCAAGAGATCCCTTAAAGCGATGACTTGTACTTCTTAAGGGGATGACTTATAATCCAAATTATGGGGACATAAAAGAGTTGGAAAAGCAGTTGAGCAGTTAGTTGAGACTGGGATCTCAGCCTGGCTGGCAGGAGTGAGTTGGAGGAGCAGACAGCTTGACAGGATAGAGAGTTACAGGAGCAGAGAGAGAAGCATTGGCTGAGACTGCCTAAGGGTAGAGCAAGAAAATAGTTGGAAGAAAGGATTAAAGGGAGTTCAAAACCTCTGGGCTGCTTCTGTACCTGATACTGTCAGTCACAAAGCTGCAACATTTGCACTTTGACCGCACAAAGCTGCAACATTACATCTGATGCTTAGGAATTACTTCTGGCTCTGTGCTCAGGAGACAAATCTGCTGGTGTTGAGAGAACTATATGCAGTGCCTGGAATTGAGTTGGACTTGGTTGCATAGAAGGCCTTTATTCTCTAAACTCACTCTCTAGTGTCTTCATTTTCCAATTTCAATTTTCCTTTGTTGGCTTTATAGATCACTGGTCAAATAAAATTACTTTCTTGTTTGTGCTTATTTTGTATTCAAGTGTAATATTTTTTGTTTCTTAATGTTTATCTTGAGAAAAACATTAGTTTTCTTTTTTTTTTTCCTTTACAGGTCACACCTGGCAATGCTCAGGGGTTACTCCTGGATCTGAACTCATGAATTACTCCTGGCAGTGTTCGGGGAACATATGGGATGCCAGGGATCAAACCCAGGTTGGCTGCGTGCAAGGCAAATGTCCTACCTGCAGGACTATTGCTCCGGCCCCCCAAAACATTGATTTTCTAATACAGACTCACAATTATGAAAATTCCTTAAAATTTTACTTTAGCGGCAAACGGCTGGGGAGGCTGGAGCTTGGCTTGCACCGGGCCTAGCTGACCATGGAACCCCAAGGAGGGCAGATGGGCTTTGGGAGTGGGCCCGTCGCCTCCAGGGGGTCCCGTAAGCAGCCGGATGAGACTCACCCATCACACTAGCCACCATGTTCGCTGTCCGGATGCTGGGAAACTGCCTCACGACCAGAGGAACAGAGCAAAACCAGTTCGAGCCCAGGTAGACAGCTCCAAGAGGCGGGAATCACTGGGAAGTCATCAGAGGGAGGCATGGTCGCCCTTTCCCCTCCATTTTGTAGAGCCTGGTGGCCCCGCCCAGGAGCTGCCCGTGGGCCAGCATCCAGGGCCTCGCAAACAGCTTGGGAGGCTGGAGTTCGGCTCACGCCGGGCCTAGCTGACCATGGAACCCCGAGGAGGGCAGATGGGCTTTGGGAGTGGGCTCGTCGCATCCGGGGGGTTCGGAAGCAGCCGGATGAGACTCATCCATCACACTAGCCACCATTTTCGCTGTCCGGACGCTGGGAAACTGCCTCACGACCAGAGGAACAGAGCAAAACCAGTTCGAGCCCAGGTCGCGTGGCCATAGCGGCGCGCGGTCCACTAAAATAGTGAAACAGTAATGTCTTTTAGTGCACTGCATTCCACGAAGAGCAGGAAAGTTTGTTGGGAGAGAGATATAGAGAGGAAAGAAATGACATGCAGAACCCACCAGGTGGTTGGGGTGCGGGAGGGGGAGGGGAGGTGGGGACATTGGTGATGGGTGATGGGTTTGGGTGGAGGGTACGTGTTGGAACCCTGTGGAACTAAGACTCTACATGAGCATCTTTCAATTAAAAAAAAGGTGGAATCTACCACGGACATGTGGGAATCAGAGGTTAGGTGAGACAGAGAAGGGAACAGTGTGCTAATATTTGTCAAAAGTGATAATGCCAGCCTAGAACTGAACATTGAATATAGGAGAAAAGATATACATGATAATCTCTAAATGTATGTATTGCAATCCACAATGTGTAAGAGAAGAGAGAAAGAAAGAGAGAGAGAGAAGAGATAAAGAACTTGCCATAGAGGCAGGCTGGGGGAGGGGGAGGGAAGTGGGGACATTGGTGGTGGGAGATGGGCACTGGTGGAGGGATGGGTGCTGGAACACTGTATGACTGAAACCCAAACATGAACATCTTTGTAATTGTATATCACATAGTGGTGTAATAAAATATTTTTAAAAAATTTACTTTAGCTGCATAATAAATAAATTATTCTTTTATGTTTGTTAGCCATGTTATTTTTCTTTTCTATTAATATTTGGTTTCATTGGCTATTTACATGTACTTTTAAAATTAAATAGTAGTAGTTGTAGTAGATATAATCAATTCCTTCACTTGATAATTGAAAATTCTTTGATTTATTTTAGTCCTTCCAAATTAATTTGTGTTTACTGTTTGATAATTATATTTCCACAGAAAATCTTCACTGTTTTTCAGAAAATGATTCATTGCACTGTTAATATGTGTAGTCTTCTCTCCATATGACTTAGGACAGGCTGGTTGACCATTTTGTCTACCTTCCGTATTCTTCTTTGGTTTGGACTTTTGTTGACTGCTTTTTTTTAAATCATTTCATTGATGTGTTCATTTTCCATAGTGGGATATTGAGGCTTATGACTTAAATGCTAGCAAGTTTATTTCTCCTTTCAGTTGTATTAATATTTATTTCATGTTTTAAAACTATTCAATGAGAACTGTCAAAAAATCTACTCTGATTACTTGAAATAACTCCAACAGTGTTACTGTAGGATCTCCACAGCATTTCTTGGGAACCTGAGGATCATCCAAAGAGAGAAGTTATGCCTGATCTGGCTGTGTAGAACTACCTGTGAGAGCACAGTGGGTGATGCTTGGGTTTATCTGTCAGTGTTAAGGGCAAGGATGATGGAAACACAGGAGTGCTCAGGAAATTCTTCCAGTTTGTTGCTCTTAGATCACTTTTGGCAGTATTTAGGGGACTGTTCTGTGCCAAGTAGAGAACCAGGGACTCTGCAAAACAAAGCACATGCACCAGCACTTGGAACTATCTCCCTTTCTCCAAACAAACTGTTAGTTTTATATTTAAGTTTATACTTAAACAAACAAAATAAATTTTACTTGTAATTAATAGGAAAGTTGAAGGGATAATGAGGAAAAATCACTGACAATGAAAGTGATATAGGGAAGTTCCTGAAATTAAACAATGAACAAGTAGTTTTAACAAATATGCATGAATGGTTTGCACCTGCCCCTTGAGATGTTGCAGGTGTGGGTGCAGTGCCCAGCTGCATCAGCAGGTGGCAGAGAGGAGACAGGCTTGTCTACACCCAGCTCTGCCCTGTGGGCCCTAGATGGTTGATGGTCTGACAAGAAAAAACTGGGCCCCCTGGGATGAATCCATAGTCACTGCAGAGTCTGGCAAGCTACCCGTGGTGTATTCAATATGCCATAAAGAGTAACAATAATGAACCTCATTCCCAATGAATGGAGACTTTACTAGTGCCTGCTCAGGCAAATTGATGAACAATGGGAAGACAAGTGACAAGTGACAAAAGAATGGTAATAAAAATATATATCTGATTTGAAATCCAAATTTAGCTAACAGGTATTTTCTATATATTTTCTTCTTTTAGGTCATCACATTTGCAATACTCAGGGGTTACACCTGGCTCTGCATTAAGGCATTATTTCTGGCAGTGCTTGGGGGACCATATGAAATGCTGAGAATCAAACTCAGGCTGGCTGCATGCAAGGCAAATGTGCTCCCTGTTGTACTAACACTCTGAACCCTGAATTTTTTTTCAAAGAGAAAAATGTTTTTAAATATAGAAACTTCACAACTAATAAATAAAAATGGACATAGACAATTACAAACTGAAATAAATTGCAGTAAAATATTGATGTAATTTAAAAATTAAATCATACTGTAAATTAGTGCTGTTCAGTCAATAATTCAATATTGGCAATATATGCACAATTTTAAGTCAGTATGTATGAACTATATTTTTCAATTATCAAAACATGTATGCTATAGTTTAAAAACTACAAACTCAAAAAAGGACTATATTCAGAAATAGGATCATTAAGTTGTGTTGGAGGACAGATTTAGCTAATCTGGGAGCTTTGTTGTTTTGCCCACATCCAGTTTAATCTTATTTAAGTCAAGGTTCATTCTAATGAGACCTCTCTTCTATGTAAACACTGCTAGAGGGTGTGGCAGTTACGGAAGTAACTTGATTGAATAACTTCTGACTTATACATCTACTAAGACTTCTATGTTTTCTAGATTGGGCACAGCTCCTCTTTATACCCACTGCACCCAACGTGGGACAGTTAGAATTTACCAGGAGACTACCACCCTGGCTACGCTGAGACTATAGGAAGACTATAGGAAGAATCATACTAGTTTGCTCTAAGCAGGCGAGAGTGACCCTTTCAGTACAGAGGAGAACAAGATACTCAGAATCACCCTGGTGCAGATAATAAGAAGGACCTTGTGGGTACCATCTAGATTACATGAAGCTCATGAAGTTAAGATGTATTACTTTATATCAGCCCTCTCTCTCCAGTGTTTTACATAAGAGATAATCTCGGGATTAGTCCTTGGCTTAACCTTTGTTTAAACCTGCAATAAGGTGTGGCACTACACTCTGTTTAGGGTTCTTTGTTGACATGACAACCTCCCGATTGGATTACTTTGGTGTATATAAGGGGCTGACTTGAGGCCCCTTCACCTTTTGCCTTTTGGTTCCTCAGCCTTCAGCTTTTGGCTCCTGCAGCTTTTGGCTTTTGGCTTTTGGCCTTTTGCTCCTTCTGGGTAGGACTCAGCTTGGGTGAGATCCTCTCTCTCTTTGGTGGGAGACTTAGGCTCTTTTGTATGGTCTAAGTTCGGACCAGAGCTAGAGTTTGTTCATTATATTGGATTGCTGTGGAAGAGCTTTTGTACTATTAAAGCCATTTTTGGAACTGCACCGGATTCGTGAGTTTTCATCTGTTCTCCCGGCGTCCTCGGAGGTAGAAGACAACTTCTGTCCTGACACTGTCGGGGACCCCGGCGGCGTTCCCCAACAAAGTTGGTAGACTTTTTTTAATGAGATAATTAGATTGAGACCTAATATAATTTGGCTTGTGTCCTTTAATCAGAGGATATTTGGTTATAAGAAATATGATTTGAAGACACATTTGAAGGAGATAACCATCTTCAGATTTACAACAACACTCCATAAGACACTAATTCTGATTTTGGACTTTGACCTGTATGTTCTCAAGAAAATGTATTATTTTTTTTAGTCAACCGGTCAATGATACTTTAGTATCATAAATTTATTGACTAATTCATTGATAAAAAGGGAACTTTATGTTCTTTCTGCTTAACATTCTAAACTTTTCTACTAAGTAAAATTACCAAAGGGAACAGTAACACATAGTGCAGTTGTTACAAACACTCATCATTGTAGTAAACACTCATGTCAAATTATAAGTACTTCAGTAGGTATATGTTAAAAATTCTTACCAATTTCCATAACGTTGAAAACATGAAAATACATAAATGTAGAAACAAATAAGTTAAAACATTGTCACTCATAAATTTCAATAGCCAGCTATTTATGTCCAACAATATAGTGTTCATTGAAATATGGAAAACAGTGACCCCTAAAATATAGTTGTTTTGTGATACAGAATGATAAATTTGTGTTTTAGGTATATTCACTTTGATTGAACTACACTTGTTGAGCCCCAAGATACCAGGAAAACAAAAATAAACTCTATATGTATTTTTTATATGTGTTATATTTGCTGTATTTTTTGGCTACTTTTCACAAGGGCCTTGTAAATGTCATTATTTAGGGGAAGAATTCAGGCAGGGAAAGGTAAAAATAAGAAAGAAAATTAGACCCAGAGGGACTCTGGTTCTGTGACTTCAAGTAGAGTCCACAAGTTATAAGGCTCTATAATTCTCATTCCTACATTGTGTCATAAGAAGAAAGTTGCTGCAAATTTTATTCTGAAGTGATAGAAAAAGACACATATTCGAAGTTTCAATTAAGTGAATTTCAAGTTAGTTTCTTTTTGCTTTTTCCCTATGTGGCTTTGTATTATAGACAATGATAATATACAATAAATCTAAAGTGTAATCAAATATGACTAAATAGCTTGGGTATTTATTCTAATCATATTGTTCTAAACAAACAGAAATAAAACAGAAATATAGAAATAAAACCAAATATGTAAAACAAGAAATAAAATTCTCTGCACTTAAGTAAAATTTTTTTTCTACTACTGAGGAAACAAGAGAACAAGTACAAAGAGATGACTATTAGGTTAAATATAAAAAATGTCATACTGAACATATATATGTATATATATGTAATACATATAGCAATATCGCATAAATATTTTGAAAGAAATGTTTTATATATGTTATTAAGAAATATCTTGCTTTGGCCATCATTCAATAGTAATGCACTTAAAATCTCTAATGCTCTTTAAACATGTCATTTTTAATAAAATCCTTATATAATATTGTACTCAAATACACAACTGACATAATCAGTAATATATACGGTCAAAATTTAGTTACTGACTGACAGTGATACTTTATAGCATGATCTTTTTCTTATATTAATATCTAACTACAATTTTTTCAGTTGGTAATTGTCTATATCCATTCATATTTATTATTTGTGAAGTTTCAATGTTTATTTACATTTTTCTCTTTGAAAAACATTCAGTTAATTTAGGTTTTAAGTCAGATATCACGATCACGATCACGATCACGATCTTCCCGTTAATCATCTATTTGCTAGAGCGGGCACCAGTAATATCTCCATATGTCCTGTCTCATGCCAGTAGAGCAAAGGGCATCGGCTTGCTACAGGATCATAAAGAGCTCAAACCATTTTATTAGGTCATGGGAATGACCTAATATAATTGTTACTGGCATTTGGCACGTCAAATACAACACGAGCAGCTTGCTAGGCTTGCCGTGCGGGAGGCATATTCTTTAAACACCTCCAAATAAAGTATTTATTGATGAACTGCTGGCGCAAAGCGGCCGCTGCAGCCGGGCTGTGATGGGCTGGTCGGCTGGGTGGAGTTCTGAAGAGAGGGAAGTCCGGATGTGGAAAATGGCGGCACCCATGGAGTGCGTGGGGGGGTCGTCTGGCTTGTTGTGAGGTTCTGCCGGGGTGGTGGGCCAAGGCTAGAACCCACCATGTCTCCCGACTGCCTCATGAACGGCTGGGCACAGGGAGAGCAAGGAACCGCTCTGCCCCATGTCTAAGAGTCTCTGGACCAGCATGCCTGGGCCAGATTGAGGAAGAGACTGCTGCAGGGTGGGTGTCGATGATCCGGGCTGTGATGGGCTGGTCGGCTGGGTGGAGTTCTGAAGAGAGGGAAGTCGGATGTGGAAAATGGCGGCGCCCATGGAGTGTGTGGGGGTCGTCTGGCTTGTTGTGAGGTTCTGCCTCACAATATTTAATATAATATTTATAATATTAAATATTAAATATATTTAATATAATATTAAAGTGATATCTGACTTCATCTGATTTTTGAAGTCAGATATCACTTTAATATTATATAGTATTAAATATTATAATTTATTATATTATATAGATAAAATATTTTCATTTTTCAATTAACTTAACACAGTGAATATGGTATTGACTTTAATAGTAGTAATGTTATCAGTTTCTGAGGAAAAATAACATTAGAATAGAGTTATTAAGTACAAAGTTTGAAATATGATCATTTAAGTTAGTTCCAAAATTTTTTTTTATAGTTTCACGTTATGTTGAATTTCATATAATGCTAGAATATAAGATGAATATGAAAGGAAGCCAAAATATATTTGAGGTGACTTAGAGATTTTGTTAAATTTATAAGCAAAAATGTTCTGAATGGTAAAAATAAACACACTTTCATAGAGGTATGTTAATGAAGAGAAGTTGGGACATTCTACTAATCGCAAACAATAACATGTTTAGGTTAAAAATGATTTTTCTTCACATAAGGAAAGTAATGATTTAAATGCTTGTATCCTCCCAAATTCATTTATTGAGATATGTCAAAATTGATGCTACTTTGAAACAAGGCATAGGTATAGGTATCCAGAGATCAGTTTGTGAGGCAGAACTCCTATGGAAGGTTTTGAAGTTCTTATGAACACGATCATAGAGGTGTCCCATCTTCCTATCTGCCAATAATGGCAGAACTGGAAATATGGGTGTATGCAAATATAAAGGCAGCCTCACTGAACAAAGACTACTTGGTAGCCACAATGCTGGATTTTGCAGAATGCATGCAGTATGAATAAATATTATAGCTTATGCAATTCAATTTACAGTGTCTTGTCAAAGCAGCCTGAATGGTTAAAATCAACAATAAATTCTTTATCAAGTCCCAATATATGCAACATTAGTATACATTATTATATTAGCAAAATCAGTTCCTGGGATGAACCCAGATCCACGGCAGAACCTGGCAGGCTACTCGTGGTGTACTTAATATGAAAAAAAGAGTAACAATAATGTACCTCATTACCAAGGAGATGTTACTGGTGCCTGCTTGAGCAAATCGATGAACAATGGGAAGACAACTGACAACAGCTGACTAGCAAAATTATTCCTTTCTTTTCTTTTGCCTTCATTTCCTTTTTCTGAAGGGAGTTGAGTCATACTCAGTATACCTTGGTGCTGTTTCTGTCTAAGTGCTCCTGGATTACTACTAGCAGTATTTGATGGAGAAAGGAGATACTTGCAGTGCCAAAAAAGTGACCCAGGTTCTGCTATAAGCATTGTAGTCATAAGACAATTATTTCCTCATGAAAGATATTACATCATGTCAGGAGAATGTTCCTAAAAATATATGTCAAAGCTTTCCCTAATTTTTTAGTTCTGTAGGTAAGGGAAGAATGAAAACAAAGAAGGACTCTGTGGTGTGAGATGATACCTCTTTGTTGTTTTGATTTGCATCTCCCTTATGATTAGTGATGATGAGTATTTTTCCATATGCCTTTTGGCTATTCAAATTTCTTCTTTTTTGGAAGTTTCTGTTCATTTCTTCTCCCCATTTTATTTTGATGGGATTGGCTCTCTTCTTCTTGTAAAGTTCTACTAGTGTCTGATATATCCTGGATATTAATCCCTTATCAGATGGGTAATGGGTGAATATTCTTCCCCACTCTGTGGACTGTTTTTGTACCTTGGGCACCATTTATTTTAAGGTGAAGAAACTTTTTAGTTTTGTGTATACAAATATTTGTTTTTGCTTTCAATTGCTTTGCTGTGGTGTTTCATCTTTGAAGATGCCTTGAGCTTCAATATAGTGGAGGATTTTTCCTATATTTACTTTGATGTACTTTATGGATTCAGGTCTGATATTGAGATCTTTAATCCATTTTGTTCTGGCTTTTTGTGCATGGTGTTAGAGAGAGGTCAACAAGTGCTGGCATGGATGCAGGTAGACAGGGACACTCATCCAATGGTGGGAATGTTGACTGCTACAGCCTTTTTGGAAAATAATATGGACATCCCTCCAGAAAATAGAAATTGAACTTCCATTTTACCCAGCCATACTACTCCTGGTAATATACCCTGAGAGGTCAAAAACAGACAGCGAAAACATCTGCACTTCTATGTTCATAGCACCACTATATTTTTTTGAAGTTTTACAGATTTTATTAAGGAGGTTTTAGGACGAGGAAGGAGTAAGGAAAGAGAGAGTGAGAGAGAGAGAGAAGGGCGAAGTGCCTGTCCTAGAGGTAGGCTTGGGAGAGGGGAGGGAATCAGGGGATACAGGTGGTGGTAAATGGGCACTAGTGGAAGCATGGGTGCTGGAACACTGTAGGACTGAAACATTAGCATATTTGTAATTGTATATCTCATGGTGGTATAATAAAAATTTTAAAATCAATCAATAAATAGACAAGAAATGACTGAACTACCAGACTATGCTCCATATGGTTGAGTATCAACACAAATGACTCCTTGACCCAGAGCACTGTAGGGAGAATCAATTCATACAATATGAGTAACTGATATGTTTGATAAATTTATATAAAATATTTTCCATAATGTCCTAATACTGATATCTCAAAAGGTAATCTGCAAATTTAAACAATAGGTACATATGCAAATTGTTAAATGTTGCTATCGTGTTATATCTATGATATAAATAAGTATGAATCAACACTGCTTCAAAATGCATATGATTATTAAAATCATAGTATCATTCTTAGGGTAGGAAATATTTGTATATAGCATGATGCTTCTCTTTCATATATTCTTTGCTAATTGTAAAATCTTTATTATTCTGTTTTGTATTTTTAAGACATCTCTAAATAGTACATGCATTTCCATGAGATTTTTTTATATTTTTATTTTCAGATCTAGAAAAATTAAATATGCTATGTTGATTTCCCGGTACATGGTATAATAACAAACACTCATCATGCTTAAAGTGTTTTCTGATTTTTAAATGTTGATCCTGCAATAGAATTTAATAAAGAGTAGCTACCATATTTCAATGAAAACTCATAACAAAATATCAACAGGCACTGAAACAAATACATTTTGGTACAACAAAATTGTATCCTAACCCTTCATCTTAGTTAAAATAATAGAGAACTTTACTTAAGAGATGTTTAAACCATTAAGTTTTCTACGGTAATGAAGATACTTTCTTATTTCATTTTATGTATTATTGAATATAATTATGAAATTCTAATATGATTATAAATGTGTTGGAATAATATGAATTATTATAAAATAACACATAAATTTTATATCTAGTAAAATATTTGGTTGGATACATGGTCTACATGTTTGGGGCTGGAGAGATGTTGCAGAGGCTAGGGCACTGGTCATCTAAGCATATCCATGTTCAATCTCCAAGACCTCATATGATCCAAAGAGCTCTGTCAGACATGATCTGCCAGCACAGAGCCAATACTAAAACCTGAACACTGCTTGGAATAACCCAAAAAAAACACAAACAAGTTCTTCTAATTTATTATAATCGTTATTTTGAGTGATCAATTACATATAAACATTTTATGGTAGTGAATAGTATTGGGAGGTTTTAAAATGTGAGGCACTTGAACTAAGTCAAATATGAAAGTTCTCTTTTACTATACTGTTCTATTTTAAAATACTTCCTATTAGAACTCAATCCTTTCACCATAAGAGCAAATAGTCCCAAACTTTACCAAACATAAGGTCTAGAAACCTATTTAAGAGTTTATAGCCAGACTTAGGTTCATTTTGTTCTCCAGGTAGATAGTTCTGATGACCAAAGCTTAAACGCGGTTACTGGCAAGTTCTCACCTCTGATAAACAAGGAGAGAGCAGTGGTCTCCAGAGATGACAAAGGGTAAAAGTGCTTTGTTCTTCTTGACAGTATTAACAGTCCCACAGGAAAGGTGAAGACCTACCATCCTCTACAAATGAGTTCACTCTAAGGGCACTGGGAGGAAAGTGTAGAAAGGATCTTATTATTCTGCAATAAGAAATATATAAAAATATAGACATATCTACAGCTACTAACTGAAATCATGCAAAAATGTAAAATTCACATAAAGCTACTGCATCATTAAGATAAAAATACTCATGATCTCCTATTGAAAAAAAATAAATTTTCTTAAAACCAAGCTATGGACTAAAATAGGTGGATCCTCTAATTATGATAAACTTCATCTTAATCTGTTGTTTCCTCAAAAAAAATTTCAGTGTAGATTATACAGATGGGATGTTATCAAAGAAAAAAAGTATAGTTGTTTTCTATTCTTTAAAGAAAGATCATTATGGTAGAGCAATCTTCAATTAATTATACTTCTCAACAAATACATATTGTATTAATATTTTATGGCAATATAAATAATTCATAAAATTTTATAATATAATAAGTTTAAAATATCTGAAACAAAAAATACTGCTGTATGAAAACATGTCTGATAAAGAAAAGTAATAGCAGGTAAGAAATAATTTGGCACATTCTTATATAGAAATTTAAGGTTTGTTTCATCTCTCACAGACAACAGTATAAATTGTAGTTTCTCTACAAAAGCATCCACCATTATCATAACTTTTTAATTTTTTAAAATTTTTTAGAAAATTTTCAAACTTTCCAATTCTAAGTAGACCAACATTTTTGGAATTATTTGCAGTAAAGGGAAAAAACCTTTATGGAATAAGACATTTAAATATATAGCAGTGTTTCAGAACGTAACATATTTATGTTCATTAACATTTCTCAACTAGAAGTTATTTTCCTCACAGAGACATTTTGTAGCGTCTGGGGACATTTTGAGCTGTCACTTTGACGTCAAGATATTTCTTTTTTCCAGTGGGAAAGTAAACAAGGGATGCTGCTAAACATACTACAGTGTAAAACAAAGAAGCATCTAACCCAAATGATTAACACCAAGGTTTGCAACTGTCGGCATAAATTACCATAATTTTATAGACAGTGGCAATCATTAGAAAATGGCAAATGGTTTGGTAAGGTTTATGCAACATAGAAAGGAAAACAAGATAAGGCGTTTTTCTAAAATATATTATAAATTTTTTAAATAGCCTATTATACCACGGTGAGATATAAAAAAAAGAGAAAAGAAATTGGCCAGACTCGCACGTAACAACCCAGAAAAAAAAATTCATGACTTTAACAATACCATTCCCTTATGTGGGTTGTAATGGTCAATATAATTAGTGCTGGCTAAGGGAGCAGGCATGGGGACGGGGGTTGGGAAATGAGGGTCTCTGGTGGTGGCGGTGCTGGGACACACTGGTGGTGGGACTGGTGTTGCATGATGAATCTTTCTAACAACTATATTGTGAAAAACTTTGAAATTACAGTGTTTAAATAAAGTTTAAAAATGTAAAAAATAAAATGTATTATATAAGTAATATTAGCGACTTTAAGGAGAAATAAAGAGAGGTTAATACAAAGATAGCAAAAATAGAAAATATCTGTTCATTCTCAAAGATGTAGATTGTTGAAGTCATATATACACACAGATATATGATAAATATATATATTTGTAAAATATATATCACAAATGTTAGAAAACAAGGTCAATAGGCATAAAGCCTACAGAACATGAAGATTTAATGCAGTTTTGTATTTAAATTTCTAGACTTGCTCCAGTACAATTTTTAAGGTCTTAGAAAATTGGTTATTAATTATATTACCAAAAAATCATAATGCACAAAGGAAAACCAAATCGATCAAGAAATATTAATTAAATGATTCATTTTCTTATCATCAATAGTAAGTAACAAACTGGGTTTATTTGTCAAGTATAATTAATATTTTTCATGCAAAATAGGTTGTTCAGCATTTTACTTCAATGCAGAATGTGATATGATATCTTAAAAATTCCTTCAAAATTTAATATGGAATCATAAAACAGATATAGCAAAATATTTACACATTTCTTCTTCTAAGCAGTGAGTGGTCAATAAAATATACAATAATATGAATAAAATAATATTTAAGCCATTGTGACCCCTTATATCTTAGATTGGAATATATTTTAATAATTCAGTGCTTCATACATTTGAAGGTCTGATTTGTGTCAAAAGAATAATTTTCAAGAACATATTTCTCAATAAATTTAATTCAATAAAATCCAATCTTAATTATTTTGTAGAAATTAAATTAATGTCAACATTAAGTTGGCTTCTTCTTGTATTTGACATACATATGAATCATAAAAATATCCTTCTATTTACACAATAAAGTGTAAGGTCATCCTGATTTAGAGCCACTTGGAAAACTAAATTTGCACTACCATTTTGCTGCTGTTACAGCAGTAATTAACACATAACATCTAGTGAAATTATAGTGTGAGAACCATTTCCTACTGAGTTGATTACTACCTGGATTCACTGCTTTCTAATTGGTTAAATAATAGCAAGGAATATTTGAAAAATTAAAAATAACTGTATTCATTTAAGAACCCAAATGAAAACCCCATCCATGTAGAGAAAGCAGTAGTTTCATATGGAGTGCATAAAATATGTCTATGTATAAAATAGTTAAGATTTCATAAAGGATATGCTGAATTATTGTTTTCAAAGATTTTCTAAGTAATTTAGGAAATAATTTTATAATACTGTATAAGGCATATATTTTACATACTGCTGAACTGAGTTTGATCCTATGCCCACACATTGTCCTCCTAATGACCACTAGGAGTGATATCAGAGAATGGCCTGAAGTTAGCCCTGAGCATCAGAAAAATAATAAAAACATTAATAATATATGTAAAATGATCACTGTCTTCCCTCATATAATCAATTTGCTTGAGCAGGCACCAGTAACATCTCAATACGTCCTGCCACATGTGAGATAGCCCAAGGGCATCAGCCCGCTCCAGGAACATAAAGAGCCTCAAACCATTCTATAAGATTCATGGGAATGAGGTCTATAATTGTTACTGGTATTTGACATGTCAAATAAAACACAGGTAGCTTGCCAGGCTCTGCCATGTGGGTGGGATACTCTAGTAGTCACCTCAAAACTCGAGCAATTATTGATGAACTGCGCAGCTACTTTGCGGAGTTTGCAGAGCTCTGCAGTTTTGTAAAATGATAAGATGATTTTAATATGTGAACAATGTTACTTATATGCTAAAATTATAAGAAACATTCAAGCCATAAGTCATCAAAGGCCTCCTAAAAGACTGTCTTATTATTGTGAATATACAGATAAAGATGACCCATGCAAGTTATTTAGAGTGATACTACAAATTATTGTGGTTTTCCTATTCCAAACTTCATTAAATTATCAACAAAATGTTTCCAGGCTACAATGTATGTTCGTCTTTAAATATGTACACACACATACTTATATATGCATTGTATGAAATGTTACGGGTCCAGGGCCCCATCTCTGAAAAGCCCTCGGTAGTGCAGGCTCCTGAACGGAGTGGTAACACCCCTGGTTCTGTGGGGTCCCATCAGGCACCAATCCCCCCTCCCTCCACATGGGGGAACACCCGGGCACTGTCAGGCCAAATGGGGGGGTGGGGATCCCGTGGTGCTCAAATCGGGCTTCCCTTTTCCATGACAGACCAGTGGAGGAAAGCAGAGGTGGTGGCACAGGCAACGGGAAGCCGGGCAACTACATGTCATCCCCCAGCCCGGGCAAGAGGCAAATGGACTCAGACATGGCCAAGCTCATTGAGAGTAAACTTGAGTTCACAATCCTGGCTTAAATCAGAGTTTGTAGTGAACTTTTATGGATCGTAAGGAACACAATATGAAGGTGAGAGTGTACCTCCGAGATAAATACCCTTTAAGTATCCTCTACAAAATTTCAAGCCCAGGATTGCTTGAACCACAAACACAGATACACCAGGCAGAACTGTTACCTTCTCTCCCCTTTGCAATTCATCTGCAAATTACCAAGAATATTCTGCCCACTACTCTAAGAGAGACCGACAAGCTACTGAGAGTATGCATCATGCATGGCAGAGCCTGGCAAGCTGTCCGACGCATATTTGATATGCCAAAACCAGTAAAAACAATGGATATTCCCCTGACCCTGAAGAGCCCTAGATATGGCAGAAGTAAGAAGGAGTTGTAAGGAGAGGCTGATGTCAAACTAGGCTGCCAAAACGAAGAAGGATGAAAATGTCCATACTTTCAATGCACGTATGCTGGAATCGGAACATATATCAAGGCCCTGATGGTGTAGCACAAAAGATCAAGTACAACATCATTGGTCTTATTGAGACTAGAAAGTATCAATTGCATCATACCATTTTTGACACCAGAGAAAAACTGTTCCTCGGAAAATGCAAAGAAAGAGACATTGGTGGTGTTGGTTCCTTGTCAACATAAACCTGGCCATGAGCATTGATTCATTTGAATGCCTAACAAAACAGACAGGATGATTACAATTGAAAAGATGTGGCCCAATGTCAGCAGTTTCTATCTTTGTTGTTTACACACCAACATACAAATACAAGGAAGAAAATATTGAGAAATTCTACACGGAACTTAAGGCATTCTATAAAGAAGACCACAACTTCTACAAGATCATAGTCAGCGATTTTAATGCCAAGATAGGACTGAGAAAATCGGTACGAAGAACTCCATATCAGGACCATGGCCTAGAATGGAACGAACAGGGAGAGAGACTATCTGAGTTCATCATGTCCACCAAGACCATTCATGGGAACTCACAGTGCCAGAAGGCTGAATCTAAACGTTGGACATGGGAATCTCCCAGTGGACAGTTCCACAATAAAATTGAACACATCATATTCAATTGACAGTTTAGCCTGACTGATGTCACTGTCATCCCAAAATTCCAAACAGGATCAGAACACCATCTCCTTCATGCAAAATTAACTTTACGGAACAGGGAGATAAAGAAGGCTGCAATGTTTAATAAGAGAACTCCCAGAATGATCACCTACTGGGAACTCTTTGGTACCATTGGGGCAACATGGGAAGATGCCAGCATTGATGACATCGATGAAGAATGCAATGGACTGGTTTAGCACCTCCATGATTGTGCGAAGAACCCCAAGAGAGAGAAAGAAACAAAGGGACACCTGCCTTTAAAATCTCTCAAGCACATTTGCCAATGTGGAAAGGCACAAACCTCAGGCAACCATATGCTAACTTCTAAGTTCACAAAGCAGTGCAAAGAAGCAATAAAGGAAGACCTCAAAGAGAGAAGAGCAGCAATACTGGCCAATGCAGCAGAAGCCGGGAAAAGCATTCACAATGCCTGCCTGTCCTTCGCCAACTATAAGACCAAGATGACTGCCCTCTGACCTCCTGATGGATTTATCACATCTTCCAGAACAGTAATAGAGAAGATTATCAATGACTTCTACCAGGATCTTTTTGATAACGACATCCACCTCTCCATATACCAAATTCCACAGGATGGATATGTTGTTCCCAACATTCACCCTTCTGATATCTGACATGCCATTTTGTTGGTAAAGAAGCAGACAGAACCTGTCCCAGACGAAGTCAGACCCAAACACGTGAAGAATCTGTCATCAGTACTCATCAATACACTGGATTTCCCAATGGAAAACCAGCAGGACAGTTCTACTGCTCAAGAAGGGAGACATCCATGACTTCGGCAACTATCACCCGATCTGCCTGTTGTCTGTCATCTACAAGCTGTTCACTCGCATCATCCTGAACAGGATTGGCAGAACATTAGATGAAGGACAACCATGAGAGCAAACTGGCTACTGAAAAGGATTCAGCACAATTGACCATTTCCACATGATAACCAAGCTCATTGAGTTTGGGGAGTTAAAAATGCCGCTCTGTCTAATTTTCATTGATTTAAAGAAAGCCTTTGATTCTCTTGAGAATGAAATGGTCATCCAGCCCCTAGCTAAACAGGGCATTAAAACACAATACATCAAGATCCTTTGCGAGCTGTATTACAGATTCACCACCAGGATCTCACCATTCTACAAGGAAGTGATCGTAGAGGTCAAAAGAGGGGCTTGGCAGGGTGATACCATTTCACCGAAACTCTTCAGTACCACCCTTGGGAAGGTCATGTGACAATTAGAATGGAAGGAATGGGAGTGAAGATAGATGGTCTTCAACTACATCACATCTGTTTTGCTGATGACATTGTTTTTTTAACACCAAATATTAGCCAAGCGGCTCAAATGCTGGCTGAATTAAACCATGAATGTGGAAAGATAGTTCTACAGCTGAATCTCAACAAATCAATCTTCATGAAAAATGAACTAGTTCCAGATGGTCCATTCATTCTCAATGGAACAAACATCTCTGAATGCAGCAGTTATGTGTACCTAGGTTGAGAACTCAACATGGTGAATGACCTAAAACCTGAGTTGTGCAGGAGGAAAAGAACAGTGTGTAATACCTTCAAGAGCATTGAAGAAATAGCTAAAAGTACAAAGAAACTCCAGCTCCGGTCATATCTCTTTGACTCCACCATTTTCCCAGCATTAACATATGTCTCAGAGACCTGGGCCCTATGAAAGCAGCATGAGAACACTATTCGGGTCTTCCAAAAAGGAATCCAAAGAGCTATGCTTGGAATATCATGACTCATCAAGTGAAAGAAGGAATACAGAGTTCCTACCTGTGTCGATGATCCACAGTCAGGGATGCTGTCTCAATTGCCCAGCAATCAACAATCAGATGGGCTGGACATGAAGCGTTATTTGGAGACGACTCCTGGACACAACCCATTACTGACTGGATCACACAGGATGTCAAACAATCATGTAGCTGTCCACTTACAAGATGCTCATACTTTTTCGTCAAGACCCTAAATGAACGGTTTGAGGCTCTTCATATTTTGGAACAAACTGATGCAATTGGGCTATACTGACATGTGATAGGGTCAAATTGAAATGTTACTGCAGCCACTCAAACAAATCGATGAATAATGGGATATTAAGGGATCAAGTGATCAGGTGATGAAATGTAGCAGAGTTCCTATATTAAAATTGTAAACCCTCATAATATTGAATCTTCCCGTTCATCATCTACTTGCTAGAATGGGCACATGTAATATCTCCATATGTCCTGTCTCATGCTAGTAGAATCCAAAGGCATCCGCTTGCTCCAGGAACATAAAGAGCCTCAAACCATTAAATTAGGTCATGGGAATGACCTAATATGTCACTGGTATTTGGCATATCAAATACTACACGAACAGCTTGCCAGGCTTGCCATGCGGGTGGCATACTCTTGCAGTCACCTCTAAATAAAGCATTTATTGATGAACCACGTGGCCACTAGTGGCTGCGTGAGCTGGGCTGTGATAGTCTGTTCTGCTGGGTGGAGTTGTGACAAGAGGGAAGTCCTGATGTGGAAAATGGCTGCTCCAATGAGTGGTGGGGGTGTGTTCTGGCTTGTTGTGAGGCTCTGCTGGGGTGACAGTCCAGGACTAGATCCCGCCATGCCTCTCAGGTGTCTCGTGAGCGGCTGAGCACAGTGAGAGCAAGTAGCAGCTCTGCCCCATGTATGAGATTCTCTGGTTCAGCATACCTGGGCCAGATTGAGAAAAAACTGCTGCAGGATGGGTGTCGATGATCTGGGCTGTGATAGTCTGGTCTGCTGGGTGGAGTTGTGATGAAGAGGGAAGTCTGGATGTGGAAAATGGAGGCCCCCATAGAGTAGGGGGGTCTTCTGGCTTGTTGTGAGGCTCTGCTGGGATGGAAGTCCAGGGCTGGAACCCGCCATGCCTCCCAGGTGCCTCATGAGCGGCTGGGCACAGGGAAAACAAGTAGCAGCTCTGCCCCATATCTGAGAGTCTCATAGTATTGAAAGGCTAATTGCAATATTTTATAATTAATGACAAAATTCAAGATAAATAACTTTGATATACTTTATCAAAGTTATTATGGGGAGATCCAGATCCAACCACTCCACACCTACAGCTGCACCACTTGGTGCCACGTGGAAGCAACCCATAAAGTTGACCTCTAGGGCGGTAAGGGGCTCTGCCAGCCCCTTGCTAAGTTCAGCATTGCTCTGTTTGCTCACATGTGCGGGAGGGGCCACACTGGCCAAACTTGGAGCGGGTATTTGGGCTCCTCCTCCCATTCCCCACCTCCATGCCAGCTACTCCAGAAGAGAGAGGCGTCAGACCCACATCTCTGTCGGCATGCATTGGCTCTGCAGCTGCACAACATTATTAGATAGTACTAGATGTTAGGATTGGTTCTTCCCAGGATCTTTCACATTTATATACTGTATAAAGTTCTAGGCAGGTTCTACCTGTGGCCCGTTATCCCAGTGAGTCTACCAGGAAGCCAGAGTAACCCCCATACCATGAGGTCAGTCATTTTAACATCCGGACTCCACAGCTCTTCAGAGCTCCACCCAAGAAACAGCCTCTTTCCCCTTTGAGTTTTATGAGTAAATTCTCGAGATGAGAGCCTTCTGCTGAGAGTATACCACTTACACGGAGAGACTGGCAAGCTACCCATGTTTTATTTGATATGCCAAAAACCTGTAACAATTATGGACCTCATTCCCTTGACCTCAAGGAACGGTTTGAGGCTTTTCCTGTTCCTGGAGCAAGCAGATGCCCCTGGGGTACACTTGCTTGCAACAGGACATATGTAGATGTTACTGGTGCCTGCTTGAGCAAATCGATGAACAACAAGAAAACAAGTGATACAAGTGGTAAAAGTGACACTTTATTAGGTTTTGTACAGAGTACTCAGTGTGTAATAATAATTTGGAAACTTGTAAATTAGTTCTATGACCATCCATGAGATATTAAATCTCTAATATTTAATATCTACTAGAATGTGTAAATGGTTTTGCACTGCTTTTCAGATTTATATCTTTGTATCCAAGTAGCTCATAGCAGACTGATATATTGAAAAAGAGTCTTTGCATTAGCTTTGAATAGTACCATTGAGGTACAGGAAATTCAGCATCATGTTTAAATATCTAAAAATTTAACTTATCAATACATTATTTAAATTTCATATCTAATATAATTAATATATTATTTAAATATATTAAATTATTTAGTATATTATTTAAATTCCCTGACTCTGCTCCTGAATTTTGTGTGGGGTACACCAGCATTTCTTACCAATATACATCATTGTGTCAGTAAATATTGTTAATTTTTGCTTTATATGTTAACAAGCTTAAACAATGAAAGTCATGCACAAGGACAAAACTGGAGATATGTGACATAGAAACTTTGTTACACATAAATAAAAATATATTTAAATTTAGTATCTAACTTTCTAAATCATTTAGTAAAAAATTTAACCACTTAATCTTTCATTTAGTCTTCTGGAATACCTTTTTTTAATGTTTCTGCAAACAGAAAATTTTGCATAAACAAAATTCATTTTATATGCATGCCATAAGATGATTTTCATTTATTAAATATGCACTTGACTTTGACAAAATGATTATCCCTGTGTGCTTGGATACACTGCCTTTGGTGATCTATATCAACTGCTAGTAAATGCCAAAATTGCTGGTGCTGTAATTATGTTCTATTAGACATTAAACAATAAAATATTAGCAAGAAAATATATGCATTCATAAACATCCACACAGGAGATGTCCTTTGGGTTTCAGCTATAGCAAAGGCATAAACAAAAATAAAAGGCAAGTAAACTGAACAGCATCAAACTAAAAAGCTGTTGTACTGACAAAAGGAAGAACACAGACGTGAAAAGGCAATTGAGTGGGAGACTATATTTGCATTCTGTACCTGAGATTATTTAAGATTAAAATATTAAAGGAAACATTTCTCTCAGAAACTATAAACATAATAAAATGTGCAAATAATTTGGACAGTTTTCTAAAGAAAATATTCAGATGTCTAACAGACTGTAATTTCAGCCTAGAAAGAGGACTTGAATGTAGGCAAAAGGATACACATAATAACCCCTAAATGTATTCCAAGTCAAAATGTGTAAGAGAAGGGAAAGAGAGAGTCAGAGAGACAGAGACAGAGAGACATAGAGACAGAGAGACAGAGAGAGAGAGAGAGAGAGAGAGAGAGAGAAGTGTGTCTGCCATAGAGGCAGACTGAGGAAGGTAGGGAGGGAATAAAGGGAATAATGGAACATTGGTGATAGGATGTTTGGCTCTGAGCAGCTAGCCTTAGCTCTTGGCACTGTCCCACCATAAGACCCTAAGCATGGGACTCAGAAGTAGGTCCTTTTCTCAGGGCAATAAAACTTCCGGAGGCCCAAATGTTTACACCCCACAAAACATCTGTGCTTATACTAGTCATGGGAGACAGGCAGACTAATGGCATACATCTAAAGTGAGACAGGATGGATGTGCCTAGTCTTCTGACCACAGGAAGATGTAAATCAGTGACTGTTATCTATTACAATGGCCTAAGAACTTGCAAATGCTATGTGACTTCTGCTTCTATCCCCTCTACCCAAAATTTTTATAAAAGGCTTAAACTGTGCTCAGTAAATGGGAAGTACTTTGCACAACCCCCTGCTATGTTGGTGTCCATTTCTTTCAGTGGCAAGGCAGAAGCTTCTCCCAAGTCCTTCCATCTTGCAGGGTTGAAGTCCAGCAAGAACCAGGTCTCCCTTATTTTCTGGCCAGGGCCCCGACAGTAGAAAATGTGCACTGGTGAAGGGGAGGGTACTGGAGCACTATGACTGAAACCTAATCATGAACAGTTTTGCAATTGTATATCTCACAATGGTATAATAATATTTTAAAAGTCTAAATCATCCTTGGTACTGAAAATATTAAATAGAGTAGATTATCATGAAAATTCAAATACAAGTCTTGGTGTGATATTTCATCATAACCATAAATTAGACTTAAAAAACTATAAAAATAATGTGTGTCTAGGGTTTAGAGCAAACTGAATTCCAGACAGTCATGAGTGTTGTCTGGAGAAAAATTGGTGAAGCTTGTAGGAAAAAATGCATGGAGTTTACTTTTTAACAAAAAGTAAATTCATATGGGCAAGAAACATCGCTTTTTGGTAGTATTCTGAAGGCTATAAAACCATGAATTTGCATCGATTGCGGCATCTCAACTATCATAGTAGCATCATTAAAAATTGATAAGCCATGGGAAACATGTGGATGCCCATTACGGATTATTGGAAAGATAAGTTGTATGAAAATCTACCCATCTATTGGAATACGTAAAATCTAATATGTCAAAAGGTCTCTGGAACACGTATCATTGTGGATTAGTTCAGCACCCAAGATCCCCTCTTAGAGAGATTGACTCTATGTTCAATGGTCCTGTTAAAAAAACCTTACAAGACATCCATTGCTTTCAGAAATTGCTCCAGTCAAGGCTGAGGCACTGGCCTGAGATAGCTTACAAGAGCAACATATTGTTGTTTGGACAACTTGAGAATCAGAATTGTACCCCTGGCCCGCATGTGGCACAAAAGGTATAGAAAAATGAAAGTATTCAGCTGCATCATTGGATGGGGAGAGAAAAGTGGAGAATCCTCAAATACATCATAGCTGGACATAACAAAACAAATTTGATGCTCACATCAGAGTAATAATTCTCCTCATGTTCCCTGAATTGAGATAATTGGAATAGACAGTCAACAACCTACAAGAAAGATTGATGGGGAAATTGCTTTACTCAAAGAGAAATTGAGACCTTAAAATGATAGTAAGTAGCAGAACTGAACATCAGAATGGAAGGAATTAAAAACTGAATCAGTGATCACAAAGCAAAAGCACATGACAAAATCACAGACAAAATTTAAAATAAAGTTTTTAAATAAAGATAAATTATTATTTATTATATTAACTGACAATGTACTAGTCTAAAGATAGAGACTTATGTATTCCTACAGAAGTCTCAACAGTATCAACCAAAATACATTCAGGACACATCATAATAATAGAGCAAGAACCAGCAAGAAGACCTGAGCTCCTACAGTGAATTAAGAAATAGATCTGTTGTGCAGCTGACCTGGGCTCAATCCCTGGTATCACAAAAAGTGATGAGCCCTCAAGAGTGATCCTTCAGTGAAGAATCATTTCTAAGACTTGGAAACTCCTGGTGTGACCTAAGGTAACAACAAAGCCAAAGGAACCAAAGAAAGCAAGGCAGATACCCAGTTCTAAGATTTTAGTTTTTATCATTGAGCATGATATGGATTTTGGATTTGTCACATATAGGTATGTATTATAGTAATAACATTATTAATATAATACTCCTAGCTAATGAAGGTTTTTATGCTTAAAGTAAAAAGATATTTTAGCACACTCAAAATTGTGCAAATATTTCTCTATAAGTTTATAACATTTCATCACTTCCAGAGGAAAATAGGTCCGAGACATTGACATTTATGTATCTATGAACTTGTCTAATCTGGATATTTCATGTAAATGGGAGGTTACTCTATATGCAGCATATAATTACTAGCTCCTTATACTTTGCATAATATCAGTAGGTATCAACTATGGAATACATATTTATATATACCATATTTACAAGGCAGTTTTAAAACACTCTACAAATTTTTAAAATCCCACTAAGTTTCTATTATATTTTTTTGCAATATCAAACATATTTAGTTTTGTATACTATCATAATGGTTGCCAAAATTGATACCTTACCAGAAAAATCAGTTGTATCACTCAAAACAAAAAGCTTATAGTTACTCTAAGGCATGAGGGATATTGCTAATTAAAGCCGTAGAAAGTGAGAATTTCTGTTCTCTATCTCTATTCCTCCCACCCATAAATCTTATATAAATACCTATTGACATATTTAAACATAGTATTGCTTTTGTGATAAAGCTAAGTAAGCATGGATAAGTAAGTAAGCTCTCTCTCTCTCTTTCTCTCATTTGCTTTAAAATGTAGTATTTAAAATAATCTGGCACCTACCAGCAAGAGAGATAGTACAGTAGTAAGTTATTCTCTTTTCAACACTCATAGTCTCCAGACATCCAAGCATGATCTCTGAGCCCACCCACCAGAAATGATCCCTAAGCAGAGAATCAGGAGTAAACCCTGAGCACAATCAGGTGTGACACCAAAACAAAATAATACATAGAAAAAATTTTAAAGTCTAGCACCTAAATTCATCAAAATAACAAATTTGAAAAAAATGAGAAAATCAATTCTTAGTAATACTTAGAATATTTTTACTATAATACAATGTTTGATGAATATTTTCAGTCAATGTTACAGCAAAGCTAAAAAAGGAGTATGTTTCATTAATCTATAAATAATATTTTATCTGCAATAGCAATAATCTGATAATTATATAGAAGTGCCAACAGAGCAAGATGCCTGTTAGATACTTGTTTTCTTAAGTAAGAATAATTCTTGTCGATCTTCATAATAGTGCCAATTCATTAATTTCTGAAAAAAAAATTATAAATGGTCTTTCCTGTTGCCTATATTATTTTCCTGTTTTTTGGTGATTCACAAATGCAAAATATTTTGTAATATAACAAACCATAACTTCTTAAAGAACTGTCTCACTCTCATCTTACTGTGTTGACAAGAATATCTTTTTTTATTGTTTCATTTGAATAAGACAAGTATGACACAAGTATTAGTGTATTTGCCATATGGATGTTTTCTATTGTTACATCTACTACTTCAGTAATGAAAGAAAAGTAGCAGTATTATTTGATAAGTATCGACAGAGAAGCTAGTTCACTGATAATATGCACATACTAAATGAAATGCGTTAATTTGGCTTGTAATTTAGAGAGGCCTATTGTGAAATAGACTGTTGCTTTACGTTTTACATTGTATTTAATGTAATAAAATACATATACAGAAACTTAAATAGTAGCCTGAAATCTACAACACTTGGCATAAGATCTTAAAGCAGCTTTTAATAGAAAAATAAAGGGCGAATAAATTCCTGAGTTCCTACTACTGTAATGTCTCACAATGCAGCAGAGTGAATAGCTAAATCTGCATCCTTGAAAGTCTCTTCTTTGGCTCTCTAGAACTGTATTTTCTTATTTTCTTGCCCTTTCTCTCTCTAGCTCATTTTTTATTAACAAAATTAAGTTGATTGTTTCAGTCATAACCTAGAAGTATTTCCTAAATGAGCCTAATTACTGAAATCCCAGACTCACAAACACTTTGTTAAAATCAAACTTTTCTTGTCAATCCCCTCACAGGAAAAAAAAATGTTAATCTAATATACTAAAGTTTTGAACACATAGGAACTTCTCTAGATGCTACTGTATTTGCTTATGATCTTCAGAACCATATATACTATATTTAGAATTACCATATAAATTTTAAATGAGGAAATTAAAACACAAAGACAGTTATGAAACCCAATTAGTCCAGAGTAATGTTAGACCCAAACTGGGGCTCTCTACAACCATTATTTATGTTTATATCAGTTGTTCTATATTATTTATTACTAGCTAAATTTAGATAATATATTAATATAAATAAATAAATTTTCTCAGTTATTCACTCATTTTTATTGATATTGACCCCTTGATATTGCAAGTGTCTCATATTAGAAAGTACAGAATTTATTTTACTTTTCCAAAGCATTCTTATGTACTGTGATATATTTTATTTTTTTAAAATTTTTTATTAAACCACCATGAAATATACAATTACAAAGATGTTCATGATTAGGTTTCAGTCATACAGTGTTCCAGCACCCATCCCTCCACCAGTGCCGATTTCCTATCACCAATGTACCCTGATTCCCTCCCTCCTTACCCAGTCTGCCTCTTTGGCAGACACTTTTGCCTCTTCTCTCTCTTTCTTTTCACTCTCTCTCTCTCTCTCTCTCGACACACACACTCTCTCTCTTCCTTCTGTTACACATTGTGGGTTGCAATACATACATTTAGAGGTTATCATGCATAACCTTTTGTCTACATTAAATGCTCAGTTCTTGGCTGGTATTATCATTTCCAACAACTATTAGAACGCTGTTCCTTTATCTGTCTTACCTAATCTCTGACTCCCACACTTGTGTAGATTCCACCGACAAGACCTCATAATCTATGTTTGCCTGGCCATGGACATTGATATCAGACTATTTTTATATATTGCAAATTAATGCAGTCATTCTTTATCTGTCCTTTTCCCTCTGACTAATTTCAAGCAGCATGATTCTCTCCATGTTCATTCAGTTAGATGTAAATATCATAACTTTGTTTTTCCTAACAACTGCATAGCATTCCATTGTGTAGATGTACCACAGTTTCTTAATCGAGTTGTCTGTTCTTGGGCACTCTGGTTATTGCCAGATTCTGGCTATTGTGAATAGTGCTGCTATGGACATAGAAGTGTAGATGGTATTACTGTTGTGTGTTTTTGGGTCCCCAAGTTATATTCCCAGGAGTGATATGGATGGGTCCTTTTTGTCATTTATACTTGCAGTATAGCTGGTTATAAACTCATTTTTTTTAATTTTATTTTAAAATATCTATGTTTGTAGTACTTGCTCCATAATCTGTCATCTTTTAACTATAACGTCCACATTTAACTTGGATCTCATAGAAACTTCCATTTTCTTGTCCCCAACTGATTATTACTTTCTCTTTATATGTTTATGTGGCCATCACCTCATCCAATCTCCACAATTTTCACAAACTTGCCATACAATTTTCCTGTCTAAAGATGTGCATACATCTTGTAGCAACTCTCTGAGTTATCACATCTATATTGAAAATGCTAAATGTTGTGAGGTGACAATTTGATAATCGTATAAATTGAATTGCATATTTACATACAAGTGCTATATTCTTGAGTTTGAGTCTAGTTTTTAATTTCTGACATGAAAGAATTCCTAAAAAGCCACATTTGTATTTTAGTTTGACTTGTGCTATGGCACTTATGAAGAGAACTCATAAATTGTGTTTCTTTGGCCTGCACCTAGCAGTGTTCAGGACTTTGTGGTCAGGAATCACTCCTGTTTGGGCTTGGCGGGCTCAGTGTGATGCCAGATAATGGACCCAAGTAAGAGCTCATGCAATTAGAGAGTATGACATATGGTCAAAATCCCAACAGGTGTCTCTAATAAAAATAAATCCTATTTTTCCTAATTACCACTTGATGATTTTGATGTAAAAACTTAAACATTTACTCATTTTATGAAAAATATACTATGCTATGCAATGCACATTTTAACATTCTCCCTGAAGTTCTCTGTCATTTTGTTAACTCTCTGCTATTTAAAATTTGATCTATTTTTAACTCTTAATTAAAAAAGTGTCAATCTTTGATATTTACCAGAACAAGAAATATTCATACTAGAATATCTATTTTAGCCTCTAAAATTTTTAATCTTGATATCTTCAAGGAATATATATATTCCTTTAAAATAATATATACTAAATATATTTTAGTTCTAGAAATAGTGCTTAAAATCATCAACAACTTAAAATTAGAAACATTAATTAAATATAGACATATTTATTCAACTTATGTGATAATGATATCTTAGACATTCTTAGTTTTTAATTCAAATTTCTTTTCTATATAATTCTTTATTTTCTGGATATTTTGCTCATTTAATTTTATTTCATCATTCAAATATCAAAGCTTTAATAGAAAATGCTACTCTACCCTTTATTTACACAACTGTTAGTCACTTTGAAACGTTAGGCATATATCTGAAAGAGATACAAATTACTTGGTAGCTTCAATAGTTGTAAACAGCTATCAAATGGTGACACATTTGTTTCCCCTACACCCCAACAATACTGGTTAAAGCAAAATCAAGTCTGCTTATTACATTTATGCATAAGTTCTTGTCATTTTAAGAAATTAGCCTTCTTACAGTAACAATGTTATAGCTTGTCATACATAATGTGATTAATAAGTCCATAATATCAATCATCTAGTTAGTTTTTAATCTCTTAACTCTTCCAGATTTTCCTATTGCTTTATATCTCTAAAATGAATTTCCTGCACTGAAAGAAATATTTTATTTCTGAAAATGTATTTTATTACCATGCAGTTGAATCCTCAGAAGGAAATAAGAAGACAACATGGATCAGGATGAAATCACAAAATAATTATACATCACGATGGATCAAAATTTCCAAATTAAACCAAAAATATCACAACTATTAAGAAATTTGACACAAACTTGATGCACAGAATGCATATGAGTAGATGAACATATTATTAAAAAGTAAATTAAGAAAACTGAAAGTTATATAGAAACATCTTCACATAAAGTGTTAAAGGCATTAATTTGCAATAGAATACATTCATAGAAAGAATGTTATTTTAGAAGGAACATAAGACATAAATTTATGGAGGAATTTAGAATATAGAAATAAATTATTTCATTGTTTGTTTCATTCCTAAATTCTTTGATTATCCTTTTCTTTTTCTCCTTTTATTTTTGTAGGAAACCATTCCTTTAATAAACTGTTCCTTTGATTTTGGGAAAAATTGATACCAAAATCCAATGGCCTTCCTATATACAAACAATGAAAGAGAAGAAAGGGATATTAGGAACATGATCCCATTCACAATTGTGCCATGGAAAAATCAAACACCTCTGAATCAGCTGAACTGAGAATGTAAAGAACCTGTACAAAGAAAATTACAAAACGCTGCTTCAAGAAATAAAAGAAAACAGGAGAAAATAGAAACACATTCCTTGCTCATAGATTGGGAGAATTAACATTGTTAAAATGATAATTCTCCCTACAGATTTGCTCAGATTCAATGTGGTCCCTATAAGGATACCCATGACATTCTTCAAAGAAATTGACCAAACACTCCTGAAATTTGTATGGAATAATAATAAACCCGCACGGATAGCTAAAGCAATCCTTGAGAAAAAGAAGATGGAGGCATCGCCTTTTCAAACTTCAAACTGTACTACAAAATGGTGTAATTAATACAGCACGGTATTGGAGTAAAAACAGACCCATGGACTTATGGAGCAGAATTGAAATGTCCTGACATACATCCTCAAATAATGATCATTTAATCTTTGATAAAGCAGCAAAAATTACAAAATGGAGCAAAGAGTGCCGAATCAAAACATTGTGCTGGGAAAACTGGGCAGCTATGTGAAAGAAATGAATTTGGACCTCTGTCTAACACCATGAACAAGTCAGATCAAATGGATTAAAGATCTCAATATCAGACCTGAATCCATAAAAGTACTTCAAAAAAAATCATAGGGAATATCTCCATGGCATTGAAGCTAGGGGTACCTTCAAAGATGAAATACCACTAAAAGAGCAATTGGAAGCAAAGATAACCACATGTGACTACATGAAACTAAAAAGCTACTTCACCTCGAAATAAACAGTTACCAATATACAAAGACAGTCCACAGAGTGGGAAAAATATTTACTGAATACCCATCTAATAAGCAGTTAATATCCAGGATATATCAGGCACTGGTAGAACTTGACAAGAAGAAAACAGCCAACCCCATCAAAAAATGGGGAAAAGAAATGAACACAAATTTCCCAAAATTAGAAATTCGAATGGCCAAAAGACACAAAAAAGTGCTCATCATCACCACTAATCATCTGGGGATGCAAATCAAAACAACAACAAGGTACCAATATCACACACCACAGAGACTGGCACACATCCAAAAGAGCAAGACCAGAAGTGCTGGTGTCAATGAAGGGAGAAAGTGACTCTCATCCATTGTTAGTGAGAATGTCAACTGGTACAGCCGTTTTGTAAAACAATATGGATTTTCCTCCAAAGAATAGAATTTGAGCTGCCATTTGACCCGCCATGCCACTTCTGGGAATTTATCCTGGAAGGCCAAAACTACATATCAAAAACACCATCATCAATCTACATAAATAGCAGCACTATTCACTATAGCAAGAATCTGGAAACAACAAACTACCTGAAAACAGACAACTGGATAAAGAAACTATCATATATTTACACTATGGAATACTATGCAGCTTTCACAAAAAAACAAAGTCATGTAATTCGCCTCTAACTGGATGGGCATGGAAAGGATCATGCCTAGTGAAATTAGCCAGAGAGAAGAGGACAGATATAGAACAAATGCATTTATTTGAGGGATATATAAGTAAAATAGTATGACACCAATATCCAAGGTCAAGGAAAACATGGATAAGGAGGTCTTCTCAGTGGGTGCAATAACTGCATGCGTGTGTGAGTCAGAGGTTAGTTAAGACAGATAAAGGAACAGAACGACCACCAACTGGGAACTCTTTGGCACCATTGCAGCAACATGGGAAGATACCATCATTGACAACATCGATGAAGAATACAACCGACTGTTTCAGCACCTCCATGATTATGCGAATGCTGAGAGAGAGAAAGACACAAAAGGACACTTGTCTTCAGAAACTCTTGAGCTCATTCGCCAACCTTGGCAAGGTGCAAGCCTCAGGAGACCAAATGCTAACGTCCAAGCTTGCTAAACGGTGCAGAGAAGCGATAAAAGAAGACCTCAAAGACAGAAAAGCAGAAATACTGGAAGATGCAGCAGAAGCCGGGAAAAGCATTCGCACTGCCCGCCTGTCCTTCGCCAAGTTCACTGCCCTCTGACGCCCTGATGGATCTATCACATCTTCCAGAAAGGCAATGGAGAAGATTATCCAGGACTTCTACTCAAATCTCTTTGGTAGCCACATCCAACTGCCCACATACCAAATTCCACAGGATGGATATGTCATTCCCAACGTTCTCCCTTCTGAAATCCGACATGCCATCTCATTGGTAAAGAAGGAAACAGCACCAGGCCCAGACAAAGTCAGACCCGAACACCTGAAGAATCTTCCGTCGGTACTCATCAATACACTAGCTCAGCTCTTCACACGCTACCTGTCCGAATGCAAGGTGCCCTCCCAATGGAAAACCAGCAGGACAGTTCTACTGTTCAAGAAGGGAGACATTCAGACATCGGCAACTATCGCCCCATCTGCCTGTTGTCTGTCATCTACAAGCTGTTTACACTAGGCATCCTGAACAGGATTAGAGAACACTAGATAAAGGACAACCATGCGAGCAAGCAGGCTTCTGGAAAGGATTCAGCACAATCGACCATATCCACACAGTAACCAAACTCATCGAGGTTTGTAGGGAGTACAAGATGCCACACTGTCTCACGTTCGCTGATTTACAGAAAGCCTTTGATTCTGTGGAGACTGAAGCAGTCATCTAGGCCCTAGCCAAACAGGGTGTTCAATCCCAATACCTCAAGATCCTTCGTGAGCTGTATTACAGATTCACCACCAGAATCTCACCATTCTACAAAGAAGTGATCATTAATGTGAAAAGAGGGGTTTGACAGGGTGATACCATTTCACCAAAACTCTTCAGTGCCACCCTCGAGAACATCATGTGAATATTGGAATGGGAAGGAATTCGAGTGAAGATAGATGGTCAGCAACTACACCACCTCCGCTTCGCTGATGGCATCGTTCTAATAACAACAAAGATTAACCAAGCGGCAGAAATGCTGGCTGAATTTGATCGAGAATGTTTAAAGATAGGTCTACAGCTGAATCTAGAGAAAACAATGTTTATGAAGAATGAACTAGTTCCAGAGGCCCCATTCACTCTCAATGGAACAAACATCTCTGAATGCAGTAGTTATGTGTACCTAGGTCGAGAAATCAACATGATGAACGACCTAAAACTTGAGCTGCGCAGAAGGAAGAGAGCAGCATGGAATGCCTTCAAAGGCATCGAAGAAATAGCTAAAAGGACAAAGAACCTCCGGCTCCGGGCACATCTCTTTGACTCCACCATTCTCCCTGCATTAACATACTTCTCAGAGACCTGGGCCCTACGAAAACAGCATGAAAATGCTATTTGGGTCTCCCAGATAGGAATCAAAAGAGCCATGCTTGGAATATCACAACTCACTCAAGTGAGAGAAGGGAATCCGGAGTTCTGACCTCTGTCGCTATTCCAGAATCAGGGATGCTGTCTCGTTTGCCAAGGCATCAAAAAATCAGATGGGCTGGACATGTAATGCGATTTGGAGACAACTGCTGGACTAGAGCCGTTACCGACTGGCTACCACGGGATGTCAAAATATCACGTGGCTGCCCACCTACAAGATGGTCAGACTTCCTTGTCAAGACCCTGAAGGAACGTTTTGAGGCTCTTCATATTCCTGAATCAACCAGATGCCATTGGGTTACATTGGCACGTGATAGGGTCCAATGGAAATGTTATTGGCGCCTGCTTGAGCAAATCGATGAATAACGGGATTCAAGTGATCAAGTGAATATGATAAAGTGGCTTGCTGATTGTGTATCACCCTATCACCACAACTATGAAAATATCCAAGTACTTGTTTTTAATGTACCTTTTTAGCTGTTGTTAATTTGCCTGCTAAATGAATGATAGGATACCAATATCCAAGGTCAGGCAAAACATGGATCAGAAGGTCTTGTCAGCGGGTGCAATCTACAGCAAGTGTTTGGGAACCAGAGGTTAGTTAAGACAGAGAAAGAAACGGTGTCGTGATAATTAAAGCAAATGGACATCTCAGTTTGGTTTTAATGTGGTAAAATTGCCATTTTACCACAATAAAATTGTCTTTTTTCTTCTTCTTGGGTCATACCGGTGATGCTCAGGGGTTACTCCTGGTTCTTCACTCAGGACTTCTGGCGGTGCTCGGTGGACCACATGGGATGCTGGGGATCGAACCCAGGTCGGCTGCGTGCAAGGCAAATGCCTTACCCGCTGTGCTATCACTCCAGCCCCTGAATCTTGTCTTGAGATTCATCTTTTTTGAATTTTATACTTCCTTTGTCTTGAGATTAATCTTTTTTTGAATTTTATTCTTCCTTTAGAGAGCTAGAGACATAGGGCAGAGCTGCTACTGGCTCTCCCTGTGCCCAGCCGCTCATGAGGCACCCAGGAGGGATGGTGGGTTCTAACCCTGGCCCGCCACCCCAGCAGACAACAAGCCAGACGACCCCCCCACTCCATGAGGGGCCTCCATTTTCAACATCCGGACTTCCCCCTCGTCAGAACTCCACCCAGCAGACCAGCCTATCACAGCCCGGCTCCAGTGCAGCCGCTTACGGTAGTGTGGTTCATCAATAAATGCTGGATTTTGAGATGACTACAAGAGTATGCTACCCACACGGAAGAGCCTGGCAAGCTACCCATGTTTTATTTGATATGCCAAATACCAGTAACAATTATTGACCTCATTCCCATGACCTGATGGAATGGTTTGAGGCTCTTTATGTTCCTGGAGCAAGCAGATGCCCTTGGGCTCCACTTGCATGAGACAGGACATATGGAGATGTTATTGGTGCCCGCTCGAGCAAATAGATGATGAACGGGAAGACAGTGATACAGTGATACAGTGAAAATTGCCATACATCATTTAAACTTTTATTGAAACAAATTGACAAAATTTTGATAATTAAAGCATACAGGATAATTTTATATAATATATAGTATTAATAAATTTCTTAGAATTAGCATAAAATATCATCTCATATATTTCTTAAGTTTAACACCATATATTTGCCCATCATAATTAATTTATTCTAAATTTGGTGATAATGTTATAGTTATGCTATCTTAGCACATATTAGTCTCTTCTCTAAAAATACTTATAACATTTATTTTTTTTTAAAATTTTTTAAATTTTTTTTATTTTTACAATTATAAAGATATACAATTAAAAAGTTCATATTTGGGTTTTGGTCATACAGTGTTCCAGCACCCATCCAGCCACCAGTGCCCATCTCCCACCACCAACGTCCCCGGTTCACTCCCCCTCCCCCAGCCCTCCTCCATGGCAGGTTATTTATTTCTTTCCATTTCTCTCTCTTTCTCTTTTCCTTCCCCTCGAGACTATGGATTACAGAACATACATTAAAGGGTTGTCATGTGTATCTTTTTGCCTCTATTTAATGCTCAGTTCTAGGTTGGCATTAGTACCCTCGACAATTGTTAGCACACTGTTCCATTTTTTGTCTTACCTAGCCTCTGACTCCCACACATTTGTGATAATTTCCACCTTTGACAAGACCTCCTGATATATGTTTCACTTGACCTTGGATATTGGTATCATAATATGTACATATATATTTATATTATGCAGATAAATGCAGTCATTCTGTGTCTGTCTCTCTCCTTCTGGCTAATTTCACTCAACATAATCTCCATGTCCATCCATTTATAGGCAAATTTTATAACTTCATTTTTCCTAACAGCTGCATAGTATTCCATTGTGTAGATGTACCAAAGCTTCTTTATCCAGTCATCGATTTTCGGGCACTCTGGTTGCTTCCAGATTCTGGCTATTGTGAATAATGCTGCTATGAACATAAAAGTAGGGATGGTGTTTCCACTGCCTATTTTTGGTTTCCCAGAGTAGATTCCCAGGAGTGGTATGGCTGGATCAAATGGGAGTTCAATTTCTAGTCTTTGGAGGAAAGTCCATATTGTTTTCCAGAAAGGCTGTACCAGCCAGCATTCCCACCAACAATGGATGAGTGTCCCCTTTTCCCCACATCCACGCCAGCACTTGTTGTTCTTGCTCTTTGAATATGTGCCAGTCTCTGTGGTGTAAAGTGGTATCTCATTGTTGTTTTGATTTGCATCTCTCCTGATGATTAGTGATGATGAGCATTTTTTCATATGTTTTTTGGCCATTCGAATTTCTTCCTTGCTGAAGTTTCTGTTCATTTATTCTCCCCATTTTTTGATGGGGTTGTTTGTTTTCTTCTTGTAAAGTTCTACCAGTGCCTGATATATCCTGGATATTAACCCCTTATCAGATGGGTATTGGGTGAATATTCTTTCCCATTCTGTGGACTGCTTTTAATACTTATAACATTTAGTTCTTATATTTGAAATTAAGAAATGGGTAGCTGGAGCTATATTACAGGTAGTAGGACATCTGCTTTTTATGCAGCCGACCAGGGTGTGTTCACCTGAGGACCAACAAGAGCAATTCCTGAGCACAGAGCCAGCAACCTATAATCGTTAGTTAAAACTCTACGATCTCCACTTTGGGCAGGTAGTTATTGATGAACAAGAACCCACATTTCCATTGTGCAATATGTGTCTCCAAAAAATTTGTAGCTAGACTTCTTGTTCACTGGCATACCTGACCCCAAATGGACTGGAAAATAATCTCTGTTTTTTTTTTTTTTTTGTCTCAATGGGGAAAATAGGTTTTCACCTGACTGCGGATGTTGCTAGTATTACAGGGGACAAATGGCTTGCTCCACCTGTACCCCCCAGAGATCCTCCAACTGTATATAACCTGCACAAAATGTACAGATAAATGATGTCATACTACCCCTGTTTTTTTTTTCTTCTTGGGTCACACCCGCGATGCTCAGGGGTTACTCCTTTTCCCCCTTCTTTTTAAGAGAAGGATATATTCTTCTAAGTGATCACACTTAGGGCACAGATTAGAGCTCTCTGAAAATTGGGAGTGTGGGAGATCATTACAGCTTCCATTGCAACAGTCAATAAGCAAAGACCCAAAGAGTTGTTGAAGGCAGATAGATTGCCTTTAATAAATAGCCCGGGAGCAAGATGGCCTCAGAGAACCACCTCACAAACCTCCATCTGGAGAAATTTTTATATTCTATAGTAGAGAAGTGACTCTCAGACATGGGGCAGAGCTGCTACTTATAGGGTCTCTGCCTATTGACTGTTGCAATGGAAGCTGTAATGATCTCCCACACTCCCAATTTTCAGAGAGCTCCTCACTGTGTCTAAGTGTGATCACTTAGAAGAATATATCCTTCTCTTAAAAAGAAGGGGACAAGGGAGTAAGACATGGGGGCAGAGCCGTCTGAGAGACCAGAGACTCTCAGACATGTGGCATAGCTGCTACTTGCTCTCCCTGTGCCCAGCCACTCATGAGGCACCTGGGAGGCATGGCGGTTTCTAGCCCTGGTCTGCCACCCCAGCAGAGTCTCACAACAAGCCAGATGACCACCCCCTACTCCATGGGGCCCCGCCATTTTCCACATCCAGACTTCTTTCTTGTCACAACTCCACCCAGCAGACCAGACTATCACAGCCCGTATCATCGACACCCACCCTGCAGCAGTTTATTTTTTTCAATCTGGCCTAGGTTTGATGAACCAGAGACTATCAGACATGGGTCAGAGCTGCTACTTCTGCTCCCTGTGCCCCAGCCTCTCATGAGGCGCCTGGGAGGCATGGCGGGTTCTAGCCCTGGCCTGCCACCCCAGCAGAGCCTCACAACTCCACCCAGCAGAACAGACTATCACAGCCCGGCTCGCGCGGCCACTAGCGGTTCATCAATAAATGCTTTATTTAGAGGTGACTACAACAGTATGCCACCCGCACGGCAAGCCTGGCAAGCTGCTTGTGTAGTATTTGATATGCCAAATACCAGTAACATTTTTATTAGGTCATTCCCGTGACCTAATATAATGGTTTGAGGCTTTTATGTTCCTGGAGCAAGCGGATGCCTTTGGGTTCTACTAGCATGAGACAGGACATATGGAGATATTACTGGTGCCCGCTCTAGCAAATAGATGATTAACGGGAAGATAGTGATAGTAGAGAAACTGACTCTGGGGTAAAACCATCCCTGATGAGTGGGCAGTAACGTGAAGGAGAGGGGCATGAAGAACTGTATTTCACATGTAAAACTGGCCGTTTCCTCAAAATCCATTTGATCAAAAGTGACATTTCTATGATGCCTGATGGAGAAGTTCCAGCATGAACTAGGCACTGAATCATTTTAGAAGACCTCAGAGCCCATTTTGTGCAGTTGTCAAGACATGAATGTTACAGAAACTGGTTCTGTTTTGAGTGGGCTGGTGCATTTGTGAGGATACAACCTTGCTCAAGTTTAGATATAGCATTGCTAAGAAGCCCCAGTTGCCTAATGGATAAGGCATTGGCCTCCTAGATATAGCATTGCTCACGGTGTCAATACTGATGACTACAAGAACAATAATATAAAAATATGAAATGCTTTGTTACATTATTGAACTAACTCTCAATAATAGTAGTGTATAGCAGTAGGTGAGGATTTTATGTTTTAAAATTTTCATTGATTGATATTTTCTGATTTACAATGCTATTAACAGTGATTTCTACTGCACATAATTCCAACCGCACACCCACCACCAATGAACTTGCCTCTCTCTCTCAAGGATCCCAACATAGATGGAGATATTTTCCGTTTCTTTTTTGAGAGCACACTTGGTTATCTCATGTATTACTCCTAGCTCTGCACTCAGGAATAACTCCTGAAGGTGCTGCGGGAACATATGGGACGCTGGAGATTAACCCGTGTCAGTTACATGGAAGGCGAGTGTCCTACCTGCTGTATTATTGCTCCCAACACCACAGATGGAGCTTTTGAAGGCTAACTTTACATAAGTTTAATAGGTGGGACTAAAAAAAGACAAAAAGAAAAATATAAATTAATAAATATATAAATTAATTAACATGAAAATCAATATCATAAAGCAAAGTAAATTAAACCTTAATTCAAGAATAATAATTTACCTCTTATTCCTTCTACCCTCACCCAGCCTGGCTCGATGTCAGACACTTAGCTTCTATTCTTTTTCTCTCTCTCTTTCTCTCTCTCTCATGCACATAGACACATTCACTGTCTCTCTCTCTTATTCTCTCTTTTCCTTCTCTTACACATTGTGGGTTGCAATACATACATTTAGGGGTTATCATGTATATCCCTTTGCACCTTTGCCTTATTCAATGCTCAGTTCTAGGTTGGTATTATCATTTCCAACATTTATCAGCACATTGTTCCATTATCTGTTTTACCTAAACTCTGACTCCTACACACTTGTGGTAGATTCCACCTGTTGCAGGACACCTAAAAGCCTAGGTCTCTGCATCTTCCCTGGATTGCCTCCTGCAGGTCACTTCATAGATAGGGGGATAGTCTGAAAGTGGCAGTCTTATCTGACCATGTATTCTGTACTGGCTGGTATAAATATTCTCTCATGCTACCACAAGCATGGTGGGACTAGCTAGATCTTACCAGCATATTTGCCTGGCCACGATGAATCTCTAAGTAATTAGACCAGAGGAAAATGCTGTTTGCCTCCAAGCAAGCAAGCATGCTCCCTGATAACTCAAAAGCAACTAAAATACAAAACTACCGTGAAGTAGACAAGACTCTTGTGACGGCTTGAAAAAATATTTAACTGGCATTAGTATTAGTCTTTGGTACAGAGACATGCCATCTCAGAAACCCCCTTCTCTACCCTATAAAGTCAATTCCAGGCAGATCTTGGCTCAAGCCATTAGGTGAGGTGCTGGGAGAAATTGCCTGAGGGCATTTGATCCTTCCTGCCAGGGGAAGTTACATTTAGCTTATAGCTTCTCCCAGCTCTGCTAGGAGGCTTCTAATTAGCTCTGGGTCCTTGTAAATAACCAGATGGTCTCCTGAAGTTGCTACATTCCTATAGAGCTATTTTCCTGTTTTCATCTCTAGATAGCCTGACCCAGAATGGGCAGGGCTGGGGAGTTTGGGCGGATTTCTAGCTATAAAAAAAGCTGCAAGAAAAAGCAGCTCTCTTTTTCCCCCTTTTGCCACTTCGGCTTCCCTTGGTGTTTTGCTTCTCTGTCCTCTCCATTCTCTGTTGGGCCTCAACATGTGGTGGCAGCCATCTTGGCCTACACCTGGCTGGGGCCTAGCTGGGAACCCAGAGTCCGGAGGTTTTCCCTGCTCTTGGATTGTATATTGGATCCTGTGATAGTAAAGCCCTTTTTAAAACTGCATCGGATTCCTGAGTTTTCATCCATTCCCAGCCAGCTTCGGAGGTAGAAGGGAATTCAGTTCCCGACACTGTCAGGGGACCCCGGTGGCACTCTTCGACACCCACCCACTGACAAGACCTCCTAATCCATGTTGTTGAATGCCAAACACCCCATCAGGTCCTAAGATCCCCAAAACTAGTGATTCCTAAGGACAGAGTTAATGATTAAGCCCTGAGCACCAGTGGACCCAGAGTACCTCTTAAGAACTTGAATACAAAGAAATACTCTGTCTTTTCTAAAAAAAGAACAAACCCTAGCATTTCTCATAACACATATATCTGGAACATATCTGTACTAAATGAAATAAGAAATCATATGAGAAAATAATTTTATAGTTCTAATTATGTGAGGTATCTACTCTCATCAAAAGTTAAAACACAGAATACATAGTGCATGGGGATATAAGTAATAAAGATCTTTTATTCAATGAGTAAATGATTAATCGTGCTAACTAGAGAATTTTGTATAATATAAGACTAATACATTACAATAAATTATTGTTTGTGTCAAAGGTTATTCACTGGTCTCATGAACAGACATGCCCATATAAACATAGACTAGATATGCAAAATAGATGCTGATTTTTTTATTTTACTGTAGAGCAGCTGTGATCACAATTTCTGACCTCCTGAGACATACTTATATCCAGAAGCACATAAAATTTTCATCTTCAAAACTTCCTATGAAGCTAAATATATCTGTTTTATTAATTACTAAGATACATTTGTTTTGTACTATCCCCCTGGGACTTTTTGTACTCATAAAATTTGGTTAAACAATCAAGTACAAGCTAATATACTCTTTATGCAATCGATATAGTGTATTTGCCTTTAAGTGATGACCTTGGGGATAAAATTAAAATGCAAAGCAATGCAAAGGCTTTCATAAATTATATTGCTAGATCCCCTATAATTTATTATACTCGTTTTGTAGTATTTTGTAGTATTTTTATTCTTAATGAATTTATTAAAATTCTATTTACTAAAATATGCTTTTATGACATTTTAAATGAAATAGTCCCAAGGTGAATTAAAAGAGATATACTAATATGGAATAGAAGACATGATTTTGAAAAAGAAACTACTAGGTATGTAAATTGGATTTATCTAAATCTAAGTTCTATTGTAGTGAATGATAGTAAGGAATATTTACTTAAATTTTAATTGTATTAATTTTACATAAACACATATGTCAAATATTTTATTAGTAAGGTAGCCTATATTTGGAAAGCCTGTATCATAAATTTGTAAAAATGATAAGTTCATATTCTAAGTACTTTTACCTAGATATATCGTGGCACAAAGAATATATTTGGGGGCCATAATAATAGTACAATCAGTAGGGGTATTTTCTTTATATGTCCCTTATCTGGGTTGGATCCCAATACTCGTACAGTGGTCCCCTGAGAAACTGCAGATGTGGCCCAGAGCAGCAGCAGCAGCAACAGCAGCAGCATCAGCAGAAGAGGGAAGAAGAAAAAGAACAGCAACAACAGCAACAACAACAACAAGTAGAAGAAGAAAAGAACATGGTGAAGAAGAAAAGAAACAAGAAAATGAAGAAGTACAAGAACAAGAACAAGAAGGAGAATGAGAATAATAGGAGGAGGAGGAAGAAGAAAAGAATAAAAGGAAGAGAAGTGAAGAAGAAGATGATGAAGAACAGTAACAGGAAAAAGAAGTAGAAGGAAAAGAAGAAGAAGAAAAGAAGGATAATAAGAACAAGAACAACAAAAGAAGGAGGAGAAGAGTAAGAGGAACAGGAGTAAAAAAAGAATAAAAGAAAGAGAAGTAGAGGAAGAAGAAGAAGAAGAAGAAGAAGAAGAAGAAGAAGAAGAAAGAGAAGGAGGGGAAGAAAAGAAGGAGAAGGATAAGAAGAAGGAGAAGGAGAAGAAGGAGAAGAAAAGAAGAAGAAGGAGAAGAAAAGAAGAAGAAGGAGAAGAAGGAGAAGAAAAAGAAGGAGAAGAAGAAAAAGACATAGAAGAAGAAGGAGAAGGAGAAGAAGAAGAAAGAGAAGGCGGAGGAGAAGAAAAAGAAGGAGGAGGAGAAGAAGAAGGAGAAGAAGGAGAAGAAAAAGAAGAAGGAGGAGGAGAAGAAGAAGAAAAAGAAGGAGAAGAAGAAAAAGACATAGAAGAAGAAGGAGAAGGAGAAGAAGAAGAAGACAAAGAAGAAGGCGGCGGCGACAATGACTATGAAGACGAGGAAGAAGAAGAAGAAGAAGAAGAAGAGGAAGAAGAAGAGGAAGAAGAAGAAGAGGAAGAAGAAGAAGAAGAAGAAGAAGAAGAAGAAGAAGAAGAAGAAGAAGAAGAAGAAGAAGAAGAAGAAGAAGAAGAAGAAGAAGAAGAAGAAGAAGAAGAAGAAGAAGAAGAAAATTTTCTTGTCATAAAGGCAGGTTGGTGGAATGGAAGGGGAATCTGGGACATTGGTTTTGGGAAGGGTGTGAGAATTCATGGGTTGAAGTATGGGAGCTGGAAACACTGTATGGCTGAAAGCCAATCATGAGCAGCTTTGAAATTGTATATCTCATGGTTTTTATTAAAATTTAAATATACATGTATATGTTATGTATACCAGCATTAAAAAAGAATTTTACATTCATTTAATCTGAAAAGGACTCCTAAACATTTTTAGTGACATAAAAGATTACCTCCAATCAAGTGGAAGTTAATGCCATAGTACACAAATACGGTTTCTATCTTGGCAACTGTGGCTAACTTATTTGTGTGGTCAATTGCTTTAACAGATAATTGATTGGTATAAACTATGTAATTTTAACTTTGCGTTATATTGGGTTTTAAATTATACATACCTCATGGTGAGTGTATCCAAGTCATAATCACACACCATAGCTATTTTAGCCTCCACTTCCCATGAGTTTAGATTGAGTTGTTTGTTTCACAACAAAAAATATACAAATAAAATTCTTGTTTTTAAATATTTTATTATACGACCTTTAGATATGTAATTACAAGATGTTCATGTGTGAATTTTGTTTCTACAGTGCTCCAACACCCATCCCTCCACCCCTGCCATTCTCCATCACCAATGTCCCCACATCCCTCCCCTTCCCCCAGCCTGCTTCCATGGCAGGTTCTTTATCTCTCCTCTCTCTCTCTCTCTCTTTTCTCTCTCCTTCTCCCTTTGCTTTTTATACATTGTAGATTGTAATATATTCTAGAACATAATTGGTTCCACTAGTTTGATGTACCAGGTCCTGATCATGATAAATGATGGCTATTACGGTGAGTGAGTCTAATCCAGTTGCTTCCAAGGCCCTGCAGAGGTGATGGGCCCACTTCCAAAACCCATCTTGTCTCCTGGGAGCCTCATCTTTAGCTGAGTTAGGGGAGATCCGGCTCGCAGCTCTCTCCCATGCATCTGAATCTGTGCATCATGGCTGAGAGCCCCGAGGCAGTTCGTGGGCAGGGCCACCAGGCCTCCAGGACAGGTCAGAGAGAGGGGAAGGGGTACACCAGCTCCATCTCCATTGCCCGGTGACTTCCGCCTCGAAGCCACCTATCTGGTCTCAAATTCGGCTGCTCTGAGGCTAGTCTTGAGATCAGTGTCTCTCTTGCATGGGTTCTGGTGAGCTGTGGGGTCCAGACCATGATAATGGCAGCTATTATTGTAAGTGAGTCTCATCCGGCTGCTTCCAAGGCCCTACAGAAGTGATGGGCCCATTTCTAAAATCCATCCTGCCTCCTAAGAGCCTCATGGTCAGGTGAACTTGGGAAGAGCTGGATAGCTACTCTCCCCCTACTGTCTGAGTTTCTCATCTTTCTCTCTATCTCTGTTTCTGTCTCTGTATTTCTCTCTCTTTTCTCCTACACCTTGTGACTTTCCTTACGGTTTATGGTGCAGTTATCTATGTGTATATTCAGTGGTGAACTCTAGTGTGACATTATAGTTCTTCATTCCCCATCAACCTCCAGGGTTTGTTACAACTACAATGATCATTATTGTGTGCAGATGTGAAAGATACCGGGAAGGACTTGGTCCCAGCCTACTTTGTTATCTAAGCCTCTTGCATGGCCAAACACTGTCATAGCTGTGCATCTGGTCTGTCCCTTGTCTGGTTCATCTGATTACAGAGGTTGCCAGCCCTTAGTCACACTCACTGGTATGGAGAGGGAGGAGCCCAAATCCCTCCTTCAATTCTGGCCAGCGTGGTTCCCCCCTCATGACTACTTTAGCCTAGGAGTCGATTCCTCAGAGACTCCATGGACTGCTCCATGTGGGCGGACAGCACAGCTGTGCATCTGGTCTGTACCTTGTCCAGTTCATCTCTATTGTTACTGTTTTTGGCATATAGAATACGCCATGAGTTGCTTGCCAGGCTCTGTCATGGCTCTGGGTTCATCCCAGGGGACCCAGTCTTTTCCTATGTCAGACCATCCACCATCCAGGGTCCACAGGGCAGAGCCCTGGGTTTGTAGACAAGCCTATCTCTTGTCTGCCACCTGCCAACATAGCCAAAAACCGTAGCCATACCTGAACACCTCGAGGGGCAGGTGGCCCTAGAATGAAATTCTTATTGATTTTCTTTTCCTTAGTGTGTTCTTTCAAGGTTGTTTCTATATGAGGATTCAGTGTGGGTGTCAATCTGATTATGACAGCATCCATATGGTGCCCTTGCTCTTTGGGAAAACAAGCTTGAAATTCTCATTATTACACATACTGTAATTTGCTACTATATATTTTATCCTTTGACTTTTCTTTGTTTTTTTTTCATTTTTTTGGGGGGGTAACACCCGGCGATGCTCAGGGGTTCTTCCTGGCTCTGCATTTAGGAATTACTCCTGGCGGTGCTCAGGGGACCATATGGGATGCCGGGATTGAACCGGTGCTGGCAGAGGCCAGCTGGCCGTCTAGGCAAACGCCCTACCCTCTGGGCTATCGCTCCGGCCCTTTTGACTCTTCTTGAATATGACCAAAAGGAGGTGTGTGTGTATGTGTGTGTGTGTGTGTGTTTGTGTGTGTGTTTGTGTGTGTATGTGTGTGTGCACATGTGTGTGTGTGTGTGTGTGTGTATGATGGACATTCTAAATCTGTTCAAATTCTCAGCTATGGGTTCAGAGATATAATAAAATGGATAAAGTGCTTCCCTTGCTCATAGCTGACCTGGGGTTGTTCCCTGGCACTGCATAGGTGTAAAGCTCAGCACCTGTCAGGTGTAAAGCTCAGCACAGAGCTATAAGTAAGTACTCAAAAGCACTGGGTGTGGTTAAAAAAAAGCAAAATAAAATATGTTATATCTTAATCAAGCAATTCCCTCGTAGAAATAAAATGTAAAAAAGGAGTTGTCACTGAAACATGTCGATACAGATAAAAATGTAATATTAAATTATTGAATTACAATTATAGAAGTAAAACTTCAGAATATGTTTTTGTATGTGTGTGACACAACTGGTAGTGTTTCTAAGGGCTTACGCCTAGATCTGTGCTCTGGAGTCACTCCTGGCAGGGCTCCAGAGACCATGACCACATTGGGTGCCTGAGATTGATTCCAGTTTGGTTCTGTGCAAGTTAAGCACCCTGATTGCTGTACTATCTCTCTAACCCAATAAAATTCAATATTAAAATCTTTAATGAATTGCTCTAGAGGACAAATTAGTGAAAGGAAAAAGGACATGGATAATTAAGGTTGTTGTAATTTAGTAACCTCAATGTAAGTTCAATTTTAACAAAGAAAGCCTTTAAGATATTTGTGCTTATGAATTTTACTTATTTTATTGAAATCAAGTAATAGGCCACTTATATAATTATGATGAGGTATTTAAATGACAGCTCAAATGATTGGTGTTTTCACAAACAAAAGTGCAAAGTTAGAATGAATCATTTAGATGAAGATGAAAGAATTTCAGGGAAACTAGGAATCAGAATAGGAAATAATTAGAAAGTAGTTTTATTATGAAAAGGAAACTATCTCTTATTTTCTAATTTGTATCAATTTGTTGGGTATAATACACACCAAAGACATAAAAACTATTTAGTAGGGTTATCAATATTGATGAAGAATGAAAGAAAATAAATCAAAAATTTGTATGTGCTATATTTAAAGTGCCTTTAGTCATAGACTAAGTAGGAAAGTTCTAGTTCAACGACTTAAATAATAGATACACAAGTCATTAAAGTTAAGGCAACTATAATAAGTGAATATACAGTTCATGTAGAACAAATACAAAATAAATGTCAGGTAAGCACTGTGTTCTATTCCAAAGATAATTGTCTAATTATTTATTAAGTATTATGTTTTACCAATATAAATAAATGATATAGCTATCTAATCATTATCACATTTTGAGTGTATGTATGCATGCTAGTATATAAGTACACATAAATATTACATAATGATAAGATGGTGGACTAAAATATGGAGTGAGTTGTTTTAAAATAATGAATAGCTGTATATAAGTTTAATGTTTCTATGTAATTATTCTAGCATTATTTTAGTTTATGACTTGCAGTGCTTTGGTACATGAGCATATTTATATGCTAAAATAATTGCCAAAGCAATTAATTGAGGACCATCTTTTACTATGTTTATGACTTTTTGTGTATCAAATTTTAATATTTACTTTTAGTGACTTTTATATATTAAATATCGATAAGACACTAACCATATCAGACATTATTTCCTGAAGACTTATTAACTTTGTAATTAGAAGTGTGTACCATCTGACCAACTTTACCCATTACAATAATTCTCAAATTGTATTTTTAAATATGTACAGAAGGAATTCATGTACACGGGGCAGAGCTGCTACTGGCTCTCCCTGTGCTCAGCTGATCATGAAGTGCCCGGGAGGGAAGGCGGGTTCTAGCTCTGGCCCGCCATCGCAATAGATTGTGCAAGAAGCCAGAGGAGCCCCCCACACTGTGGCGCTGCTGTTTTCAACATCTGGACTCCACAGCTCATCAGAGCTCCACCCAAGAGAAAAGCTGATCTCTCCATGGTTCATCAGTAAATGCATAAGATGAGAGCCTACTACTGAGAGTATACAACCCTCACCGTAGAGCCTCAAACTACCTGTGTCATATTTAACAGGCCAAAAACCAATAACAATTATAGACCTTATTCCCAAGACCTGAAGGAATGGTCTGAGGCTCTCCGTGTCCCTGGAGTGAGCTAGATTGGCATGCATCAGGATTTATGGAGATGTTACTGCTGCCCGCTTAAGCAAATTGATGAACAACAGGAAGACAAGCGACGAGTGAATTAAACATGGCAAAATTTAATATAGTCTCCTTGAAACATGGATGACTCAAAGAGTAAATATGAGATTGCACATTTTAAAAATAAGTGTATTCATATGACAATCAATTCTAAGTATAAATTGATCTCTTGATCACTTGAATTCCGTTATTATTGATTTGCTCGAGCGGGCGCCAGTAACATTTCCATTGGACCCTATCACATGCCGATGTAGCCCAATGGCATCTGGTTGATTCAGGAATATGAAGAGCCTCAAACAGTTCCTTCAGGGTCTTGACAAGGAAGTCTGACCATCTTGTAGGTGGGCAGCCACGTGATCTTTTGGCATCCCGTGGGATCCAGTCGGTAATGGCTCTAGTCCAGCGGTTGTCTCCAAATTGCATTGCATGTCCAGCCCATCTGATTTTTGATGCCTTGGCAAATGAGACAGCGTCCCTGATTCTGGAATAGCGACGGAGGTCAGAACTCCGGATCCTTCTCTCACTTGAGTGAGGCGTGATATTCCAAGCATAGCTCTTTCGATTCCTCTCTGGGAGACCCGAATAGCATTCTCATCCTGCTTCGTAGGGCCCAGGTCTCTGAGGCGTATGTTAATGCAGGGAGAACTTTGGAGTCAAAGAAATGTGCCCAGAGCCAGAGGTTCTTTTGTCCTTTTAGCTATTTCTTCGATGCCCTTGAAGACATTCCATGCTGCTCTCTTCCTCCTGCGCAGCTCAGGTTTTAGGTCATTCATAATGTTGATTTCTCGACCTAGGTACACATAACTGCTGCATTCAGAGATGTTTGTTCCATTGAGAGTGAATGGGGCCTCTGAAACTAGTTCATTCTTCATAAACATGGTTTTCTTTAGATTCAGCTGTAGACCTATCTTTCCACATTTTCGGTCGAAGTCAGCCAAGCATTTGTACCACTTGGCTAATGTTTGGTGTTATTAGAGCGATGTCATCAGCGAAGCGGAGGTGGTGTAGTTGCCGACCATCTATCTTCACTCCCATTCCTTCCCATTCTAATTGTTGCATGATGTTCTCGAGGGTGGCGCTGAAGAGTTTTGGTGAAATGGTATCACCCTGTCGAACCCCCTCTTTTCACATTAATGATCACTTCTTTGTAGAATGGTGAGATCCTAGTGGTGAATCCGTAATACAGCTCACGAAGGATCTTGATGTATTGGGTTTGAACACCCTGTTTGGCTAGGGCTTCAATGACTGCTTCTGTCTCCACAGAATCAAAGACTTTCTGTAAATCAATGAACGTGAGACAGAGCGGCATCTTGTACTCCCTACAAACTTCAATGAGCTTGGTTACCTTGTGAATATGGTCGATTGTGCTGAATCCTTTCCGGAAGCCTGCTTGCTTGCATGGTTGTCCTTCATCTAGTGTTCTGCTAATCCTGTTCAGGATGACTCGTGTAAACAGCTTGTAGATGACGGACAACAGGCAGATGGGGCGATAGTTGCCCGATGTCGTGAATGTCTCCCTTCTTGAACAGTAGAACTGTCCTGCTGTTTTTCCGTTGGGAGGGCACCTTGCATTCAGACAGGTAGTGTGTGAAGAGCCGAGCTAGTGCATCGATGAGTACCGAAGGCAGATTCTTCAGGCAAAATCCTCCAAAACATAGAAGCTAAAGGCATATTTAAAAATGAAACACAACTATCATAGCAAGTGGAAGCAAAGATACACATATGTGACTCATGACAGCATCATACTTATCAGGACAATCAGGATAATCCATCAGAGACATCTCACATCAACCTGCAGGAGCATTGGCTTATGGACCCAACTGTCTAAAAATAGGATTATTTTCTAGGATTATAACAATGAAGCAATTCTAGCGGGGTTTTTGAAAAAGTTCAGTGACTCCATATTCTGGGTGGAGGTTTGGATAACTCCCTCAGAAAAGCAGAGTCTCAAACATCTTGTTAACTTGGACCCTGCAAAAACTGTGTTTTCTGACAGATTTTAACTGAGGTCATTTTGTATAGATAGATCAGCATCAAATATCTGGTATTAGTGAGGAGGTATCAAAGATGCCTCTGTGTAGAGAGCAATGATGATCAGTCACAGACACTTCTGACAGCATTTGAGAAGGGCTCTACAAAATGTGGAATCCCTGAAACATTGGTGCTTGAGAACATCTCTAAGCTGGGTCACCCAGGCCTGAGTCACTTTTCGTGCACTGTAAGTGTTAAGATAAGTGTCTTTTAAATGTCCATGTCCTTTTCTTTAGTGGAGGCAGGTATGACACCAAAACCACGGTTAAGATGAAAGAAGTGGTAGCAAAATTTACATGCGCCGGAGCCTACCGAGATGAAAAGTGAACTCATCTTACTAGGGAATCTCTGCCAGATGCTGATAAAGTTTTGAATAACAAAAATGAAGATAATAAAATAGTTTATATGCTGTAATTTTTTAGAAACACATCACAGCCAACAGATTTTTCAAAGTTACAGATTCCATCACTATAGCAACCAGGGCACCCTGACTCAATGGGCATCCTGATAGCATTTATAAGACTCTTATCTTATGCATCTATTGGAAAAAAAACACATTAGTCTTTTGTGTTTCTTATAATGCCATCAGTGGTTCTCTGATTTAAATAGCTTTTTTCAGGATGCCTCCATGTTAAAAAATTTTGGAGGATAGGAAATGCATTTTATTTATACTCCTTTTCTTTTCAATTAGGATAATACTGACTTGCATAAATCATGTGTTTTCTGGTTACATACTCACTCCTCTTTAATTGTATTTTATTACACCACCTTCACCACCAAAATTCTGTTAAGCCTACCCCAGAGCTAGTGTCCATGCATACCTTTGCACCCACTCCTATATCCCCTGGGTAACCTAAGGTCCTAGCCTTTGTTTGGTTTCTTCTTTTTCCTTCTTATTATTTTCTATGTTTTTCATGTGATTCTATAACCCATATTATGACTGTATCCTTCTTAAACTTTGCTTAGCATGATCTCCTCCAATTCCATTCATATTGACACAAATGAAAGCAAGTTTATTTTTTCTAATAGCTAGATAGTATTCCATATATAATCTATTAAATCATGTTATTTTTCAATACAAAGTACAAATAGCACAATAGTCTTGTATCCTGGTTATTGTGCACCATATGTAATAAACACCTGTAAGATATATCTTCTGAATTAGTATTTTTGTAGTCCTCTTGAATAGACTCCTAAGAGTAGAATTGATGGAAATATATTTGTCCTGTGGCAAATATGTTTTTACTATTCAGAGGAAGCTCTATACATAAGTATAAAGCTTATATACAAGCTCTATACATAAGTCCTTCATAATGACTATGCCAGTTTATACATCCAGGTATAGGTGATTATATTTTCCTCCAAGGGTTTACAAATGTTTATTTTCCTGTTTTCTGATGGCTTTGGTATAAACCACTGTTGTAGATATCTAGCTGTATTTCTGATTTGTATTATCATGATAACAAATGATTCTGAGATTTTTTTTCATATATGTGTAGTCCATCTATATATTAAATACATTTTCTTTCATCAATATTACAGTCTAAATGCTTCTAACTTGACATAGCAAAGGTGTGAAAGAATTGGAACTTGAATATTTTGCATATGAATTATAATAGAGTAAGGTAAATTGGAGAAATGATCCTTATAAGCATCATGTTGCCTCTTTTTAATTTTATCATTTATTTAACAAACAATGTTACAATACAGTGTATAAAATATGATAATTTGGTACACAATATTAAAGAATCCCTTCTAACAACATGATTAGCACACTCATCTCAAATTTTTGCCTCCTTTATCTTGAGTATGAGAGCATTTAAAATCTACTACATTGTCAAATTTTCCTTATACAATCCTTATCTATCTAATAATGAAAAGGAATTTTCCCCTGTTCTACTTCTTATAAAGCACCCTTTAACTCTTTCCTATATTTTTGCTTCTCTATTTTCTTTTGATGATATATATAGAGATAGATAGATAGATAGATAGATAGATAGATAGATAGATAGATAGATAGATAGATAGATAGATAGATAGATAGATAGATAGATAGATAGATAGATAGATAGATAGATAGATAGATAGATAGATAGATAGATAGATAGATAGATAGATAGATAGATAGATATGAATGGATGATGGATGGATAAAATTTATACTTTTGCAATTGCTTTTCTTTTTTCTTCACTAGGCAGTAGATGCTTTAGGTTTATTCAAATGACACTAAATTGCTAGATTTCCTTCTTTTAAATATTAAACAATACTCTATTTCATAGTATCACTATCTTTATCCATTAACTATCAATAACTGGAAGTTATTTTTTATGCTAGTATGAAAAATGTCACAAAGAATGTGGGAATAACAGTGATTTTGTTTCTCTTGGATATCTATGATGCCTTTCTTACAGGTATATATTAGTATTTTCTAAATTGTTTCTACCTATCTTATTCTGTTTCATTTCATGTGTACTGACAATCTTTGTATATTGCTGTATTTCTCCTGTATGTCTCTGTGCTTGTTGCTCATGATCATAATTGTTTTCTTCTCTTTTCTGACAAATATACTGAGCTTTTATTTATTTGCATACATATTACTTATTCAAAGCTTTTACACTACTCTTTTGGATCTGCTGTCTTAATGTTAAAACTATTATCCCTTTATCCTTCTTTTAGTTCTCATTACAATGGATTCTACTTCATCATGTGCTTTTATGCCAGTGAGACAATGCATGCCAAGGGCAAAGAGCACGACTTACTCTTCTTCGACTTTTGCTTAATGCCTATCACATTGCTGACACATAATAGTGTTCTATAAATATCTATTGAATAATTAAACATAATGACTTATTTAACTGCCTAGATATTGCCCAACTATATAGCCATTTTGTAAAACCTGTTAGAGAAAATGAATGGAAGCAGTACTTTCAAGATTTTATTTTGTCATTTTAAAATGCTGGGATACTACATATCCTGTATTTAAACAGAAAAGTTAATGCAGCTTCAAAAAAGTTAAATATAGCATCATGAATTCAAAGTTTCACAGAAAAAAATTCTACAAAAATAAATTTGTTTAATTTATGCTATACAAGTTATAATTTATTTTATAATTTAATAAACTCTAGATTTTAATGTAACTGTAAATTTTTTAAACATATTGAAGTATCCACTGGGTATATCATAGTTTCATCAAACAATGAATGCAAGAGATTAAAAATTTAAAAGTAAATGAATCTGAAGTTACAAAACACAGGAACATAGAATTATCACAATGAATTTAGTTAAGGAAATAGGAATCCCTAGTAAGATTACAGCAGGTAGGGTGCTCGACTTGCCCTGACTAAATTGGATTAAATCACTAGCATTCTATAGAGTCCCATTAGGTCCACCAGGAGTGATCCCTGAGCCCAGAGTGTGCAGTAAGCTCTGACTCTTAGTCGGTGTCTATAAAACAACACAATGGGGCCTGAATGATAGCACAGCAGGAAAGGCATTTGCCCTGGATGCAGCCGACCTGGGTTTGATTCCCCGGCATCCTATATGGCCCCCGAGTATCGCCAGGAGTAAATTCTGAGTGTAGAGCCAGGAGTAATCCCTGAGCATTGTTGGGTGTGACCCAAAAAAAAAAAAAAAGTAATAATAATAATAACAAAATAAAATAAATAAAAAAACACAAATATATAGAAGAGAAAAATAACTGCATCCATATAACTTACTCATACAAGTTCTAAAAAGGTACATATTTGCTACTTGGAGGACTAAATAGTATAATACTACAAATCTCTAAATAGAGCACAACTTTTTTATCATAGAGCTTTATTAAGAAAAAAGCAGATTATCAAAATTTGTTGAAATAAAGAGCAAGTAATGAATTCAGATATTTAAATTACAAACACATACATTGTAAAAATTAAATCTCATCTCTTGCCCATGTATCTCTTTTCCTAGGGACTGTGATTTACAACATTGCTGATATTAATATTTCAGGAGTACAATGTTGCCATACTAAACCCACCAAAAATACCGACATCCTCTGCCATAGATTCTAGGTCCCCCTCACTCTTCATACCAGCCCTTGCTGATTATATTCAGTTCTGTAAACAGTCTCAGTGTTTATCATTGTTATTCATGGAGAGATGCCATTTAGTTAGTCTGTCTCTCTTTGTATCAACACACTGAGCACAATGCCCTCTAATTCCGTCTAAGTTACAGGAAGTGCCGATTTCTATGTGTGTGTTTGGGGGTGTGGCGAGTGCATCGGAGGCCATGCATGTGGTGTTCAGGGCAGAGAGATAGAACCGGGATTATGTTGCAGGTCATTCATGTGGCCAATTCTAGTTTGATCCCTAGTACTACACGGTCATTTGAGAAATGCATGAACATCCCAGGGATATTCTTGGCACTGCAGAGTGTAGTCATGCAGCCCCTGTGCATTACAGGATAATGGTATGTGTTTTTCCAGGCTGTGGAGCTTAAGAAGCACAGAATTCTCAAGTCTTCACTTTTTGGCTGAGTCATCAAAAAGGGCGGCTGGTCCATTGGAGTCTAGCTTAGGCACCCTGTTGGCCAAGCAAAAATACTTAGAAATCTCAAATGAGTCCTTGTCTATTTTTTTCCGTATAAGTTATTTCTTCATAATTAAAAATATATATTTATTTGATGAAAATAAAAAGTAATTTGGACATTTTAAAACCAGCTCAGTAATCAGTTCGGTAGCTTTCCTATATAACCCTCATTTTTCTTTCTTCTTAATATTGATTTCAAAACTTCTCTTTAATTCTAAAACTTCCTATAGCTCTTATCTCTTATGTCACAATACAACAGAAACAATTGCATATGAACTCTATCACTTCTTTCAGCTAAATAACTGTTTTCTGTTTCCTAACACCTTTGCACATTTGAAGGCTGATTTGGCTTCTTTGGCTGAGAGTTCCAATATCAAATGCCAATCACATTAGGCCTTTCAATGAGCCATATGTTTACTATTCATGTTCTTTCCTTTTTTAATGTTATACTCAGCTGGATTAAACTTCTACAACTTTCCTCTTCTTAGCAGTCAGACTTTCATAAGCGTTGTCCAAAGCAAAATTTATTTCCATCACCAACATTTCAAACTACTGCAATCTGACTTTCACTCACAAACTGCACTGAATGTCTACCTGCAAAAGTCACTGCCAGCTCTTTTTGCTAAAAGTAATGAGAAATCATTTTTATTTCTTTATCTCAAAATAGGACCATGCACAATAACTAGAAAAGTAATCAGCACCGCTCACTATTGGGCCAATTCCAGGGCATTTGAAACACACATTGGAAAAATTGAAAATAAATGAATACTTCAGCAACGGTCAATAGTGTGATTTCTGTTTTACTATTTTAAAGTATTTTTTGTAACAAAATGTAACAGAAAATTCACAGTAATTATATAAAATGTTATAGCTTATTTTTGTTTACTTGTAATGGTTAGAAATACATTTAATTGCATTTTAAACAGACATTTTATTATTGCAAATTAAAAAAAAAACAGTTCCAACATGAATTTTCCTCTATCACAGTGACTTTAAAACCTCCTTTTTAAAATTAGTTTTCAAGTATGAGTTGTAAAGACTACTTTCATTCTTTGATTCTAACAAATTTTTATTCAGTATCACAAGTGCGTAGTATTTGGAGCAGAGAAATCTAACATTCATATTGTCTAATTTTTTTTTATTAGACAAGATACTTTTTTTTGCTTTTTTGGGTCACAACCAGCTATGCTCAGCATTTACTCCTGGCTCTACACTCAGGAATTACTCCTGGAGGTGCTCAGGGGACCATATGGGATGCCAGGGATGGAACCCATGTCGGCCACGTGCAAGGCAAACACCCTACCTGCTGTGCTGTCACCCTGGCCCCAGCCAAGATACTTTTTATTGAAATATTTAGAAAGATGTGAAGGGAGAGAGAGAGAGAAGCACTTTTTCAAGAGAGAGTGTAGGTTTCTTCAAGTGAAAATAAGCAAGCAAAAATCCATAGAGACAAGCAAGTGAGATATATACTGAAGGGAGAACATAATCTTGATGAGCAAGAAGAAAGATAATCTTTCAAAACTTAAAATAAACTTTATACAGTTCATAGTTATTTACTTGGCTAATTAGAGCAAGAATTCCTGCAAGTATGAGTTGTTAATAAAAGAAAAGTATACAATTTTGTTCTTAGTGGATGCATAAGATTAAAATATATTCACTTCAAGCTTTCTGATTATCTATGTATGTTTACAAGGAAGAAAAATTGTAATAACAGGGCCAGAGAGGCAATACAGCCGGTTGGTGTTTGCTTTGCACATGGTGGAATACAGGTTCTATTCCCAACATCCAATATGGTCCTCAGAGCACCACCAAGACTAACTCCTTAGTTCAGAGCCAGGAGTAAACTCTGAAGCTTGGTATGACCCAAAAGTCAAAACAAATTAATATTTCCTCTCAATGAAGAGGAATAAAGGTAGGGGATATAGTATTGATATAATATATGCATTAAGGTGCTTGTCTTGTGTTCAGAGACCTCACTGAATTCCCTGACACCATGTATGGCCCTTGAGCATCATCAGGTGTGATCCCTGAGAAAAGAGAGAGAGAGAAGACATTAGTCCTGAGCAGAGCAGTATGGTCACTGACCCCAAGGAGAGCTGTAATAAAATATAATGAAATATTTTTCATGAACTTGCTTTGGTATCATGTTTTTTACTGGTTTTATATGTAAATATCTGAATTGTTAAATAATTTGCTGAGACTAATTTTTGGGGCATCATACTCTGTGGTACATGGGATTACTTCCGGCACTGTGATAACAGATGACTCCTAGGTGGCATGTTGTACTATATGGGATATCTGGGACAGTAACATGAAATGCAAGCTCGCTCCCCACTTTGCTATAACTGTGGCCCATCATGAAATTTCTTCACAGCATTGTTTGGTCATAAAATAAAGAAGTGGTTCACTTTTCTGAGTAAGTTTTTGTAATACATTTGATTGATATGTTTCACTGTATCACTATCTTCCCGTTCATCATCGATTAGCTCGAGCGGGCACCAGTAACATCTCCAAATGTCCTGTCTCATGCTAGTAGAGCCTAAGGGCACCTGCTTGCTCCAGGAACATAAAGAGCCTCAAACCATTCCATCAGGTCATGGGAATGAGGTCTATAATTGTTACTAGTGTCTGGCATATCAAATACGACACGGGTAGCTTGCCAGGCTCTGCAGTTCGGGTAGCATACTCTTGTAGTCACCTCTAAATCCAGCATTTATTGATGAACCGGCTGTGCTAGGCTGGTCTGCTGGGAGGAGTTCTGACAAGGGGTAAGTCCGGATGTGGAAAATGGAGGCCCTCATGGAGTGGGGGGTCATCTGGCTTGTTGTGAGGCTCTGCTGGGGTGGCGGGTCAGGGCTACAACCCGCCATCCCTCCCGGGCGCCTCATGAGCGGCTGGGCACAAAGACAGAGCAGCTCTGCCCCATGTCTGTGAGTCTATCAGTAAGTTTGTAAATCACAATTCTTTAACAAAATAAAAAGAATAAGAAAAAAAAATACCCCCTTTCAAAACCCTCAACTATTTTGTCTCCATAAAAATGTGAAGGTTAGAGATGAATCCCCTAACTTCCCACTAACGGGCTGCCCTGTCAGCCTGCTGTCACTCACTCGCACAGGCTTGAGTGTTTCACACTTTTCCCCCACAGTTCATTTACTGGGGAGAACTAGACACATTTCTGTCTAGCTTCATGATGATTTTTCCATTGAAGCATCACACTGAAAGGCTGAGGAGGACACACCAACACCTGTTTTAGAAATATCAAACACATGTGATGGGGAGTACAGTGGAGGCGTTAAATGACTCAGCAGGAGACAGAGGCAAATCCTCTGTGCCTTTTTTTTTTGGTGGGGGAGGGGAGACAGGGCTGGGTCTTGCACCCAGCGATGCTCAGGGGTTATTCCTGGCTTTGCACTCAGGAATTACTCCTGGCTGTGATTTGGGGACCATATGGGATGCCAGGGATCGAACCCAGGTCGGCGCGTGCAAGGCAAATACCCTACCCGCTTGTACTGTTGCTTCAGCACCCCTCTGTGGCTCTTTGGAATCGACTACTGAGATATGTTGACCGCTATCCCCAAAGCCTAGCATCCCTGAAGAACTAGGGTTAGTCAGTGAAGTCCCAAAGACCCAGCAGCAAACCGAGCTCTGTGAAGGCTCAGGCTTTAGAACAGCTGTGTTCCTGCGGGTCTCTACCCTGGTCAGACCAACCAGGGCTTTGGGGCTGCTCTTTCAAGTCCCCCAGCACTTCAAAAGGTCCTTGCTCCAGTGGAACAGGGAAAAGCCAGTGGAGCCCAGAGCTGAGCGTTCTCTGAATTCAATAACCCATCTGGACGCCTGCCCACTGAGTACCTGCTCTAGCACTGTGGGACTAGTCTCCTGAATAATACAGGCGTTAAGGTCTCACCCGCCCAGCATGCTGTAACTCAAGGAGGGGTCTCCAAAGAGGACACGGGGCATGTCACATTTCAGGGCTTTCAGAAGGTAGAAGAGTTCCCAGATCAAGTTTCTCCCCAGAAAGCCATCCAGAAACATCCTTCCACTTTTCCAGGGAAAACCTCTATTGTTACAAGGAAGTTATAGTTTTTCTTTTATCCATTTTTCTTTTTTTCTTTGGGGGGCACACTGGGCTGTGTTTAGGCCTTACACATGGCTCTCAGGGTTCACAGCTGGTGGGCTTGGGGGACCATATGTGGTGCTAGGAATTGAACCTGGGTCAGCCCAAGCATCCTCCCCAATGTACTATGACTCCTGGCCCAGAAGTCACCATTTTTCTAAATGGTGCCTGGCCCAGCAGGGCATCCATGAAAGATGTCCATGGCTGTTACTTATTTCATTGGTTTTCTGAAACATTCATATTCAAATGACCTCATATTATTCATATTACAGATACAGAAGCCCTTGGAGACCAGGTGTCTGGTCTGAGGTCAGACAGATGGTGAGGCAGGAGGGTGAAGGGGGCTCCAGCTACTTTGCACCTGATACCCCACAAACCCTCTTCCTGCAAATCTCTAAATCCCCTTTCCTGTCCTGTTGGGGGTCAGAGGGTCCTTATGGGTAAGAGAAGCTCCCAAGGCACAGTCACACCTTCCGTCTCGGTCTCTCTCACCTGGGTTCAATAACCTGAAAGGTTTTCTAGAGAAAAGTGAAACGTTACTGTGAAAATGGAAATGCTGCAGAATGGCTGTTACTCAGCAGCAGAGGGCGGATATAAAAAACTCGGGTCTAGCACAGAGAACAGCCAGATGCTTCTTGCTCTATAAAACTATTGGCTGTAGGTTTCTGTAAGTGACAGTTTTTCTTGTGCATTTGAGAGAGGCTTATACTTAAAAATCGCCTTCCCTCCACCATTTTTGGGTTTGTACCAATCACATTACATAACATTTTTTTTTGGGTCACACCCAGCAATGTTCAGGGGTTACTCCTGGCTCTGCACTCAGGAATTACTCCTGGCGGTGCTCGGGAACCATATGGCACGCCGGGGATCAAACCTGGGTCAGCCTCATGCAAGGCAAACGCCCTCCCTGCTGTACTATCGCTCTGGCCCACAGATATATTTTTGTGTGTATGTGTTTGCTTGTGTAGGTGGAGTCAGCTTTTTCACTTTTGGGAAGCCAACGTGGCGATGGCTGGGAGGGATATAATGGCTCCTGACAATGACCAGATTCTCCATTTTACAGATTAGAGACGCCAGAATAGAATGATTATAAACCCTGCCAAAGAGATCGGAAGAAAACCTGGTGCTTGCTTGGCTATATTGAATTAATCCACTTAGACCTCATGCATTAGAGACATTTGGATCAATTTGTAATTCCCAGCATTTCACTTTTTTAAAATGTGATCACACACTCCTCAGACATCCCCCACTCCCCGCCACATGCACACACACACACACACACACACACACACACAGAGGTTTGATGAATAGGTTGCATTCTTCTGGCTTTGAACAAACACCACCCAGTGCTATTGGTACCACCCCCAAATTAAAATCAGACTTGTTGCAACACAGCTGCAGCTACTGGCTGCCAGATTTCTGGGCAACAGCACAGCTTCCGACTGGGCAGGGTGGGTGGACTGCTGTTCTTCAACAGAGCCCGTCCATCCCCAAATGCCACCACCACCCTGGGACAACCAGCCCGACACCGGGCCTGAGGGCCTCCGGGGACTCACAGCCCCCTCTAAGGACCGGCGGACAAATATGCTCATGTCTCTTCATTCACGTCTTGGCTCCAAGGCGCGACAGTTGTGGTGCCATCTCGTGCAGCCCTCTCTCTGGGTGATGAGAGGCTTCGAGCCAGACTCTTTCTCGGGACTTTGTCACCTTTTTCCTGCAAGTGTTTGTTTTTCCTTTCGTGTGCAAGGGACTGCACCATCAGCATCTCTGATCAGGTCTTCCCTTGTAGGTTCAGAACGTGGAGTATTTGGGGGTTGGAGCAATACAGCTGGGAGGTGTTTGCCTTGCACGTGGCGAACCCAGTTCCTCTGAGTCCCGGCAAAAGTTATCCCTGAACAGGGCCAGAGTAAGGCCTTAGTATAGCTGGGTGTGACCCTAAAATAAAACAAAACAAAAAACAAACAAAAACCATGAGGTATCTGCCCAAGATCATTCTATATCAGAGCAAGATTTCTACCCAGGTGGTCTCTGTCTCTGTTTCTGTCTCTGTTTCTGACTCTGTCTCTGACTCTGTCCGTCTGTCTGTCTGTCTGTCTCTCTCTGTCTCTGTCTCTGTCTCTCTCTCTCTGCCTGCAGTGCCTTTGAAGGGCTCAGATAGGTGGAACAGATCATACAAAGTGAAGGAGAAACCTGGAGTTCTCTCGACAAAGCCGGGAGGGACAGCAGTCAGGGGCTGGCTGAGGTTATCTTCCAAGGACACCTCCAGCAAAGATGCAGCCTCTTCCTGCCCAACCCTCGGGCCTCTCCTGGTGGACTTTTCACCTCCGCTAGCCTTGATGCATTGCAAGGCCCCCGGCAGGGACAGTTTCTTCCTCTCAGCTTTGTTTGGAGCTGCATCCCAGGCCAGGTTCAGATAAAAAGCTATTATTAATGGTGACAATAATGCCATACTGTTTTCTCAAGAGCCTCTCCAAGGCTGTGCCAGGCCAATACCAGGATACTTCCTGCTGGTTTTCACCTGTGAGCCCCCGGCTGCCTGGGGCCCGGAGCTAGCCAGGTCTGATGGAAGACAAGCCCAAGCGCACATCAGAATGCTCACATCCAAGGGCGCCTGCCCAGCTACCCAGGGGAATCTCCCAACTTCCCCAGGAAACCTGGTTTTGATATGTTTATCTTTTCACAAATAGCATATTATCTCAAATTTTGTGATCTTATATATGCCTTAATAAGGAGCTTGATTTCTCCAATTATATTCCTATTTTTCAAACTACTTTGGTAAATGATAGTACATTAGCTTTACATATCTGTTTATAAATTTCTTACCCATATCTATACTGAATTATGTTGGCATGTTCTGATATTAGTAGTAAATATAAAAATTAATTATTGGGGACCAATGCTTTGTTGTTTACCATGAATATAAAAATGTATTTATATTTACAAAGATCAATTTTTTAAATTTATTCACTAACATTTTATGTTTTTACAACATACAGATTGCATATTAGGTACATTTGTACTCTGTGTTTCATATTAATTTTTTGCTTTCAAATACATGCATACTCCTCTCACACAGAATTAGTTTCTGCTGAATTTATATTTTTAATAGGCTAGTAAACTGGAATGCTAGTACTGGATTCTTTACTAAATCATGCAGTAATTCAATATTTTTCACATGGAGCCTCCACTTTGCATCCATACCAGTAGTGTATGAGTGCTCAATATCTTTACAACCTTACCAATAGATTAATTTTTCTTGCATTGGTTAGAGCCTTACCATTGGGCTTCACCATTTCTTTTGAGATTTTTAATGAATTTTCCATGATTTATAACATTAAACATCTTTTCATGTTTTCATTGACCATTTATATATTATTTTTAGAAAATACTTGTTCAAGCTCTTACATATTTTTCAGCCAAGTGATTAGTCTTTTTTGCTGAGCTTGATTGGTTCTTTATATATTCTGAAAATTATATCCTTATGACATAAATGATTTTCAAATATTTTGTATAAATATTTGGTATGCATTGTTACTCTCTTGACAGTACCTCTCTTATTCATTTATTTGTTTGGTGGCCACAGATGGCTTAGCGAAGGTTTTGCTCCTGACGTAAGTTCAGGTATAACTCCTTCCAAGTTTGCAGCACCACGTAGGGAACCGAGGATAGAACATGAGATAGACTGTGCAAGACAAATGCACTGTCACTGTATGATTACTTCAGTTTCATTTGTGTATCTTGACATATTTTAATTTTTATTAAATAAAATTTCTAGTTTATTTTAAGTCTTGAGTCTACCATTTCTTTATGTAGATTTTTTAACTTTTTTATTATACCACCATGAGATATTCAATTGCAAAGATGTTCATAATTGGCTTTCAGTCATACAGTGTTCCAGCATCCGCCTCTAAACCAGTACCCTGTTCTCACAAGAAATGTCCCCACATTCCACTTCCCCAAGCCTGCCTCTAAAGCAGGTACTTTTCCTTTCCCTCTCTCTCTTTCTCTCTCTCTCTTGTTCTTTCTCTCTCTCTCTCTGTCTCTCACTCTCCTTTCTATTCTCTTACACATTGTGCTTTACCCTACATACATTTAGGGTTTACCATGTAAAGTTTTGTGTATATTCAATGCTGAGTTCTAGTCTGGCACTACCATTTCCCACAATTAGTAGAACACTCATATATATTTATATTCCATTAATGAATGCAATCATCTGTCCTTTTCCTTCTAATTTCACTCAGTGTGATAATCTCCATGTTAATTCAGTTACAGGTAAGTTTCATGCCTTTATCTTCTCAGTCAGCTGCACAGTATTCCATTGTGTAGATGTATCTTAGTTTCTTTATCAAGTCTTCTGTTCCCATTCATTTACATTGTTCCCAAATTCTGACTATAGTGAATAGAGCTGCAATGAATATCGAAGTACAGATATGTTTCTGCTGTATATTTTTGGGTCACCAGGATATATTTCCAGTAGTAGTAATGCTAAGTTAAATGGGTGCTAAATATCTAGTTTTTGGAGAAATATTCATATTGTTTTCCAAAGGGCTGGACCAATCGGCACTCCCACCAACAGTGGATGAGAGTACATTTCTCACCACATCCATGCCAGCACAGGTTGTTCTTGCTGTTTTGGATGTGTGCTTTTTGTGTGGTGTGAAATGATTCCTCATTGTTGTTTTGATTTATATCTCCCTGATGATTAATGACGAAAAGCACTTTTCATATGTCTTTTGGTCATTCGAATTTCCTTAATTTCAAAGAATTTCAAGCTCACTTGGGTGGAGCTTATCAGAAACTACCCAAATGAGAAGCTCGTCTCAAACCTGGCTCCTCAGAATCTCACCCTAGATAGAAACCGACTTCAAGTCCAGGTATTCTGGTCCCAGTGGTTAAAGCTGTTGGATGACAGATTTAGCTAATCTGGGAGCTTTGATGTTTTGCCCACTCACAGTTTAATCTACTTAAGTCAAAGTTTCATTCTAATGAGACCTCTCTTCTATGTAAACACTGCTAGAGGGTGTGGCAGTTACAGAAGTCACCTTGACTGAATAACTTCTGATTTATACATCTACTAAGACTTGTATATTTTCTAGATTGGCACAGCTCCTCTTTATATCTGCTGCACCCAGTGTGGGACAGTTAGAATTTGCCAGGAGACTTCTACCCTGGCTACGGTGAGACTGTAGGAAGACTATAGGAAGGATCATACTAGTTTGCTCTCAAGCAGGCGAGTGTGACCCTTTCAGTACAGGAGAACAAGATACTCAGAATCACCCTGGTGCAGATAATAATAGGAAGGATCTTGTGGGTACCATCTAGATTACATGAAGCTCATGAAATTAAGATGATTACTTTATATCAGCCCTCTCTCTCTCTCTCTCTCTCTCTCTCTCTCTCTCTCTCTCTTTCCAGTGTTTTACATAAGAGATAATCTCGGGATTAGTCCTTGGCTACTCTTTGTTTATACCTGCAATAGGGTGTGGCACCTCCCTTCTACACTCTGTTTAGAGTTTTTTGTTGACATGACCCTCCCTGTTGGATTACTTTGGCTTTTTGCTCCTTGGCTCTTTGCTCCTTGGCGTTTTTGCTCCTCGACTTTTTGCTTTTGGCTTTTCGCTCCTTCTTCTGGGTAGGACTCATCTTGAGTGAGATCCTCTCTCTTTGGTGGGAGACTTAGGCTCTTTTGTATGGTCTAAGTTGGGACCAGAGCTAGAGTTTGTTCATTATATTGGAGTGCTGTGGAAGAGCTATTATACTATTAAAAGCCTTTTTGGAACAGCACCGGACTCGTGAATTTTCATCTGTTCCCCTCGGAGTCCTCGCAGGTAGAAGAGAACTTCTGTCCTGACACTGTCAGGGACCCCAGCGGCTTCCCCAACAAAAGTCACCGGGCTTTTTGTGAAGATGGAGCTGGGGTAGCTTTCCCCCACCTCTATCCTGTCAGGGAGGCCCAGTGGATCCGAACAGCCCAAGAACTGTTCCCAGGCTGTCAACTGTGAACCAGAAACAAATACATGAGACAGAGCTGCTACCAGCTCTCCCTGTTGTGTGTGGTGGCGAAGCCGCCATATAGTACATCATAAAATTTAAGTATTGAGAATGCCTGCATGACAGAGCCTGGCAAGCTACCCATGTTGTGCTTGATATGGAAAAAACAGTAACAACAATAGACCTCATTCCCATGACCTTAATGAATGGTTTGAGGCTCTTCATTTTCCTAGAGCCAGCAGAGTCCCTTGGGCTATACTAGTAAATGACAGGGAAGAATGGAGATGTTACTGGTGTCTGCTCATGTAAATCTATGAACAATGGGGAAACTAGTGATACAAGTACTGTTAGAGTTTAATTTGTCATGTGACATACTTAAAATCTTCAGAGGCTGCTAAATTTTTTTTAAATTTTACACAGATATGATCACTTTTCATAACAATGCCCAAGAATCTTATCTGTGCATTTTCAATTTACATCACATTTAGGAAAAACCTTTAAGACTTTTCCAAGTGTCTCATAGCTCAGCTTTCATCTTTAATTTTTCCTAAAAAAAAATTATGTTTTAAGGTAATTTTTACTTTTCAAAATTCTGTGTTAATAATTAATGTAGTTATATAATGGGAAGACAAGGTTTTGACCATCTCGTTGGAAATAAAAAAATAAGCATTCTTAATGAAGAGCTTAGGAAAACAAAATTTCAAGTAGCTGGATATTTCTCCATGTCAATTATATCTTCTATAGTTTGATCCATGTTTATAGGTCAATGTCACTTTAATTTTTGTTAAAATAATTACTAAAAGTTAGACATGAGAGATAGGACAGTGGATAGTGCACTTGTCTAGCATATAGCAAACCCAGTTTCAATCCAGGACATACCATCGTTTCCTGAGTGCAACCAGAAAAAAAATTCTGAGCACAGAGCAAGAAGTAACACCAGAGCAATACCAGGGTGCCCATCCCCTCAAAAAATTACCAACAACAAACAAAACTCTAAAGAATTATTCAAGTCACATATCTATGAAGTGGTATTAGTTGAATGTTTGATTAGGAATTTTGTTGGGAACAATGCAGATATTATAATTCTCAGCTCAATGTGTCAATCCATCTTAATTCATACTGAAGATACGATGATTTTTCACTTGTGACTATAGGACCTCAAATTACTTTTTGCTAACACTGGTTTAAAAACTTGCATACATATTACTAAATTTTGAAATAAGTTGAGTAATTATTATCTTGACTGGGAACTGGTTTATTTAAATACATGCTGAAATATATGAAATTTAAAAAAAAGTCGCACATGGAACTAATTACTCTTTAATTCTTTGAAATAATTCAAGATCACCAGAAATACTTGAATTTTTAATTAAAGTTATATTAATTATATTTTTCTGATGCCTTTTCTATGTTCAATGTAAGTTTGTCAAGGAAGTAATAAGTGAGTCTTCCCAAATCAGACTATTAAAAGAAGAAGAAAGAAGTGAGTCTTTCATTCACATGATATATTATTATCAGGAATTTGATTTGATTAAGAAAATAAACTAAGGAAATGTCTGGCTAAAATATACAACTTTTTAATAACAGTATAACATGGGAAATCTGATATAAAGTTTATATATATGCATATAACAATATCATATGATCCACATTAGGAGAAAAAATATCAATACACCGTGTCCCCAAATATTTGTTAACCAACTAAAAATTCACTTAAAATGTCATTTGATGATACCAAGGAAAGGGGATAAAAAAACTTAAAAAATAAATAAAAAACACAAGTATGACATATTCAGATGTTTGGAATGCTAGCAAGGTGTGAATATTTTCTTATACTTTCCTGATATTAAGGTAGAATGCATAAAAATAAGATAAAGGTCTACTTTAATTGGTTTGCTCAGTTATATTTGTATAGGCACAATATAAATAAAGCTTGTTCTTCGAATTCTTGCAGAAATTTTGTGCTCATTTAATGCCTCCATAACCAACACTGCACAGGATGTGTCACAAAATATATATAGCTCCAGCTTTTATAAGTGCTGTGTTTACTTCCTTGCTTTAATGACTATTTCACTTTCAAATGAATTTATTAACAGATATAAGTACACTCTAAACAGATGGCTGTCAAAAATCTGCTTACTTCAATAAAATAATTGAGCGTTAACAAACATTCTCAACTTGCTACGGTATAAAAGCATCACTGCATTAAGTTGCCATAAGGAATAAAACATTTAGAATATGTTATACAAATGGCTCATGTTTATGTAGTTTTGATTTCAGTAATATCACATAAAGTGTCTGTGCAAATGACTTATCCAAAACTATAAATAATATTCTCTAAACAACACCTATAATCTTCAAAGCTTACATACACTGCTAAAGTTTCTTAAAAATAGAATTTATTTACCACTAAAAAAATGAGGGGTGGTTGATTGTAATTTTATTACAAAAATAATATGTGAAATGTCTGAATATTTATGATTAGTTCCCCTGAAAACTTTTCTCTCTAAACTTCTGTATCATAAAATAAGTAATTTTAAGAATATCTAAAATATCTCAGCTAAAATAAATTATCACATAGAGTGTAATATTAATATTTTTATACCATATTAAAATTCTGTGCAAGTAGCATGTTGTGACAGCATGTGAATATACATTGTTCATATAAAATAAAACTAGATAATATTTAAAGAGGACATAGCTTAAGTTTAGAAATTTGATTTTTAGAGAGCCACCAACAGTAATTCCTGAGGGCAGAGCCAAAAGTCATTCCTGAACATCAGTGGGTGTGACACAGACAACAACAACAACGAAAATTTTGGGTTTTATTCCTAAATAAAATTAAAGATTAAACCCAGAACAGAAGCGCACAAATAAAAGTGTATTTTTTTTTCTTATTCTTTTAAAGGTATATCATTATTCCATTATCATCTGGAAAATATATACTATAAATTCTTTGATTTATTCTCATCTTATTCAATCAAATATAAACACTGTGAGCTTATCCCACAGTTGATAAAGATGAATGACAGATGCATTAAGTCTATGTTTACATATAGATATAGCTGTATAATGCATAAACCTATGCACACATAATATTGTGTCTAATTAAGCAATTGAATAATTTAAAATTCTCCCAATTATCGCTTCTCGGCCTTTTGGCTAAGATCAAGTGTAAAATTCTCCCAATTAACTGTAAATCACATTACATTGCAGTATTCACTGTATCACTGTCTTCCCGTTCATCTTCGATTTGCTCGAGCAGGCACCAGTAAATCTCCATATGACCTGTCTCATGCAAGTAGAGCCCAAGGACACCTGCTTGCTCCAGGAACATAAAGAGCCTCAAACCATTCCATCAGGTCATGGGAATGAGGTCTATAATTGTTACTAGTATTTGGCATATCAAATACGACACGGGTAGCTTTCCAGGCTCTGCCGTGCAGGTAGCATACTCTTGTAGTCATCTCAAAATCCACCATTTATTGATGAACCGCCAGGCCACAAGCAGCCGCGCAAGCCGGGCTGTGATAGACTGGTCTGCTGGGTGGAGTTCTGACGAGGAAAAAGTCTGGATGTGGAAAATGGAGGTCCTCATGGAGTGGGGGGTCGTCTGGCTTGTTGTGAGGCTCTGCTGGTGTGGTGGGCCAGGGCTAGAACCTGCCATCCCTTCCGGGCACCTCCTGAGCGGCTGGGCACAGTGAGAGCCAGTAGCATCTCTGCCCCATATCTGTCTCACAGTATTCACATTTACTATTTTATCTAAAAATGTGGAATACACGATTCAGTGATAGATATTAAGTACTAAATTAAAAAATAATTTGCAAAATAAATTTTGCTAAAAGAGAAGGATTTAAAAATAAAACTTTTTGGCTCAGATTTCGTTTCAGAAATACTCTTTTTTTTTTTGGGTGACTCCCGGCAATGCTCAGGGGTTTCTCCTGGCTCTGCACTCAGGAATTACTCCTGGCGGTGCTTGGGGGACCATATGGGATGCCGGGGATCGAACCCGAACGGGCATGGGCCAGCTGTGTGCAAGGCAAAAGTCCTACCCACTGGGCTCTCGCTCCAGCCCCAGACATACTCTTTTATATTTATAAGTATAAATAAATCAAAACTTAAAAAAATCATATCCATAATCAAACTGACACTTAAAATAAAAAAATAGCTCTCTTATTTTTGTTTCAAATATGTAGATCCAAGAAATTTAGTCAGTTATATAAGGTGAAATGTATGATGATTGATTTAGTATTACTCAAAAATAGCAAAAGATGTTCAGGACTGTTTACAGTAAGGGAAGGTATTTGATTACATCAAAACTTTCAATGAATTTGAAATATACTACATCAAAAATGAAATATGTACTATAAAAATAGAAATTATTATAAGGAATAGAGAAAGATGGAGCAAAATAAAAATCTATACTCAATATTTAAGAAATTAATATTAGTATACTGGCCATATTAGCTAAACCGGTATACAGATTCAAGGTAGTCCTTATACAAAAAAAATCCAAAAATGAATACAGCAGAGAGGGAGGGCCAAAACATTTGAGAAATTCATCATTGTGAAAAACTCTGGGTCCAAATTCAACAAAACAGTAAAATGTTTCTATAAGAGGTCAGGAAGGAAAGAAATGTAGGATATTCTGCACAGTACCACAAATTCGAAAAAAAATAAACAAGTTGCTCTTGAAGTAAAGTGATTAATTGAGTTACCAGTTGTGCAGAAGTGGAGAAAGAGGCACTTTGAACTTAGGCCTTGACATAGGAAGACTACATGGGGGGCAAAGAAAACACAGGAAAACTTTTGGTTTACAGACTCTCCCACAACATTTCAATTCTACAACCACACAACAGCCTATGTAAGAAACTGATTCAATGCTCCTAGAAAGTAAGAGTAGGCTCTGGAGCCTACATCAATTTATGTGAGCATAAATAATAAAAAGTATACTGGAAAGCCCCTCCAAGAGAGGAATCTGAAGCTTGACAGAACCAGACAAATATAAATGATTGTGTCATTTCCCTTAAATTCTAACTTAGCTATAAGAACAAGCTGAGTCAAAGAAAACCTCTGGGATCTAGTGGTTCAAACTAAAGAATTAAAGCAGAACATTCAAGTTGAGCTACCAGTAATTACAAAACAAGAAAGGCATTATGAAAAAAACACTAAACTTAATGACTGAAGATACTGCTCCATATATATTTATAAGAACCAACCATCTCTATAAGCTCTCAGTTAAACAATGCTATGGAGAGCATATAGTGATCTATAGCGAATATGTATGTGCTGTTGCCTCACTCAGCTAAGCTCTGACTTACTATTGGATCTTCAAGGATCAGTCTTGGCAGTGCTTGGGAAAAATATATAGTGCCAGAGATGATACTAGATTGGATATATTCAAGGCAAAGCTCTTGACCCTTGTACCATCTCTCTGACTATAAATGCTGGGAATGTCTAACGAGCCCAAAGAAACAACAGTACAGGTAGCCCCAATGCACAATCATGTATAAGAGTGAATTTAGTTAGCTACATTTAGAAGTGACAGAATTAAAAGAGCATGGGAAGTTTTAAAAAATCAATAAGTAGAGTGACAGAAATTCAAAATGAATCAGTGAGCTCAAGGACAAAATGCAGAAAACTTTCAATTAAAAAAAATAAAAAAAAACAGGGGGCCAGAGAGATAGCCCAGTGGGTAGGGCATTTGCCTAGCATGCGGCCAACCCAGGTTCGATCCTCGGTATCCCATATGGTCCCCCGAGCACCGCCAGGCATAATTCCTGAGTGCAGAGCCAGGAGTAACCCCTGAGCATTACTGAGTGTGACACAAAAAGAAAAAAAAAGGAAATGTCTGGGAAATTATGGGAAAAGCTTAAGAGAAATATTATAAGAATCATAGGAGTCCCTAAAGGGGGAGTTTATCAAACTTAACCATTTCAAAGAAATTGCAACACGTTTGATTGCATACACCTAGATACAGAAGATTATAGTGCCCACCAAAATAAATTCAAGTAGAAATAAAATCTGAGACATGTTCTAATCAAATTGACTAAAACCAACGACCTGAAAATAGTGAAAGTAGCAAAATAAAAAAAAAATAAATTAGTATATGATTAGGGCCTCCTACAAGATTCACAGAATTACATATCAAATGAGACTACAGATCACAAGAATAGGCAATATATAGAAAAATCTCATCAAAATACTCTACTCATCTAGATGATTGTACAAATATGAAGGAGTAGGGCCTGAGTAATTGTACCGTGGGTAGAGTGTTCACCTCACACACAGCTGACCCAGGTAATTCTGGCACCCTTAATGGTTACTCCCCCAGGACTGATCCCTAAGTACAGAGCCTAGAGAAAGCCCTCAACTTCTCCGTGGGTGGTTCAAGAACAAAATCAATCAAACAAATAAAAACAACAAAAATGTCAAGGAATATACAGAGTTTCATTAACAATATTTTAAAAAAGTTTATTATTTTGAAACCAGATTTGAATGAAGTATTAAACTATTTTCTTTTAAGGATAAAATGTTCATCACAAAGACTCGTAATTTCTACAATGATCAGGTTAAATTCCCTCATCTAAATAATGTCACTTAAAATCAAAGGATTGAGCACATCATCTAGAAGCACATACTGTAAGGCTGGGTTATAAAGCTGAACTCAACCTAATGCGCCTCAAAAAACACATCTGAACAACCTTCGTAAAAGACAGAATCAGAAGAAACAATTGACTGATAATGGTTAAGGTGTCCATATTTATATCATACACCATGTCTTGAATGTAAAAAAGTTTATAAGGTATAAGAAAAGTGATTATGCAATGGTCAAGGGACCTATACATCAAGAAAAATGTATATCTAGTTGTGTTGGGGGCCACTATCAACTCCAATTGACAGGCGCCCCCAGTGCCACTACTCTCAGTGCTCAGGGGATAGTCAATGCAGGGATCTAACCCAGGCTTCTTCCACACAAAGCAAGTGCTCAGCCTGCCCGTCATCTGTCCAGCTCCAGTGACTGTTTTTTTTTTTAATATTTTATTATACCACCGTGGTATATACAATTACAAAGATGTTCATAAGATGTTCATATTTGGGTTTTGGTCATACAGTGTTCCAGCACCCATCCCTCCACCAGTGCCCATTTCCCACCACCAATGTCCCTGATTCCCTTCCCTCTCCCCTAGCCTGCCTCTATGGCAGGTTCTTTATTTCTTTCTCTTTCTCTCTCTCTTTCCTTTTCCTTCCCATTGTTTTCAAAGTGGATTTCGGAGTTAGTTCTACTTTAACATACCCTTTACTCATTTACCTTTCCTATGAATATTTTTCCTTATCTATCTTAAGGAACTATCAATTTGATAAGATTATCTTAGACTTAACTAAGTTTTTTGCTTGTTTTGGTGCCATATGTTGCAGTGCTCAGGGCTCACTCCCGGCTCTGCACTCTGGGATCACTTCCAGTAAGGTTAGCATGTAGCATGCCAGCATGGGGCAAGACAAGGGCCCTACTCACTGGACAATTGATCTGGTCCAGAGCTCCAGTTCCAGATTTAATTTTTTGTATTGTATTTTAATCATTCCAGGGGTGGACTTTTAATTAATTTATTATGTTTTGTTGCATATCAAATATATTTTAATTTTAAATACAATGAGAAATTGTTCATATCAATTATCTGATAAAACTCACTGAATTTAATTAATATGCATTGAATATAGGTAGATATTTATGCAAGTAAATTCAAGTTTTTCTTTTTTGCATTGATGCATCACTCCTGAGAGGTGTCTCAGATTGTATATTGTTCTGGGGAGTGAAAACAGGTCGCATGCTTTCAAGTCAAGCTCCATACTCAGTGTACTATCTCTTTGGCCCATAAATTTGTTTTTTGCTATGTAATCAGTTTTAGATCATTGACTTCACCTTTAGTAGTTTTAATGGTTAACTTTATTAGAAGACAAATTAAATATTAATTGAATTAGCCAGATACATTAAATAAGTAATGCATAAATTAAAATGGTTTGGGGATTTAATTTTACAATAATTAAATTTTCTTGTTCACAGTGCTTAAATTGAGTGATATACAAATGGCAAAAGAAGGTTTCAAAGGAGAAAGAATCATATATGAAGAAATTAAATATTTATAGAATCAACAATTAGTTGTAATCTATACTTTATTTAAAACAGAATCATAGAATTAATTTCAAAACAGTGAATTGAAGAAATAAGTGCAAATATTCTGAAATTTAACCACTTCGCTTTGATGTTTGAATAGGAACTTGCTATAAAAATCATGCAATTTGTCAACAGCTAAAATCTTAATCTAAAAAAGTGAATAAATAAGATTGTTTTCAATTGTTTTTAGCACTTTCTCACATTTGTTGAGATACAGTTCTAGCCATCTATTTTTAAAAGTTATTACAGCAAAATATAAATATGTAATCTACACAGTAATAAAAAATTTCCATGGACCAAAAAATAGTAAATATTTCTTTTTTACTAAAATTGATATTTAAGTAGTTGTGCATTTTATAATTTGATGGATTATATTGAGCTCAATTCTATTTATTTATGTTCTGATTTAAATATAAACTAATATTTTAATACTAAAAATGTCATGATAAAACCATTTTCTGAGTATTAGAAGAATAAAGTTCCTATTACATTATACTTTTTAAAATAAGTTTAAAATATAACAAATAGTTACTTTGATAATTGTGAAAATTGAGAGAAATAAAAATACACTATGGTAAATCAAAGGCTATAAAACCACTTCTATCCAGACCTTTTTTTTTTTGCTTTTATTTTGGATCACACCGAAGATGCTCAGGGGTTACTCCTGGCTCTTTGCTCAGGAACTACTCCTGGCAGTGCTCAGGGGGCCATATGCAATGTCAGGGATCTAACTCAGGTCGGCAGCATGCAAGGCAAACACCCTACCCGCTGTGCTATCACTCCAGCCCCTCCAGACCCATTTTTGCTCTTTCTGATTCATATCATTTGAAGAACTAATAATTTTTCACTAAAATCTAACATAGAACTAAACTACATTTCTGTATACATATGTTTGCTTATATATCTGATTAATTGTTGCCGAAAGCAAACTTTTCTTATTATGTTCTCTTGAATAAATTTTAGCTTTAATTAATAGTAGAGTAATGGTATGATAAGTAATAAACTGACATGATTAAGTTGAAAAAGGAGGGAAATCAGGTAGGATTGATTTAGATTTGTGTATTTTTTTTTTTTTTTTTTTTTGCTTTTTGGGTCACACCCGGCGATGCTCAGGGGTTACTCCTGGCTCTGCACTCAGGAATCACTCCTGGCGGTGCTCAGGGGACCATATAGGATGCCGGGGATCGAACCCCTGCCAGCATGGGCCGGCCGCATGCAAGGCAAATGCCCTACCCGCTGGGCTTTTGCTCCGGCCCAGATTTGTGTATTAATTATAAATTTAATATTGACACTCTTGAATTAACAAGTGTAAAAAGTAAAACAAGTTTTATAAAATACAATAGGATTCCCCCTACCCACTCCATCTTTTGGCAACAACTAGGAATACTTAGAGCTTAACCCTGCCTCTGCCCTCATGAATTAATCATTAAATATAATTATTTCATATAATTAATCATGAAATAATTATATTTCATGATTAAAATATACCAATAAAATGACAAAGAAAATACTCCTGGTTGGCTTAAGGGTGCTTTCACTTGAGCCCAAGAGGATCACTTTTCTTTCTAACCTCTTCCCTTAGGCTCACCAAGGAAGGGATAAATGCAGATTTTCCCCCCTAGCTACCCATAGTGCCAGTGCCAGGAATAAAGTGATATTTGTAAAATAAATGTTGTATTTTTTGAAGACACTATACAATGAACATAAGTCACCAGATGGAAAGTTTAGAACATTCATGATTTCACATTATGAAAGAAAATGTATAGAGTTCCAAAGCATAGTAGGGATGAGATTTCCCTAAGATGAGTATAATTAAATATGATTACAGAAAACGACACATTTCTTAACTGCAACAAATAGTACTAAAATGAAAATACATCCTCTGATGATTTCTTTAATAATTAAAACAAGTCAACTCAATTATACCCATATTCTCACCAACAAAAGAGAGCAAAATAGTCTGACTTCTCTAATATTTTCAAGGTAGATGAAATTATAAACATACACATGACTGGCTTGCACACATAAAAGCATATTTCACTTAATCACTTGACATTCCATTATTCATGGATTTGCTTGAGCAGGTGGCAGTAACGTTTCCATTTGTCCCTGTCACGTGCCAGTGTAGCCCAATGGCATCTGCTTGCTACAGGAATATAAAGAGCCTCAAACCGTTCATTCAGGGTCTTGATGAAAAAGTCTCATCATCTTGTAGGTGGGCGGCCATGTAATATTTCGACATCTGGTGGGATCCAGTCAGTAATGGCTCTAGTCCAAGGTAGTCTCCAAATTGCGTTACATGTCCAGCCCATCTGATTTTCTATGCCTTGTCAAACGAGACAGCATCTCTGACTCTGGATTGTTGACAGAGGTCAGAACTCCGATTCCTTCTCTTACCTGAATGAGGCATGATATTCCAAGAATAGCTCTTTCGATACCTCTTTGGGAGACTCAAATAGCGTACTCATCCTGCTTTCGTAGGGCCCAGGTCTCTGAGGTGTATGTTAATGCAGGGAGAATGGTGGATCAAAAAGATACTCCCAAAGCTGGAGGTTCTTTAAGCTGTTTCTCTGATGCTCTTGAAGGCATTCCACACTTCTCCTTCCTCCTGCACAGCTCAGGTTTTAGCTCGTTCATCATGTTGAGTTCTCAACCTAGGTACACATAACTGCTGGATTCAGGCTTGGTTACTGTGTGGATATGGTCAATTGTGCTGAATCTTTTTTAGAATCCAGCTTGCTTGCATGGGGGGTCCTTCATCTAATGTTCTGCCAATCTTGTTCACGATGACTTGAATGAACAGCTAGTAGATGACAGACAGAAGGCAGGTTGGGCGATAGTTGCCAATGTTATGGATATCTTGCTTCTTGAACAGTAGAACTATCCTGTTGGTTTTCATTGAGAGGGTACATTGCATTCAGATAGGTAGCGTGCAAAGAGCCGAACTAGTGTATTGATGAGTACTGGCAGCAGATTCATCAGGTGTTTGGGTCTAACTTTGTCTGGGCTAGGTGTTTTTACTTCTTTACCAATAAAATGGAATGTCATATTTCAGAAGGGAGAACTTTGGGAACACCATATCCATCCTTCGGAATTTGGGATGTGGACAGGTATACGTGGCTATCAAAGAGCCCTGAGGAAGAAGTTATAGATAATCTTCTCCATTGCCTTTCTGGAAGATGCTGTCATTCCATCAGTCCGTTGGTGGGCTGCCATCTAGGTCTTATAGTTGGTGAAGGGCAGGCGGGCATTGCAAATGCTTTTCCTGGCTTCAGCTGCATCGGTTAGTATTGCTGCTCTCCTCACATTGAGGTCTTCCTTTATCGCTTCTCTGCATTGCTTTGTAAGCTTGTATGTTAACTTATAGTTGCTTAAGTCATACACTTTGCCACATTGGCAAATGTGCTCAAGAGTTTTTGAAGACAGGCATCCCTTTGTCTATCTCTCTTCTCTCTCTCTCTCTCAGCATTGTTCACACAATCATGGAGGTGATTAACCAGTCAGTTGTATTCTTCATTGATGTCATCAATGATAGCATCTTCCCATGTTGCTGCAATGGTATAAAAGAGTTCCCACTTTGTGGTCATTCTTGAAGTTCTCTTCTTAAATTTTGCAGCCCTTTCTCCCCCTCTGTGAATTAGAATTTTGCATGAAGGAACCATGGTCCAATCCTGTTTGGAATTTTGGGATGACAGAGACATCAGACAGGCAAAACTGTCCATCGAGTATGATGTGGTCAATTTCATTGTGGAACTGTCCACCAGGAGATTCCCATGTCTAATGTTTAGATTCAGCCTTTTGGAATTGTGAGTTACCATAATGGTCTTGGTGGACATGATGAACTCAGATAGTCTCTTACACAGTTCATTCAATTCTAGGCCATGGGTCCCAATGTGTAGTTATTCAGTTGATCATCTTATTCATATTTGGCATAAAGTCACCAACTATGATCTTGCAGAAGTTTGATCTTCTTTATAGAACTCCTCCAGTTCCATGTAGAATTTCTCAATTTCTTCTTTTCTTCTATGTTTCTGTTGGTGCATAGACAATGAAGATAGAAACTGCTGGCATTGGGCTACATCTCTTCAAGTATAATCATCCTATCTGCTTTGTTAGGTACTCAAATGAATTAATGCTCATGGCCAGGTTTGTGTTGACAAGGACACCAACACCACCAATGCCTCTTTTTGTTGCATGTTCCGAGGAACAGTTCTCTGGTGTTAAAAACAGTGTGATGTGATTGACGCCTTCCCGTCTTGGTCAGACCGATGATGTTTTTCTTGATCTTTTGTGCTTGGAAACATCAATATATGTTTCCAATGCCAGCATACATGCATTGAAAATACAGTCATTTTTGTCCTTCGTTTGGGCAGCCTAGTTTGGCCCTGAGATTTTATCAGCCTCTCCTTGCTTGTCCTTCTTTGTGCTTCCCTATTTAGGGCTCTTTCAGGGTCATGGAGATAATGCATCGTTTTTACTGATTTTAGCATATCAATTATGGACAGACAGCTTGCCAGTCTCTTCCGTGCAGGCAGGATACTATCAGTAGCTTTCCAGGCTCTCTGAGAGTGGCAAGTAGATTACTCTTGGAAATATACAGACAAAAACATGGCAGCAAAGCGGCCATGTGCAACGGGTAGATCTGGTAGCAGCTCTTCCCGGAGTATCTGTGTCTCTGGTTCAAGCATACTGGGGCTTGAAATAGGCTTCTCTGTAGGGTGGATCTCTCACAAACTGGGTTTGAGATTGGCTTTCTCTCTTGGGTAGAGCTCTGATGAGCTGTGGAGTCCGTATGATGAAAAATGCTGCCAGACAGGTGTGGAGGTTCCTCTGGATTCTTCTAAGGCTCTCTTGGAATGGTGGGATCAGGCTAGAAGTCACTCTCCCTCCGGGATCCCTTGTGGGCAGTGGGACGTGGGGAGTGTTGCTGTATCTTTTATAGATTTTAAAATGTTTGTGGGCAGTGACATATTTCACAATTGGAATAAAATTTGTGGCTGGCAGAGAATAAGTATACTTAACTTCAGTTAAGAATATTGTAAATAACATTTTACTGAGTTACAATAAGCTCTTTTTATAAGTTGTAAGATGAAAGACAATTCAGACATCTTAATGAACAACTTTCTGAATAGCAGTGACAAGCTTAGTTGCTTACCATGGAAAGCAGAATAAGTTAGGGGAATATTAGCCTTTTTTGGTTTTCTTCTCACATACTTTGCCACTGAGATTGAACTAAATCGTGTCTGCCATGCAAACACAGTGTTACTCAACTATATTGTCCTATAAATCTCCAGATAGAAGTACTTCTCTAAAAACTTTTTTATCTATCTTCTTGTGAGTGATTTTACAGTTGTCCCATCCGTGCCTGCAGTGATGCAACCTATTTCATAAAATTAATAAATGAAATATTCTTAAAATTATATGTAAAACTGAAGGTGCATTTATCATTTAATAAATCTTACTTATAAGGCACTGTTTTTATTATTAACCATATTTAATTCTCTTTCATATTTGCTTCTTTGATATATTGAACAGAACTGAAAACAAAATTTTGAGTTTTATAAATCTATGGAGGCCCTGCAGTTTACATTTCACTATATCACTGTCTTCCCATTGTTCATTGATTTGCTCTAGTGGGCACTAGTAACAACTCCATTAGTCCTATCACAAGCAAGTGCAACCCAAGGGCATCTACTTGCTACAGGGACAGGAGGGGCCCGAAACCATTCTTCAGGTTATGGAACTGAGGTCCATAATAGTTATTAGTCTTTGGCATAAAAAAAAAAAAAACACGGTAGCTTGCCAGTCTTTACCGTGTAGATGATATAGTCTCAGTAGAAGGCTCTAAACCTGAGAATTTACTAATGAAACTTAAAGGGGGGAGATCAGGTTTCTCTTGTATGGAGCTCTGAGGAACTATGGAGTCTGGATGTTGAGAATGACTAACAGCACGATGTACGGTTTGTTCTGGCTTCTTGCCAGGCTTACTGGCATCAGTTAAAATGTCTATAACTATTTACTATGTATAAATGTGAAAGAAATTGGGAAGAACCTTATGCAAAAATTCAGTATCCTATAAAAATATCGTGCAGCTGCAAAGGCAAGGGACATGTGGGTCTGGCATGGGTGGGTATCTCTCTTCCAGGGCAACTGGAATGGAGGAAAGGGCAGGGGCCCTCTGAGTCTGGCCAGCATGGTCTCTCCCCACTCATGAGAGTAAACCTTTGGAGCAATGTTGGACTAGGCCAGGGGATGGCCGAGGCCCCTTACCGGGAGGTCAGCTCCATAGATTGCTTCCACATGGGGCCGGCCGAGCAGCTCAGCTGTGGGTCTGACGTGGATGGGTCTGGATCTCTTCCAGGATTGCAAATTAGCTGAGTCTGGCATGGGTTGGTCTCTCTCTTCCGGGGCAACTGGCATGGAGGCGGAGGAAAGGGCAGGGCCCAAAACTCCACTCTGAGTGTGGACAGCATGGTCTCTCCTCTGCCCATGAGAGCAAACCCTTGGAGCAATGTTGGACTCAACCAGGGGATGGCCGAGCACCTTACTGGGAGATCAGCTCCATGGGTTGCTTCCGCATGGGACCGGCCAAAGCGCAGCTGTGGGTTTGAAGTGGATCTGAAGTTTACATTTATGTAAATGATATAACTGCATGCATAACATTTATCAACATGACACCGTATATCAGTTTCTGTATCCCTCCACTAATATACTGGGATTCTTTATCACTCCACTCTCACCCTATTTTGAAATTTGTAACAACAATTTATAATTCTAATGTGGTAACAATGAAACAAGTAATAATTTTCTGCAAACACCCATTTGAAACAAAGTCAAGCAGAAATAAGAACTGTTATTCTCTTTCAAAAGAATTTCCTTCTCATGTCAAGGAAAATGCTGTCCAGACATTTATGTTTTAGAGAAGTGAAAAAAAGCAGGAATCTCTGTATCTGTTGCCCAGGTTGTGTTTGCAAGAGGTGATGTGGTTATCCTTTATCCTGGTTATCTGGTCATTACCTAGGTACTTTGAGAGATCATATGGGTTAGCAATGAGATTTATCGCTTTCAAGCCCTTGTTTATATTGGGCATGACAACCAGATAGTAGGGACAGGAATATGGGAAGTATTGCAATTCTGGAAAAGAAGGACACTACTGCAAGAAGTTTGCTGGGAGAAGCCTCAGTGATAGTACAGTCGGGAGGGCATTTGCCTTGCACTTGGTCACCTGGGTTTGATCCCTGGCATCCCATGTGTTCCCCAAGCACCATCAGGAGGAATTTCTGAGTGCACAGTCAGGAATAATCCAAGCATCACCGAGTGTGACCCAAAAAGCAAACTAAAGATGATGATGATATTGATGATGATGATGATGATCATCATCATCATCATTAATAATAATAATAATAATAATAATCACTTGATCACTTGATCACTTGAATCCCGTTATTCAGTAACATTTCCATTGGACCCTATCACGTGCCAATGTAGCCCAATGGCATCTGGTTGATTCAGGAATATAAAGAGCCTCAAACCGTTCCTTCAGGGTCTTAACAAGAAAGTCTGACCATCTTGTAGGTGGGCGGCCACGTGATCTTTTGACATCCCGTGGGATCCAGTCGGTAATGGCTCTAGTCCAGCGGTTGTCTCCAAATTCGCATTACATGTCCAGCCCATCTGATTTTCGATGCCTTGGCAAACGAGACAGCATCCGTGATTCTGGAATAGCGATGGAGGTCAGAACTCGGGATTCCTTCACTCACTTGAGTGAGGCGTGATATTCCAAGCATAGCTTTTTCGATGCCTCTCTGGGAAACCTGAATAGCATTCTCATCCTGCTTTCGTAGGGCCCAGGTCTCTGAGGCATATGTTAATGCAGGGAGAATGGTGGAGCCAAAGAGAAGTGCCCGGAGCCGGAGGTTCTTTGTCCTTTTAGCTATTTCTTCGATGCCTTTGAAGGCATTCCATGCCGCTCTCTTCCTCCTGCTCAGCTCAGGGTTTAGGTCATTCATCATGTTGATTTCTTGACTGAGGTACACATAACTGCTGCATTCAGAGATATTTGTTCCATTGAGAGTGAATGGGGCCTCTGGAACTAGTTCATTTCTCATGAACATAGTTTTCTTCAGATTCAGCTGTAGACCTACCTTTCCACATTCTCGGTTAAACTCAGCCAGCATTTGTGCCGCTTGGCTAATGTTTGGTGTTATTAGAACGATGTCATCAGCGAAGCGGAGGTGGTGTAGTTGCCGACCATCTATCTTCACTCCCATTCCTTCCCATTCTAATTGTCTCATGATGTTCTCGAGGGTGGCACTGAAGAGTTTTGGTGAGATGGTATCACCCTGTCGAACCCCTCTTTTGACATCAATGATCACTTCTTTGTAGAATGGTGAGATCCTGGTGGTGAATCCGTAATACAGCTCACGAGGGATCCTGATGTATTGGGTTTGAACACCCTGTTTGGCTAGGGCTTCGATGTCTGCTTCAGTCTCCACAGAATCAAAGGCTTTCTGTAAATCAATGAACGTGAGACAGAGCGGCATCTTGTACTCCATACAAACCTCAATGAGCTTGGTTACTGTGTGGATATGGTCGATTGTGCTGAATCCTTTCCGGAAACCTGCTTGCTCGCATGGTTGTCCTTCATCTAGTGTTCTGCTAATCCTGTTCAGGATGACTCGTGTAAACAGCTTGTAGATGACGAACAACAGGCAGATGGGGCGATAGTTGCCGATGTCGTGAATGTCTCCCTTCTTGAACAGTAGAACTGTCCTGCTGGTTTTCCATTGGGAGGGCACCTTGCATTTGGACAGGTAGCGTGTGAAGAGCCGAGCTAGTGTATTGATGAGTACCGACGGCAGATTCTTCAGGTGTTCGGGTCTGACTTTGTCTGGGCCTGGTGCTGTTCCCTTCTTTACCGACGAGATGGCATGTCGGATTTCAGAAGGGAGAAGGTTGGGAATGACATATCCATCCTGTGGAATTTGGTATGTGGGCAGGTGGATTTGGCTATTAAAGAGATTTGAGTAGAAGTCCTGGATAATCTTCTCCATTGCCTTTCTGGAAGATGTGATAGATCCATCAGGGCGTCGGAGGGCAGTCATCTTGGTCTTATAGTTGGCGAAGGACAGGCGGGCAGTGCGAATACTTTTCCCGGCTTCTGCTGCATCTTCCAGTATTTCTGCTCCACTCTCTTTGAAGTCTGATTTTATCGCTTCTCTGCACTGTTTAGCAAGCTTGGATGTTAGCATTTGGTCTCCTGAGGCTCGCTCCTTGCCACGTTGGCGAATGAGCTCAAGAGTTTCTGAAGACAAAGCGTCCTTTTGTGTCTTTCTCTCTCTCGGCATTCTTCGCACAATCATGGAGGTGCTGAACCAGTCGGTTGCATTCTTCATCGATGTCATCAATGATGGTATCTTCCCATGTTGCTGCAATGGTGCCAAAGATTTCCCAGTTGGTGGTCGTTCTGGGAGTTCTCTTCTTAAACATTGCAGCTTTTTCTCCCTGTTGCGGGAAGTAGAATTTTGCACAAAGGAGACGGTGGTCCCATCCTGTCTGGAATTTGGGGGCAACAGCAACATCAGTCAGACAAAACCATCGATTGAAGATGATGTGGTCAATTTCATTGTGGAACTGTCCACCAGGAGATTCCCATGTCCAACATTTCGCTTCAGCCTTCTGAAACTGTGAGTTCCCATGAATAGTCTTGGTGGACATGATGAACTCAGATAGTCTCTCACCCTGTTCGTTCCATTCTAGGCCATGGGTCCCGATGTGGAGTTCTTCAGCCGATCTTCTTGGTCCTATCTTGGCATTAAAATCACCGACTATGATCTTGTAGAAGATGTGATCTTTTTTATAGAACTCCTCCAATTCCATGTAGAATTTCTCAATTTCATCTTCTTTATATGTGGATGTTGGTGCATAGACAATGAAGATAGAAATTGCTGGCAGTGGGCCACGTCTCCTCAAGTGTAATCGTCCTATTCGGTTTGTTAGGCATTCAAATGAATCAATGTTGACAGCCATGTTCGTGTTGACTAGGACACCAACGCCACCGACGCCTCTTTTTTGTCACATGTTCCAAGGAACAATTCTTCTCCGGTGTCAAATACAGCATGATGCTACTGACGCCTCCTCGTCTCAGTCAGACCAATGATGTCGTACTTAATCTTTTGCGCTTGCACCATCAGATCCTCAATATATGCTTCCCATGCCAGCGTACGTGCATTGAAAGTACAGACAGTCATCTTAGTCCTTCTTCGTTTTGGCAGCCTAGGACAGCCGTGAAATTTTATCAGGCACTGCTTGTTTGCCTTTCTTACTGCTGCCGTATTAAGGGCTCTTTCGGGGTCAGGAAAATAAAAATTTTTGTTACTGGATTTGGCATATCGAACGCGCATCGGACAGCTTGCCAGGCTCTGCCATGCAGGTGCTATATTCTCATTACTTTGTGGGGCTCTCTCAGAGGGGTGGGTAGAATATTTATGGTAATTTGGAGGTAAATTGTGCGGCAGCGCAGCGGCCTAAAGCTGGTTTCTGCTCTGCCGGGTGTACCTGTGTGTTAGGCTCAAGCATTCCTGGGCTTGAAATACTCTCCTCTGAAGGGTGGGTCTCTGCAGGGCGGGTCCTTGTAGGCTGGGTTTCTAACAAGCTGGGCTGGAGACTGGATTAATCTGTGGGCTGGAGACTGGATTAATATGCTGGGGGGAGATCTTACCAGCTGCAGAGTGTGGATGGTGACACAGATCGCTGCCAGCAAGGTGTGGGGGTTTCTCTGGGCTCCTCCGAGGCTACATCGGGATGGTGGACTCGGGTCGGAAGTTGCTCTCGTGGTCCATGGAATGCAGGGGGTTCAACGGGGAAAGCTGTTTTCTGCTCTGCCGGGTGTACCTGTGTCACATATTCGTAAAAGGGAGCTTCTTTCATTTCCAAACTGTTTCATTATTATGTTCTTGTATCTTCAACACGTGCCATATTTTTCTCCGCTCCCATGATGTCATCTGGTGGAAATCTGCCATGCTCAAAAACTGGAATAATCCAGCGCTCACGCGGGAACGCGGCTTGGGAGGAGGCGGCCGCACAGCCTTGCGGCAGACCCAGCATCTCCCCCGCCAGAGAACTGCAGTTTTATCCAGTAAAGCGAATGATTAGAGGTCTTGGGGCCAAATAATAATAATAATAATAATAATAATAATAATAATAATAATAATAATAATAATGTTTACTGGGAGAGTTGCAGCTGGTAAACAGAGATTACTCGTGATATTCTGTGACGAATTGGTGGTGTGTATGCTGTTCTTATTTTCAAACTCAGGAAGTCAGAAATCAGAAGCTAGTAATTTTAGCCATTTGTTTTGTAATATCCTAAAAGTTTCTGTTTTATAGATTTTAAACATATGAAAGCATGTTTAAATACATTACTTCATGTTCCTGTTTTGTTTCCTTAAAATAGAACTCTACCGATTATGTTTAATTGACATAGAGGTTACTTGTAATTTTCTAATAATATTTCTTGATACAAGATACAATTAATAATCATCGATTATTTTAGGTCTATGGGTGGCATAGCAGTCTCAGTAATTCTCAAAATAAGCAAAAAGTAATTCTCAAAATAAGATACATCTTCTTGATGTTAGCATATATGGAGGAAAAACAATGGCTGAAAAGATGAATTATCAAAATGTAATGAGCTGCTTAGAAATAAGCGCTAAGAAGAAATCACAGCAAAATAACAAGGCTGAGAAGGCCTGGGTACAGCACATGAGCATGAAAGGACTGAGGGTCTAGGAATGCTCTCTCTTAGAACAGACGCAAAGGCCGAGGTAAACCAGCTGACAAACCTATATTTAAATCATAAAAAACAAAACAAATAACAAAAACCTGGTTGTTTCCAAACATTTTTTGTTAGGTACCATAAAATGAGACACTGAAAGAAACCATTACTTGGCACTAAAGAAACAAGTTTGTGTACAGATATAACTATAATTAATGACTTACAGAGCCTCCACCAACTGGAACAAACAATAAGAAAATTCGCTTTTATGCAGTGTTCTCCAACTCTAAATGACCAGGCCTTCTTCACAGACAGATGTGAACTGCACTCCGCTGCCACACAGGTTCATAAAGCAGCTTAAAGACGGGAACAGTCCACTGTTCCCACTGACCTGGTTGATTAAAATATATCAATATTTCCAAATAGATAATTTCCAATTATCCATTTGGAAATTATTTATTATTATTTATTGAAGACTCCTCCCCCAAAAAAGCAGAATGTAAACAATATGAAATTTTCTAGAAGTCAAAAAGATTGAAACTTGAATAAATTAAGAGATATACCTCAGAGATCAAAATAATGAAAATATAGTTTTGTAAGCACCACTTAACATTTTTAAAGCCTGGTTTTCTTATTTTTGAGTAAATAAAATATATATAAATGGCAAAAATAATAGATTATGCATATGATTAATAGAGAATAACTTCACTGTGGTCCTAGAGATATATCACTTTTATTTCTCTGTTAGAGAAATGATCAGTTTCACTAAAATTGAAACACCTGTATAATTTATTAAAATAATTTAGAGTGACAAATACCATTTATCAGATGATTGTGACTTTGTTAATATGTTGAAATATGTACCAAGTAATGTCTTTTGATACTGATGTCAGCAGCTCAGTTTGGGCATGTTTCAATTTAATGCTCACAAAAGTTCTGCCGTATTTATCTGAACTGAGAAGAAGAGACCAGCTGGTAACCAGTGAATTATGTAATTACAGACTGATAGGCTTTCAATTATTTGAACTGAAGTATTTTTTGGCAACAATGTACACAAATATGGCTTCCAAAAAGTAAAACTATAATGCTTAAATAAGCAAAAATTTAAAAGAAAATGAATTAAAATCTTCAAAATATATGATAGTTTAGTAATAGAAAAAACTTAAATTCTCTGGTTAATTAAAAATTCTGAGATTAAGAACTATGACCACATCCTCAATGGATATGACATGCTGCTATCATACTCCTAAAACATAAATATTCTTGTAAATTAATGTTAATTCAATTATTTACATGTATTTATGAAAAATCTGTTTGCATTAAATAAGTGAACCATGAGGTATCTCCAAGTTATGATAATGCATGTCAAACATTGTCTTATGAGAAACGTTGTCTTATGAGAAATTGTCTTCACTATATGCTAAAAACAGCTTATCAAAATATAATTAAATGTCCTTGATAAAGCGTTAAGACTAAAAGTATATAAGATATGACTATATTCTCAAAATTTACCTTTAGTTTCTTTCAAAACATTTTGTTAGATAACATGAATATATTGAAAATTGTAAGTACTTACATGCATTTACTTGCATATTAATATATATAATTATTTTATTATGGCAACTGTTCTTCACATACTACCAAAATCAGTGCATATATTTACAAACATGGACATACATTATCACACACAACATAATTTATGAAATTTAAAGATGCTTGTTCACTTTCACTTCGTTAAAAAACTAAGTATTTTGAACTTCTGAACACACATAGATTTAGGGTTTCACTAAGTATTTTTAATTTCTGAACACACATATTTTAGGGTTTCACTGTCACTGTCTTCCCGTTCATCTTTGATTTGCTCGAGCGGGCACCAGTAACATCTCCATATGACCTGTCTCATGCAAGTAGAGCCCAAGGGAACCTGCTTGCTCCAGGAACATAAAGAGCCTCAAACCATTCCATCAGGTCATGGGAATGAGGTCTATAATTGTTACTGGTATCTGGCATATCAAATACAACACGAGTAGCTTGCCAGGCTCTGCTGTGCGGGTGGCATACTCTTGTAGTCATCTCAAAATCCAGCATTTATTGATGAACTATGCGGCCGCTTGTGGCCGCGCAAGCCGGGCTGTGATAGACTGGTCTGCTGGGTGGGAGTTCTGACCAGGAGGAAGTCCAGATGTGGAAAATGGAGGTCCTCATGGAGTGGGGGGTCGTCTGGCTTGTTGTGAGGCTCTGCTGGGATGACGGGCCAGGGCTAGAACCTGCCATCCCTCCCAGGAGGTCTGAACTTAGACCATACAAAAGAGCCTAAATCTCCCACCAAAGAGAGAGGATCTCACCCGAGCTGAGTCCTACCCAGAAGAAGGAGCAAAAGGCCGAAGAGCAAAAAGCCAAGAGCCAAAAAGCAAAAGGCTGAGGAGCCAAAAGCCACAGGAGCCATAAGCTGAAAACTAAAGGCCCAGTTCTCACGAACTGGCAGTTTTATCCGTAAAGCGAATGATTAGAGGTCTTGGGGCCGAAACATTTAGGGTTAATCATGTAAATCTCTTTATATTCAATGTGAGTTCTAGTCTGGTGTTACTATTTCACATAATTAGCAGAACACTGGTATATATTCATATCCCATTAATGAATACAAACATTCTATATCTGTCCTTTTCCTTCTGATCAATTTCATTCAGCATGATAATCTCCATGTACAGTCATTTGCAGGTAAATTTCATGACTTTGTCTTTTCAGAAAGGTGCATAATATTTCATCATGTATACGTACCATAGTTTCTTTAGTCAGTCTTCTGTTCTTGAGCCTTTAGGTTGTTTCCAGATTCTGGCTACAGTGAATAGAGCTGCAATGAATATAGAATTGCAGATAGTGTTTCTGCTGTGTGTTTTAGGGTCTCCAAGGTATATTTACAAGAGCGGTAATGCTAAATCAAATGGGAGCTCAATATTTAGTTTTTATTGTTTTCCAAAAGGACTGGACCTGTGGGTACTCCCACTAACAGTCAATGAGAGTCCTTATCTCAATGCATCCACACTAGGACCATTTGTTCTTGCACTTTTGGATATGTGCCAGTCTCTGTGATGTGAGATGATACCTCATTGTTGTTTTTATTTGTATTTCCTTGATTTTTTGAGTCTTCACGGTTGTTTTCTTCATCTGCTCTTCGACTTGGGGCTCTGCATGGTTTCCTGATAGCGCTCAGGGAGTTGGGGGTGGATTCTTTTAGAAACTCTTCCTCACTGTCAGGTAGGACTCTGCAAATGCTCAGCAGATGGTGTTCTCTTCCCTCTTTGAGGATGTTACCTTCCTTTGGTATTGAATTTCCTGCTCTATGTATTTTTTTTTATTATACCACAGTGAAACATACGATTACAAAGGTGATCATAATTGGTTCTTGGTAATACAGTATACCAGCACCCATCCCTCCACCAGTGCCCCATTTCCACCACCAATGTACCCCACCCCCTCCTGCCCACCCCCATGCTGCCTTAATAGCAGGTACCCCAGTTTCCTCTCTTTCTCTCTCTGTCTCTGCATCTCTCAGCCTCTTATTTTACACATTGTGGCTAGCCCTGCAGGTATTTAGAGTTTATCAATTAAGTCTCTTTGTGTATATTCAATGGTGAGTCTTAATCTGCCATTACCATTTCCCACATTTAGTAAAACACTGGTATCTATTTATGTCGTATTAATGAATGCAGTCATTCTATATCTGTCCTTTTCCTTCTGACTAATTTCACTCAGCATGATAGTCTCCATGTCCCTCCATTTGCAGGTAAATTTCATAATTTCATCTTTTCTGACAGCCGCATAGTATTCCATAGTGTAGATGAACCACAGTTTCTTTAGCCAGTCCTCTGTTCTCGGGCATTTAGGTTGTTTCCAGATTCTAGCTATAGTGAATAGCGCAGAGATGAATAAAGAAGTACAGATAGTGTTTCTGCTATGTGTTTTTCGGTCTCTAGGGTATATTCCCAGGAGTGCTATTGCTGGATCAAATGGGAGCTCAATATCTAGTTTTCGGAGGAATGCCCATATTGTTTTCCAAAAAGGGCTGGACATAGGTCTGCTGAATGTTGAATGGATGCTCCTTTATATAAAAGTTCCTTCTTTGTTCTTGCAGTTTGAAAAATTGTGTATCTATGTCATCCATCCGTCTGTCCAGCCACATCCCCAGAGATGGTACCTGAGGGGGAGGTTTCCTGGTGTGAAAGTCCACAAAAATAGTACAACAGGTGAAATGCTTGCCTCTCACTCAGATAGTTTCCTGAGAACCTCCTAATTGATCTCTGAGCTCAGAGTCAGGTAAACCCTCAAGACTGCTGGATGTGCCCCTCACCCACACCCACCCACCCCCCCCCACACACACAGAATTATATGTGACAATTGAACAAGTAATAGTTTTCTTCTATACTTAAGTTAGAAAATTGTTTACCTTAAAAAGGCAAAAAGTAAACAAAAACTTAGCTACTCATATTGATTATTGTTAAAGTATGGCAATTTCTATATATTTCCTCACATGAGAATATTTGATTCAAAATCTAACATATTTTCCCTGTATCATTTATATAGGCAGTATAATTGAGAGATATTAGAAGAGGCTAAAAAATTTTAAGTGACTAAAGAAAAATATTTTAACAATAAGTTAATAGCATGACTAATTGCTAATTTTATTTTAAAGTTTGTGTAGAATAAACTATTTAAAATAATTTAAACAAAATACAATGTGTTCTTTGGACTAATTAATACTGGTAAATATTTGTACTATAACTTAAAATTTCAAATATATTTATAACCATTATGATATATAATTACCATTGGATATGGCTCCTAAATTAATTCATATTTATTCATTATTTGTAAATATTTTTTGGAAAGAGTGACAGATGGCAGTCTTCTTTACTTTTTATAGGCTTTTTGCTTAGAAATCACTTCTGCCACACTATGTGCCAGGAACTGACTTCAGGTCTGCCACATGCTAGGCACTATCTCTTCACTTAATTATATTTTTATAATAGAAAAAATACCATTAAGTGTATGGTATGCATATCTCAACTATGTGTTTGTTGAGATATGTATTTGAGATATGTCTCAGCTATGTATTTATTTGCCCAACTAGTTGTTGCCAACTAAGTAAGCAAATAATTGGTGCCTTCAGCGCTATTCACAGACACACATTCTCACAATAAACACTAATTTGGTTGGAACCTTGGTATGATAATATTAACTTGCAAATGAATTAAATTAAGTGTATTATGTCTCTGGTATTTTCTTAAGTAATCATATAGATAATATATATCATTATTATACTTTCAAAGGCAAATGAGGAATCCATTTTCATTAATTTTTAATGTTTAATCTTTATAAAAATAAGAATGTGATTTTCACTGTTTATGACTAAACCTAAAATTTAAACAGTCCCTTTGGACTTCAGTGTGTTAATAAAAATTTATTCTCATTCAAATCTGATTACAAGACCAATTCATGAAAAACTCAAATTCAAGCAAATGTGGTATTGTTTTACAGTAAATGTTGATATATTAAACTGCATAATAAATTAATTATTTCAGTTTATGAAATGAAATAATATTATTGTGTAATAAATCATGAAATTTATATTTACTCACACACTATACTAAATGGAGCTTCATTTGAAACTATTTTAGACTGCTGAATACAATGAGAAAATTGATTTTTTGAGACTGTGCATGTTATGCTATTACTTTTTAAGTAACTACTTATTAATTTAGTGACCTTATTTCTATGCTAGACTTGCAAGTCATTTTTAATTCATAATAGTATACCTGAAATAAAATTATTTTTAATTATTTTATTATACCACCTTTAGATATAAAATTACAAGATGTTCATGTTTGAGTTTTGATTCTACAGTGATCCAACACCCATACCTCCATCCGTGCCCATTTCCCATCACCAATGTCCCCACTTCCTCCCCTTTCCCCCAGCCTGCCTACATGGCGAGTTCTGTGTCTCCTTTCTCTTTTCTCTTTCACTTTCTCTATTCTCTCTCTCTCTCTCCTTCTTGCTTCCCTTTTTACACATTGTGGATTGTAGTATATTTTAGGACATGATTGGTTCCCCTAGTTTGATGTACCGCATGACCACAAATGGTCAGGTGACTTGGGCATAGCTGGATGGCAGCTCTTCCGAGTGTGTCTGAGTCTCTGCATAATATGGCAGGTAGCCCTTGGGGTAGTTCGTGACTGGGGCCACTGGGCGTCCAGGACAAGTCAGAGAGGGAAAGGGGAGCCCAGCTCCATCTCACGAATGCCCAGTGACTTCCACCCCCAAGAGCCGCCTACCTGGGCTTGAACTTGGTTGCTTTTGAGGTCCACATCTCTCCTGGATGGAGAGACCTCTGATGTGCTGTGGTGTCTGGACAGTGAAAAAGACGGCTACTATGGTGAGCAAGTCTCATGTGTCTGCTTCTGAGGCCCCACAGAGGTAATGGGCCCACTCCCAAAACCCATCTTTCCTCCCAGAAGCCTCATGGTTAGCTCAGCTATGGGAGAGCCAGATGGTAGTTCTCCCCCTGAAATAAAATTAATTTACCATCAAACAATAGAACAACAAACATCCTAATCCTTTGTGAAAGACAATTGAATATTTCAGTAAAATCTATATTGTCTTTCTAGGCACAGATTATTACCTAAAGACCCATTTGTTCTCCTGTGTGTTCTCAATGTTTCATCAGTAGTGTTTTATGTTAACATCTTAACAAAAACAAGTATATTGGTATCACTGTATCACTGTATCACTGTCTTCCTGTTCGTCATTGATTTGCTCGAGCGGGCACCAGTAACATCTCCATACATCCTGTCTCATGGTAGTAGAGCCCAAGGGCACCTGCTTGCTCCAGGAACATAAAGAGCCTTAAACCATTCCATCAGGTCATGGGAATGAGGTCTATAATTGTTACTGGTATTTGGCATATCAAATATGACATGGGTAGCTTGCCAGGCTCTGCCATGCAGGTGGCATACTCCTGTAGTCACCTCTAAATCCAGCATTTATTGATGAACCTCAGAAAAAAATATAAGGTAAGGGGTTGGAGGCGATAGCACAGCGGGAGGGCTTTTTCCTTGCATGCAGTCAACCTGGGTTCGAACCCCAGCATCCCATATGGTCCCCCAAGCACCTCCAGGAATAATTCCTGAGCGAAGAGTCACGAGTAACCCCTAAGCATTTCTGGGTGTGACCCAAAAAACACACACACACAGAGAAAAAAAAAAGAATGTAAGGTTCAAAACCATGGGGCTGGAGTGATAGCACAGCAGGTAGGGCATTTGCCTTGCACGTGGATGATCCAGTTTGATCCCATTATCCCATATGATCCCCCAAGCACTGCCAGGAGTAATCCCTGAGCATCACCGAGTGTGACCAAAAAGTACAATTAAAACTTGCAATATGAGTGTAGATGTCTTTTAAAATAACTTTCTGTGGTCTGGAGCGATAGTCCAGCGGGTAGGGCATTTGCCTTATAAGCAGTTAACCCAGGTTCAATTCCTTAGTTTCCCATATGGCTCCCCAAGCACTGCCATGAGTAATTCCTGAGTGCAGAGCCAGGAGTAGCCCTTGAGCATTGCTGGATATGACCCAAGAAGCAAGCAAGCAATTAATTAATTGATTGGTTAATTAATTAACATTCTGCTCTAGGACTGACCGCACAGACAGTGTAAGAAAGCACTTGCCTTATACACATGGCCAAGCTGGGTTCAGTCCTGGCACCAGGATTGAGCTCTACCGGGAGTGATCCCTCGCACAGAGTCAGGCGTAATCCCTGAGCATAGCTGGGCATGGTTCAATCCTCCTCCTTCTTGCCAACCCCTCCCCCGCCACTTCCCCAAACACCAAAGACCTTTTTATTTATTCCTTTATTGTTTAGTGCCACACCCACCCAGCATAAGGCTTATTTCTGACTCAGTGTTAAGGGTCAAAGTAATATAGACATTAATTCAACATTATCACAAATGTTGTACAATTCCTTCCATACCAGACATCATGTTGCTTGAAAAATGAAATAAGAACATGTATTGTCTTCTAAAAAGTTAAACTGAACAGGACTTTACACTAATGTACAAATATCAGTTCTGTTACTAATCAACTATTATTTTGGATAATGATATAATTTACAAGGTTTGATAATAATATAAAAGGTAAAATTTGAATATCAATAAGTAATTTTATTAAAAAAAAATAGCCTAGCTTTTTACCAACTAAACAGCTAAGGCCTTTTTAATCAATACAATTTTGTTTGTTTTTTATTTTTTATCTTATTATTATTATTATTATTTTGCTTTTTTGGGTCATACCTGGCAGTGCTCAGTGGTTTCTTCTGGCTCTGCACTCAGGAATTACTCCTGATGGTGCTCGGGGACCATATGGGATGCCGGGGATCGAACCCGAGCCAGCACAGGCTGGCCACGTGCAAGGCAAATGCTCTACCTGCTGAACTATCGCTCCTGCCCCACAATTTTGCTTTTAAAATCAGTTTTGCCTTTATTTTATGTCTTTACATACAATCAATAACACCAATTGTTTTGCTTCTCTCTGTTCTGTTTTGGAAACATGTGTGGGTGGGTGGAAGAGAGACCAGTATGGATGTTGTGCTTGGGAGTAATTCCAACCATTGCTTGGGAACCATGTAGTACCAGGAATAGAATATGGGCCTCCTGCATGCAAAGCATCAACGGTTTGACTCTGTCTCCATACAATGTCAATATTTGTCAGTAAGACATATCACACCTACCTTTAGGAATTATCTCTACTTATAGGTAAGTCTGCTAATGTTCTGTGATGTATGGTTTGCTCTCTCTCTTTATATATATAAATTTACTCTGTAATACAAATACAGACATATTGATATTGGCTTGAACAAAATAGAACTTTTTGTAGAAAAGAAGTTAGATAGTACATGTGTGGAATGCTTAACATAAGTTATGAGAGCTCATGACCCTCATTCCATGCTCTCATAACCATGGTTGTGTATGGCTTTGAGGTATCCAGCACTTCTAGGGCTGAGAAGATTGGTATCATTGGGCCAATTACCAAGTTAGTCAGGTCTATTTTCTGGACCAAAATCCTGGGAGTATCCTTTAACACTCAAACATTTCTATAGAGACCCCACCTCCCCACAAAAAAAGAGGAAGCTCTTAGTAATTTCTGAGAAAATTGGAAAATATATTTCTATGATGGCAATTTCTTTATTAATGCTTCATATTTGGCTTGAGAACCTAATATAACTGCCTAAGCTATTATATTTTCAATCCATCAGTGGTGAAAATTAGAAGTAATTTAATACTAATCACATTGAATTACTTTCTTGATATTAAAATGTGTCATTTAGATTCCACATTATCTTTAGCAGTTACAAAAACAGAACTAATTGCCATTCTGAGCAAAATATAATTTTCCTTTAGAAAAAATTCCTAGTAACATATCCATTTTCTTAACTAGATATCTATACCTTTTCCATTACCTACATTGAGTTTGCAGCTAATTTCATGAATCTAAAGTCACTGTCATACATAATTGTCATACATAATTGGTTGTTAAATATAAAATATTTTGATTGCTTTATTTTTATGAATTTTATGTGCAGAAAAAATACTAAATAGTATAAGTAGCAACCTCTGAAAGAAAACCAGAAATTCAATAAATTCTCAATGTTTCAAATTGAGAATATTTGGATACTGTCATAAATGAAATTTGCACATTTTTATTGCCAATTATTTTAAATTTAGTGACAATTCAGGGAAAATTATTTCATTTGGAATCCATAATATCAATATCATCAAAGTTCATTTTGAAATTCATAATAAAATCAATTGTGTGTATCAGAATGTTTCTATAAGTTTAATAGAATGAAAAGGGGATAGCAGTTCTATAAAATTCTGAAGTTTTAGTCTATACAGTTGTAAACAATAGATAACACATCACTTATTACATATGGCACAAGATTTACAGTGTTTGTGTGCTAGTATCATGTAATCCTTTAAAATTAATTATTTAATCTGTTCTCAAACTGGGGAATATGAACTTCTTAAAATATATCCATGGTTTTCTTACTTTGTTTTTATTTTGATTCAACCTGTAGGACCAATGAAGGGCACTTATTCCAATAAATTTATCATTTGGACAGGTTGGGTCCTCTAGATGACATATATTCTCAAAGCTGTCTGTTGTATATGAGAGTTCTCTGTAAAGCTTTTAGTAATTGCCCTAACTGAAGTTTTCCATACTCCTTTCACAAGTTGAATGGCAATTTACTGGTTTTTAGGTATGGGAATATCACTGAATAGCATTCATTACTGTCATATGTTTCACTCTGCCAACTTTATATTGTGTTTTCTTGATTGTATAAACTTTGTTTTGACCAAATAATCGACATGTTAAAAGTAACATATACTTTCTTTCTGTAAATAATTAAGCCTGTTATGCTTTACTTTTCTGGGGCAAACCATTGAGAAAGAAGGCTTAAGACACAATTTATGATATATTGTAAAAGTAATATCTGAAACAGTTAAGTTGATAATAAGTAAATTTTAATCAGTCACACATAAACAGTGCATACATTAATCATGTAGAAACAAACTGAAATATTAATTATGTCAAGATTTATAGGAACATTTAATAACTTTCTATGAAACATCTAAATATGCTATTACATTTTTTGTTTGGGGGCCACATTCACCAATTCTCAGGGATTTACTCATGGCTCTGTGCTCAGGGATTGTTCCTGGTGGAACTCAGAGCCATATGTGGTGAAGAAAAGTTAAATCTGGTTGCCACATACAACCAAGTGTCCTGCCCAGTGTATTATCGCTTTAGATTTTAACCTTTATAATAATATGTCAGGTATACTTTCTAATGAACTCATGGATGCAACTTAATTTGGTCAAGTATTTAGAACTAGTTAAAGTTTTCTAGTAAGGTCTATAATAAACTTATATTAACCACATAGAATGACAGATCCAAGAATCCTTGATTAACTACAGTAGCTATTAACACAAATAATTTTGAGTGTTCCAAGAAGAAATGTGTTAAGTGTTTCACCTAAGTATCAGTATTCCTTGTATTCAATAGTATTCTACTTGCAAGATCTTACTATGCACACATGGAATTCTAGACTCCTGCTTATGGCAGTGTGTTGAAAGAGAATATTTTTAAGAGTCAAGGATTTTTCCTGTACTTCTAAATCACTAAAGTAATGGCTATGAAAATTGAATCAATTCACAAGGCTACCATAGATAATGGAAAGCTATCTCCTAAAAGTAAAATGCTTGCAAAATTTGTTTTTTCTGTTGACAATTAATAGCAAGACCAAGTTGGTCAGCTGAGAATGACTTGATGTGTTCTCTAGATCCATTAAAACTGCTTGAGAGGTCTAGTCAATAAATCACTGTCACTGTTTCCCTGTTCATCATCGATTGGTTCCAGAGGGCACCAGTAACATTTCCATATGTCCTGTCTCAGGCTAGTAGAGCCCAAGAACACAAGCTTGCTCCAGGAACATAAAGAGCCTCAAACCATTCCATCAGGTCATGGGAATGAGGTCTAAAATTGTTACTGGTATTTGGCATATCAAATATGACATGGGTAGCTTGCCAGGCTCTGCCGTGCGGGTAGCATACTCTTGTAGTCATCTCTAAATCCAGCGTTTATTGATGAACCGTGTGGCGCAAGCAGCCGAGTCAATAAATATAAGTATATTAATACTATATTGCTGATGATTTTCTCTCTCTCACAAAAGAGAAAATTGGTTTGTAGAAAACCACTTTGTAACATTAGACCCACTTTATACACACATCACTGCATTAAGGCATTCATTGTATCTAACACCTCCTTTTCTACCACTCTTCAATATATCACTATATGAAATATACATTTCTATATAAGTATCTATATACATATATTTGGGTTTATATATGCATATATTTGGAGATATATCCAAATATATATATATTCCAAAATATATTTATAGATATATGACTATATATCTATAGATATCAAGATATATATATATATATATATCCAAATCAGAAGTAATCCCTGAGCATCAACAGGTGTGGATTAACATTCCCCAAAAAAGAAAAATACAATAAACAAAATTTTTCAATAATGTTATTATATGAATTTCAAAGTAAATTTCAGGATAGTGAATGCATCATTAAAGAAAACAGAATCAAAATATATTTAAAGGTGACTTTAAGATATGAAGCATCAATTCAAAGATGGGAAAAGTATATTTTATGATATGTATACATGAAAATCAAAATCTAATATAAATGATAGAGTAGGTCCAAAATGTAATGAGACATGAGACAGGAGACATGAGACAAATGAAAGAGCTGATCAAGGTGAGCACATGACTCTCAGACAGAAATTCATGCAGAGAGCTTCATTAACAATGACTCCAGGAAAATAGTAAAACTGTCCTATCTAAATTCAGGAAAGGAAGTTGACTACTTTGTTATTAAATAGCCAATCATTTAATATTTTTCAAAGTCACATTGGACCCTCTAGCCACCACATATTTAGTCATATTTTATTTTTTCCAGAGAGTATAATCAAAATGTGAAAGTTAAAGTATGTAACTTGATAAATGTTTAAATAAATGGTTGATTGAAGTCCAGGCTAGTAATCACATTAGATTCACTTTGAGTATTTAGTCATGTCAGGAACAAGGGCAAAATATAAAATAATCACATTGTACATCACAAAAAATATATAGTTGCAATTTGCTATACTCAATTTTTTAATGATTATCTATGTCAAGCCACCAAGTTATATATGGTCAAATAAGTATTAGAATTATATAGTAAATAACATTCAGTGTATTGCAAAATTAAATAATTAAACAAATTCATGATATTTATAATATAAAAGTATATAAATCAGTTGAATACTCTTAAATATTAAGCTTTAAATTAATTAAATTCCAGATTGTAAAATAACAAGTATTCTAATAGCTCATTACTCCTTGCTATGTTAAATATTTTGATTTTTCTTCAGATAGATATAACTGTACATATTTAATTGCAAAACTTAAGCTGGCAATTCACAGTTTTCTGAGAAAATTATGTCAGTATTTCTGTGATTTAGAAAGATAGACCTGGGGCTGGAGCAATAGGACAGTGGATAATGCATTTGCCTTGCATGCGGCCGAACCAAGTTTGATCCCCAGCGTCCCAAATAGTCCCCAAAGCACTGCCAGGAGTAATTCTTGAGCGAAAGAGCCAGCAGTAACTCCTGAGCATTGCTGGGTGTGACCCAAAAAAAAAAAAAGAGAGAGAAAGACAGACCATGTACCTAAAAACATTTTAATCAGTAATATATTTATAATATGGCATCACATTTCCTAAAACATCACTTCAGCACTTGAATTCAATTATTCATCGATTTGCTCGAACGGGCACCAGTAACATTTCCATTTGACCCTATCACGTGCCAATGTAGTCCAATGGCATCTGGTTGCTTCAGGAATATGAAGAGCCTCAAACCGCTCTTCAGGGTCTTGACGAAGAAGTCTGACATATTGTAGGTGGGTGGCCAAGTGATCTATTGACATCCCGTGGGATCCAATCGGTAATGGCTCTAGTCCAGAGGTTATCTACAAATTGCATTACATATCCAGCCCATCTGATTTTCGATACCTTGGCAAACGAGACAGCGTCCCTGATTCTGGAATAGCAATGGAGGTCAGAACTCCAGAGTCCTTCTCTCACTTGAGTGAAGTGTGATATCCCAAGCATAGTTCTTTGGATTCCTCTCTGGGAGACCCAAATAGCATTCTCATCCTGCTTTAGTAGAGCTCAGGTCTCTGAGGCATATGTTAATGCAGAACATTAGATGAAGGACAACCATGCGAGCAAGCTGGCTTCCGAAAAGGATTCAGCACAATCAACCATATCCACAAGGTAACCAAGCTCATTGAGGTTTGAAGGGAGTTCAAGATGCCGCTCTGACTCATGCTCATTGATTTAAAGAAAGCCTTTGATTCAGTGGAGACTGAAGCAGTCATAGAAGCCCTAGCCAAACAGGGTGTTCAAACCCAATACATCAATATCCTTCGGTGTGCTGTATTATGGATTCACCAGCAGGATCTCACCATTCTACAAGGAAGTGATCATTGATGTCAAAAGAGGGGGTTCTGCAGGGTGATACCATTTTACCAAAACTCTTCAGAGCCACCCTTGAAAACATCATGCAACAATTAGAATGGGAAGGAATGGGAGTGAATATAGATGGTCGGCAACTACACCACCTCCATTTTGCTGATGACATTGTTCTAATAACACCAAACATTAGCCAAGCGGCACAAATGCTGGCTGACTTCGACCGAGAATGTGGAAAGATAGGTTTACAGCTGAATCTAAAGAAAACTATGTTCATGAAAAATGAACTAGTTCCAGAAGCCCCATTCACTCTCAATGGGACAGACATCTCTGAATGCCGCAGTTATGTGTACCTAGGGGCGAGAAGTCAACATGATGAACGACCTAAAACCTGAGCTGCGCAGGAGGAAGAGAGCTGCATGGAATGCCTTCAAAAGCATTGAAGAAATAGCTAAAAGGACAAAAGATCCTTCAACTCCGGGCACATCTCTTCTTCCTTAAACATAATATATATATACATATATATGTTTATATATTTATCATATATATGATAAAACTATAAAAATTTATTCAATTATGCTACAATCCTCTTTAAAAAAACAAATTGACATAATTGTCTATTTTATGTCAGAATTCAAATTGTCGTCATTTTAGTTTTTGTGTTTTATTTTGTAAAGAAAGCTATTCTTATTCCTTTAAGTAATAGTACATATAGTGTTATGCCTATCCATGAAAATATGTAGCCAACACAATATTATAAATAAATGTTTCAAAAAATTCTTTTCACGTTCACTAGAAGGTCTGATGCTGGCAATTTTGTCATTATTTCATTCTCCATCACTGGTATCTCCTAAGTGGTATCTCATTGTTGTCAGTACACTAGTAAACATTACATCTACTATCATTCTCTTCTGATAGTAATTTTCTCTAATTTCAGCATGATGAGGTAAATTTTTATAAGGCGTAGTAATTTTAAGACTTGATCACTTGATCACTTGAATCCCGTTACTCATCGATTTGCTCGAGCGGGCGCCAGTAACATTTCCATTGGACCCTATCACGTGCCAATGTAAGCCCAATGGCATCTGGTTGATTCAGGAATATGAAGAGCCTCAAACCGTTCCTTCAGGGTCTTAACAAGGAAGTCTGACCATCTTGTAGGTGGGCGGCCACGTGATCTTTTGACATCCCGTGGGATCCAGTCGGTAACGGCTCTAGTCCAGCGGTTGTCTCCAAATCGCATTACATGTCCAGCCCATCTGATTTTCGATGCCTTGGCAAACAAGACAGCATCCCTGATTCTGGAATAGCGACGGAGGTCAGAACTCCGATTCCTTCTCTCACTTGAGTGAGACGTGATATTCCAAGCATAGCTCTTTCGATGCCTCTGGGAGACCCGAATAGCATTCTCATCCTGCTTTCGTAGGGCCCAGGTCTCTGAGGCGTATGTTAATGCAGGGAGAACGGTGGAGTCGAAGAGATGTGCCCGGAGCCGGAGGTTCTTTGTCCTTTAGCTATTTCTTTGATGCCTTTGAAGGCATTCCATGCCGCTCTCTTCCTCCTGCGCAGCTCAGGTTTTAGGTCATAAATATTTTGAAGATGATATATTGCTCTTCAACTCATATTCTATTGGTAATTTATTTTATTCTTTTTTTAGGAACATACTTGGCATTTTCCCTTTCCCCCCTTTCCCCTTCTCCTTCTTTTGGGTAGGACTCAGGGGAGTTCCTCTCTTTTTGGTGGGAGACTTGGGCTCTCTTTTGCATGGTCTAAGTTCGGACCAGAGTTAGAGCTCTTTCATTATATTGGACTGCAGTGGTAGAGCTTTTGAACCGTTAAAAGCCTTTTTGGAACTGTGTCAGACTCATGAGTTTTCATCCATTCCCCTGTCAGCATCGGAGGTAGAAAAGAACTTCTGTCCTGATACTGTCGGGGAAGCCAGCAGGTCATCAGAGCTCTACCCAGCAGAAGACGTGATCGCAAGCCTGGTGGTTCATCAACAAATGCACGAGATTAGAGGTGACTACAAGAGCATCCCACGTGCACAGAAGAGCCTAGGAAGCTACCTGTGTCATATTTAATATGCCAAATACCAGTAACAATTATAGACCTCATTCCCATGACCTGATGGAATGGCTTGAGGCTCTTTATGTTCCTGGAGTGAGCAGATAGCCTCGGGCTACACTAACATGCAACAGGGACATATGGAGATGTTACTGGTGCCCACTCGAGCAAATCGATGATCAATGTGAAGACAAGTGAAGTGATGCTTGGCAGAGGTCAGGAGACTGTCCTGGTTATATTCAGGGGATTATTCATGGTGCCAGGGTATTGCAGGGCACCTAAAAAACCTAGGCCTCTGCATCTGCCCTGGATTGCCTCCTGCAGGTCACTTCATAAAAAGGGGGTAGTCTAAATGTGGCAGTCTTATCTGACCATATATTCTATACTGCTATAAATATTCTCTCATGCTACCACAATCATCGTGGGACTAGCTAGATCTTACCAGCATATTTGCCTGGCCACGTTGGAGCTCTAAGTAATTAGACTAGAGAGAAATGCTGTTTGCCTCCAAGCAAGCAAGCATGGCTCCCTGATAACTCAAAGGCAACTAAAATACAAAACTACTGTGAAGTAGACGAGACTCTTGTGAAGGATTGGAGAAATATTTAACTGGCATTAGGAGAGTCTTGGGTACAGAGACATGCCATCTCAGAACCCCCTTCTCTACCCTATAAAGGCATTTCCAGGCAGATCTTGGCTCAAGACATTATGTGAGGTGCTAGGAGAAATTACCTGAGGGCATTTGACCCTTCCTGACAGGGGAAGTTATATTTAGCTTATAGCTCCTCCCAGCTCTGCTACGGGGCTTTGAATTAGCTCTTGTAAACAGCCAGATGGTCTTCTGAAGTTGCTACATTTCTATTGAGCTGTTTTCCTGTTTTCATCTCTAGATAGCCCGCCCCAAAATGGGCAGGGCTGGGGAGTTTTGGCGGATTTCTAGCTATAAAATAAGCTGCAAAAAGAAAGAAGCCCCTTCTTTTTTTCCCTTTTGCCATTTCGGCTTCCCTTGGCGTTTTGCTTCTCCGACCTCTACATTCTCTGTTGGGCCTCAACATGTGGTGGCAGCCATCTTGGCCTACACCTGGCTGGGGCCTAGCTGGGAACCCACAGTCCTGAGGTTTTCCCTGCTCTTGGATTGTATATTGGAACCTGTGTTAGTAAAGTTCTTTTAAAACTGCATCGGATTCTTGAGTTTTCATCCATACCTCACTGGCTTCGGAGGTAGACGGGAACTCGCTTCCTGGCACTGTCGGGGACCCCAGTGGAGTCCCCAACACCAGGGATCAAATCTGGTCTCACTGCATGCAAAACAATCATTAATCCCTTATTTCCTGAACTTTCTCTATGCCCCCATGCTATATAATCTAAAACCCCAGTGAAAATATACAAGTTCTAATTTGTCAGCATTTTCATCAATATGTAAATCATTTTAAAGAAGTTAGAAAGCATATATTAATTATATATGAAAATATATCTCTGCTACTAGTGATAGTATATCAGGAAAAGCATTTGCCTTCCATGTGGTTGAACTGGACCAATTCCTAGCACCCTACTTAGTTTCCTGTGCCCTGTTGAATGTGTCTTAAATATAATCAACTAATACTTTATTAGAGTCGAGAATGCAAAGTTTATCTTTTCCGTAGTATATATTTAGATTATGAATAAAACTGCATAAAATTTAACAGAAGAAAAACAGACAGGCATACGTATTCTATGTGATATGGCATTACCTTCTCTTGGGGCTCAGAAGACTACATGATGTGTGAAGCTCAAACCCAGATCTGCAGGCATGCATGGCAAATGAACCTGCTACCTCCTATGCTATGACTGAAGAAGCAATAATTGTTATTTTAAATGTATTGCTAATACATATGATGCTTATATATCAAAAAACCATTTTTGTTACACCCCCAAAAAAAAAATAAAGACCTATTGGAAAGTATGCAGGAATTTGAAGGAAATTTAATACATACATAATTTATTTGTATTTAATGTAAAATTTCCACATGTATCTACAATGTGAAATCCTAATTGTTGCTATTGCACTATTAATATAATATTCCATTCAATGTAGGAAACTGAATGCACATTTTCTCTATCTACTGAGTCAGTTTGAAACGATTCTTTCATGAAACAATATAAACAAAAACTTTAGGAAAAATATGTGGAGAAATATATAATGAAAAATACATGATACTGCTTTTTCTTCTCACCTTTCAAAAATTGATAACTATTTGGAGATATTTGTAGCATCACACTTGGGTAAAATTAATTCTAGAGAATGCTGAAAATATGAAAGACTGTAATTCAAACTCTTGTACAAAACCATTAAAGATTTTTTTCTGTCTCCCATTTCTTCAGAATATTTTATGGAGCTAAGTAGTTTATTTTAAGCACTTTAAGTTATTAGTTTCCATAGTAAGTTACTAGAAAAAAATTATATCTGACAAGCCTTGGTGACTTATTTTTTATTAACTTTTATGATTTTTACTGAACTGTTGATTTTTGTGTTATCATCTATTGTTCACCTAACTCAATATGTACATATGTTAATCAGCATATACATTTAACTAACATATATATAAAAATTGAATATATTTTTAATCAATGACACTTAATTTTAAATGCATATTTCAGTTATACTAAGTAGAGAAGTAGCACTTAAGACTATATTATGACATGTAAGGAAAACTAAAATATTTAAATCTAAATTAAAATCAAATCATTTCTATCCTTATTCTTCTTAACAACAGTTCATATGTCTTCTTTCTCTTCTTTTTCTTTATCTCTTCTTTATCTTTTTTCTCTCAAGCACTTGAACATAAGTACAGGCACAGCACATACACGTATTATGCATAGTTCAACGATGTGGTCATGTAAAAAGGAAGGATAAATGCCATCTCAAATAAGTGGCTCAAATGAATTCATGAGAGGCCCAAAGCCTTGTCTTTTACATTGTGCTTCTGATCATGTCTGTTTGATTAATAATAAATCACTGGCAAACACTACTTATTTTTTCAGTTTAAAAGTATCAAAAATATTCAATGTCATATAAACTATAAAACAAATCAATGTTTAGATAAAAAGAAATTAAACAATCCATCGTGAAGCTATACAATTAATTGTGTTTCATAAATAAAGAAGGTAAAATAAAATATATTTGCTTTTGTCAGCATTTTTAAAATACTGAAATTTCCAATAAGCAAAGCTATTTCATTATAATTAAATTAAATTTAGTGTAGTTGCTATACTGTAATTTCCTGTGGTATAAATACCTCTTTATAAGATGCTACCTTATAATGAGAAGAATTATTCTTCTTACAGATTTTGGAATGAGCTGAAATAGAAACCAAGGTTTTTCAACATTTTTTTTAGTTTTTTATTGTTAGATATTATATAAGCCTTTCTATATTTTCAAAATTTCTTTAAGCAATTTACTTGAAATAGCAAATGCAGTAGCTAATAAGCAAATAAAATACACTTATATTTTCTAGAGACCTATATAGGAAAAATGGATGGGATTGTATCTTTTTCCAGGGGCATTAGACTTTTAAATGATTCTTCTTAGCATATAAATAAATGTATGTATGTTTTATTTCTCAAATGAAAGAACAGCTCACTTAAAATTAAAACAATAAAATTTTAAAATGTTTACCTAAAACTAGGTTTATTAAAAATTTACTAAATAAGTGTATTTAAAAAGTGAATTTAAAAGTTTATTAAAAATATTCTATAAACATATATAATATTCACATTATTCTTGAATATTATATAAATATGATATTATTCTGACAATTATAATGCATCACTTAAGATTCACTTATTGGCTTCTTTCAATATATTGAAATATTCTCATTATCCTTAAATAACATAGCTGATAAGTGTCTTGAAGGAAATACAAAAAATAGAAGAAATTAGTATTAAATCACAGACTCATTTGAATGGGTATCTTAATATAGGCTTTAACATTGTTACAGTATATTTATCTTCTATATCCATCAGGAGCAGTTGAAATTTGTTAATTTTGTTTAGTTCTCAATATTTCCTTTATGTCAAATAAATTTCAATATGTCACAGAAATGAAAATAATAACTTACTTTCAAATACTTAAAAATGTCCTAATTTAAAAATAATAGGAAGTGATCACAAGAAGAAAACAGCCAACCCCATCAAATATGGGGAGAAGAAATGAACAGAAACTTCGACAAGGAGAAAATTAGAACGGCCAAAAGACATACGAAAAATGCTCATCATCATTAGTCATCATATAGATTCAAATCAAAACAACAATGAGCTATAATCTCACACCACAGAGACTGGCACATATTCTGAAGAGCAAGAACAAAAAGTGTCTTCCCGTTCATCATAGATTTGCTCGAGCGGGCACCAGTAACATCTCCATATGACCTGTCTCAAGCAAGTAGAGCCCAAGGGCACCTACTTGCTCCAGGAACATAAAGAGCCTCAAACCATTCCATCAGGTCATGGGAATGAGGTCTATAATTGTTACTGCTATTTGGCATATCAAATACGACACAGGTAACTTGCCAGGCTCTGCCATGCGGGTAGCATATTACCAATATCCAAGGTCAGACAAAATGTGGATCAGGAGGTCTTTTCAAAAGTGGAATCTACCACAAGTAGGGAGTCAGAGACTAGGTGGGACAGAGAAGGGAACCATATGCTAACAATTGTAAGTGATAATACCAGCCTAGAACTGAGTATTGAATACAGGCAAAAAGATACAAATGATAACCTCTAATTGCTTGTATCACAATCCACAGTGTGTAAGATAAGAAAGAAAGAGAAAGAGAAAGAGAAAGAGAAAGAGAAAGAGAAAGAGAAAGAGAAAGAGAAAGAGAAAGAGAAAGAGAAAGAGAAAGAGAAAAGAGATAAAGAACTCTCCATAGAGGCAGCCTAGGGGAGGGAATTCGGGACATTGGTTGGAAATGGGCACTGGTAAAGGGATTGGTGCTGTATCAAAATCTGGACATGAACATCTTTGCAATTGCACATCTCATGGTGGTATAATAAAATATTTTTTAAAAATTGAATTATTACAAAAAAGTAGTAATTCCTGTGCTGAGAGCCAGGAGTAACCCCTGAACATCCTTGTATGTGACCCAAAAATCAAAAAAAGACAGTGATGAATCTATTCCTTGTCTTCAGTCGCAGATTGCTAAAGCTTATCACAGTAGGGTGAGTATTATTCCATGTGTATCATAGACCCAAGATTCCAGAGCAACCCTGGAAAGGCAGAAAAGGAGACCAACTAAGTTCTTGTTGTGTTTATTACTATTTCTGTGTTATTTTTACTAAATAATGAAGGTTGGGAATGTAGTCAGCGGGACAGTGCTGTAGGCCAGACAGTTGCCTTGCATGCAACCAAATACATTTTGAAACTTGGCATCATGTACGCCCCCAAGCCACAGCCAGGAGTGACCTCAGTGCACAAAACAGGCATCAACCTGAATAATATTGGGTGGCAAAAAACAAAAGAAAGGGAATGCACATATGAACTTCATGAAAATAAGATATCTTTATAACTAAAAAATACAGTTATTAGCAGTATCTTTATATGTGAAGCAGTAATCATAGATGTTTTCAACTGTAATCCAGTACCACAGGTTTCCTACTAGGCTCTCTTAACCTTCAGTCTTATCCTAAACCTCCTGATCCAACAGTGACATGACCCTTCCTCTGACCTCCACATACTTATTTTTCAATCCCATTTTGCATTTCAGTAATTTCAGAATTGTTAATTCTTATCCTTATGAAAAACAGCTTTGCCAGCTAGAGATCAATGTTTAAGTGAAATTATTTTGTCTTTAGTTTAGAATTTTCTGTCAAAACATGATTTTCCAAGGGCACTCAAGTCAGCACATTTTTAACATCAACCTTCCCAAAGCATATGATGTACAACGTAATAGAGTTAAATGTTTTTGTCATTTTTACATTTCATCCTGCAATCCTGTGACCTTGTTTTTTTTAATTTGCATACATTAAGGTTTTGGATTTGTGTTGTAAATTTTTATGGATTTTGACAAATGCACAGCATAATTTATTATTTGTTGCAACTATGGCTGCGATGACACTCTGGTATTTTTACTTCTCTAAACCTTTTCTGGTGGGCTGTGGATATGATTCAGCTGTAAAGTTCTTGCCTTGCATATGAAAAGATGAGTTTGCCTACAAACATAACCTCTCCTCTGAGGAATAAATAAGCACATCTTTCCCTGTTATTCCTCTGGTCAGTAATACTTTCTCAAACTGGCAACTGAATCTGTTTTCTATTCTTATACTTTACATTGTTTAATTTAGTGACAGTTCTGTACATAGATCTCTAGGTTCACTTTCTTTTTGCTTAACAAGATTCATTTTAGGTTCCTTACTATTGTTATATGGATTTATACTTCTTTTCTTTTTCATGACTGATCAATATTTTATTATATAAATCTACATTTTAGTGTTATTTTTATTTTTCAATCCTTCCACCAATTGAAGGGGCTTCTTGTGTGCATGCAGTTTTGTTAATAATAGATGCAGCTGCTAGATATATTTATTGATAGAAACAAGAAGAGTTATTTTACTCATGATTTTCTTGAAAGCAAGGGGATTTTTTAAGTTAATTTTTAAAAGCATATACTAGGTCATTGGTAAGGTTGTATATTTCTCTCTCTGTGTGTGTGTGTATGTGTGTGTGTGTGTGTGTGTGTTTTGGCTCCCAGATTTGGGCCACTATCAGTAAGGGTAAGCTCCTTTGGGGTCATTCAGAAGCACTGCAGGCACAGACACTACCACTTGAGCTGTTTCTCTGGCTCTGCTAATTGTATATTTTGCTACTATAGTTACTAATACTTTTTTTTTTGGTTTTTGGGTCACACCCGGCGATGCTCAGGGGTTAATCCTGGCTCTGCACTCAGGAATTACTCCTGGCGGTGCTCGGGGACCATATGGGATGCCAGGGATCGAACCCGGTCGGCATGGGCGATTTAAGCTTCAGCCTTTTTCTTCTCCCTTTATCACTGTCACTGTACCACTATCTTCCTGTTCATCATCGATTGGCTCAAGAGGGCACCAGTAACATCTCCATATGTCCTGCCTCATGCTACTAGACCCCAAGGGCACCTGCTTGCTCCAGGAACATAAAGAGTCTCAAACCATTCCATCAGGTCATGGGAATGAGGTCTAAAAGTGTTACTGGTATCTGGCATATCAAATACGACACGGGTAGCTTGCCAGGCTCTGCCGTGTGGGTAGCATACTCTTGTAGTCATCTTTAAATCCAGAATTTATTGATGAACCACGCGGTCCTGTGAGCTGGGCTATGATAGGCTGGTCTGCTGGGTGGAGTTCTGATGAGGGGGAAGTCTGGATGTGGAAAACGGAGGCCCTCATGGAGTGGGGGGGTCATCTGGCTTGTTGCAAGGCTCTGCTGGGGTGGCGGGCCAGGGCTAGACCCGCCATCCCTCCTGGGCACCTCGTGAACGGCTGGGCACAGGGAGAGCCAGTAGAAGCTCTGCCCCATGCCTGTGAGTCTCTTTATCATTGATTGGCATTTCCGGTTATTCCACACCTTTACATCAATATAATTATAGATTTTTGTTAAGGCATTGGATGTGTGCAGCATTCAACTGTAGTTTTCTTTCATTTTTATATAGCTGGGAAGTGAAACTTCACTCAGACATGTGAGACATTTGCTCTATCTTGTGCCATATCTCAGGCCTCTTTATTATTGCTCGAATGTGAAATTCCCTGACCAATCATGGGTTTGGGCATCTTCTGTTCTATCCATTGGATTTAACTCTATCATCTTCTAGAAGCAGTCCAAGAAAATTTTAGATCATTTATAATGGCTTGTGTTTTTGCTTCTTTGTAAAATTTCCTTTCATACGACATGTACATAGATATAGCAAAATATAATTTGTCAATCATAATTTGTAAGATAGTTTTAGAGTAGGCTGTCACTTCATTCTCTTTTCCCATGTGGAAGTCCTTACTACCAATAAGGTGACTAATTATGATTAATTAATCACCTTATAATTAGTATATCAATCCATTGATATCATGACCATACATGGTAGTATATCTTTTCACCAAAGCATTCTTTCCCAAAGTTATAAATATTTTATAAATTATTTTTGGATGTATGTTTATACTTAACAGTTACATATGCAATACATTTGGAATTCACTCTTGAATTTTGAGTTATTTTCAGTATCATATTTGTTAATGTTAAATAGTTCATTAAACCAATTTAAGACAATTAAGGATTCTTGTTGTGCTTAAAAGGAAAACAAAACGCATTAATGTTTGGCTTTTGATATACTCTGTAATTGCATGTATTTTCACTATACAAAAATTTATATATTAATTTGATTATCGTAATTCTCAGTCCCTATTCTTTTTAGGCTTTCTGCTGAGACAAAAGGTGTTAGGGTAACAGAGAAACTGAGAAGGTTGAAGAAAGGTAGAAGAATAATATGATGAGAAGATGTTTATATGATAATAAGTTAATTAGTATAATAGCTGAGTTATAGCACCTATATTTGGAATATTTAAAGAAAATCGGTACCCAAAATGTGAAACTGTATAGATATCTGCTGAAACCCATCTGCCCAATAAAAGCATATTAATGTAAGGAAATCTGATACATCAGCAAAAGTGAATAAAAAAATGTCAGTGATACAATGAATGGTGGATCTCTTTGAAACAGCTGCTCCACGTAATTATTCTTGTTGACACCATTATAATTATCCAATAGATTTCCTAATACTATGGTCATTTAACATCTTGTCTGTGTTCTTAATAGTTATATTTACATTCTAATTTAGCTTGGAGATATTTTATGATTTAATTCTTCATTAGTGGTAAAATATATTATTATTGATGAGCACACTTTTAAGAGAGGTTTTCATGGAATTTTTTTCATGGATACACTAAGACAGTAAGACTACCTGTCCTTAAGAGAATTCCCTCTTTAGGATTCTGATTACAATGATTAGTTCTTCCTATTCCAATAAAAGCATCCTTTATGTCTTGAAATTTAGACAAATGCACATTATTTGCATTGAGAAATATTAAGGTTACTTAAAAATGGAAAAATTAACATAAAAGAAATACAGAAGTGATGTCACCAGAAAAAAAGGTAATAAATTGTTAATAAAGTCCCCTGCTGTCAGAGATTTTATATCCTAACTTCCTTTAAACTTAATTTCAATTGTTCCAATAAGTAAAGAAAATGTTCAACCAATGTAAAAACACAACATAAAATAGATTTAAACTAAAGAAAATTTAACTGTTAATTGATTAAAACTTAAATGACATTTATACCTGAGTAATTACTGCTTTAACATACATTTATGATTAAATAATTAAACCATCAATTCTCTACTGTAATTTCATAAAAACTAAACAGGAGGCTATATATTCTCTTTCTATACATTGAAAAGATGGTAATGCATACTTCCTCTTTTACTACTGGATGTAATAAATCCATTGAAAAACTTTTTTTCACTGACCCCATTTTCCTGGACTGCTTTCTCTACAAATAGCAAAGGTCTAGTTATTATTAGCAGTGCCCAGTAGACATTCAGGTGAAAGAATTATTGAATATGCCATATGTTTTGTTAAGAAAGGGCACTAGAGAAAATGCAACTGAAGGGTTATTATAAAACATATATGTACATATATATATATATATATATATATATACTTTGTTTAAATTTAAATTGCAAGTAATTTCCTCCCTTTGTTTTAATTAGATAATTCCAGGTAAATTTTATGTGTAGAGTACTTCAAATGGTAATGGAACAGTGCAATTTGGCAGCTATTCCTTTTTCAAATAGTCTTCAAAGATATTTTTTGTTGGTCTCTTGAAGTCTTACCAGCTGGGTTGCAATTAAAGAAATGCTATAGAATGTATCACTCTGGGACAGCTGAATTACTGGAAACTTTAGTAGAGTAGGATCAAAGGCTGACAAGGGGCTCTACTTAAAGATAAAGAAAGTACAATAGAGTTGTGAAAAGTTTTATTTGAGATCATTTCCTTATCTATCAAAGACCGAATAAAACTTCTGAAACATCAGCAGTCCAGAGCAATCCACTTTCCTCTAAACTGAGCCTCTATAAGCCAACTGTTCTACTTTAATACTTTCATTTGTTAGGGCAAAAGAAAGAAAAAAGAAGGACTGGTTCATCATATTAGACCAAACATGGGCTCTCATATTTTCCTATAAAGAGATGCATTATTCCCTCAAATATGATTTAATGAGAATGACTATAGTTTAGTGTGAACATATTTATAATTTATACTGAAAATAGTATTAAAACATTCTCTGAAAACAGAAAATAGTTTGAAATACTTGGTATTTTAACAATAGAAAGTATCCTTTTAAATAGAAAGTATTTTGTAAATATAAAAGGATTAAAATAATGCATGGCATTTAACCTTTCAGCTACACAGTCATAACATAAGACAATAATATTTTTCACAGATGGATAGAAATCATTTAGTGACTTTTCAGCTCTCCTTTTATCACTGATTTGTTTTCCAGGAAAGGTGGCAATTCCTTTCAAATAATGGATGGGGAGAGGGAAATGAAGAAGTAGACTAGAGGTAATATAAGGATATTGGTGAATAGTATTTAGTTTTTTGCATAGTAAAGGGCAGTAACTGTACATTAAGACCACATGAATTAAGAGAGTATTGCAAACATGCTACTTTAACTGTGACAATAAAAATAAGATAAAATGAAACCATAGTTATTACTTGGACTACCTTGCCTATTCTTATTTTAGCTATCACCACTTTTTAATCATATAAATCACATCCTATACAAGAGATCATTTAAGCACCCCCATTATTGTAAAGCACAACTTTTAAAATTATCTTCTAACTTCTAACTTGCTGTGGATTCAACTCCTTGCTACTCTGTTAGCAAACTACAGTATAGAAAGAAAATCCCGTACATTTTGCCATTGCATATTCAACACACAATATTCTTTTTTAAGTTCTTGAGTTATTGTTTCAAAACCATCAACCACCAACCTTTAGTTTCAAAGGTCAGTGATAATATTTTACTGAACCAAATATATATTGCTTTCTTATTGCATTTTTATTGTGTAATGCTCTATTGTGTTAGTTTTTTTGACTTTTTCTTCTGTTTCTTTCATCATACATTCTTTTTTATGCTGGAGGAGAAATACTGCAGACTTAGTACTTTTAAAAATAAACAGTTCTAGATTAATGAATTATCAGCTTCAATGTCTGGTAAAGCATCTGTTTCCCACGTTTTACACAAGTACCACGCCACTGTGTTCACATGACAGAGAGAGGAATAAGAGATTCTGAGGTTGATTTTATAAAAGGCGTTGATGACAGCCTAGCTAGCTTGGAATCTTCGTTGTTTAAGTTACTTACAGTTTAAGCTATTTACATGTCTTTAAGCTAGGGTTCATGCTAAAGGTATCTCTTTTATGTAAACATTGATGGAGGATATAGCAGTTGCAGGAGTCATTTTGACTCTGAATTAATAACTTCAAATATTATTATAATATCTATTATGATTTCAATGTTGTCCAGATTCTTTTTTAACACCCACTTGTCCCAGCACAGGACAATTTGCATTTACCGGGAGATCACCACCCTGGCTATATTAAGATCAAAGGAGGGATCATGCTAGTTTGCCCCATGCAGGCAAACATGACCCTTTCAGTAAACAGAGGACAAGACACTTAGAATAACCCTGAATAGAAATAAGAAGGATATTGTAGGTACAATCTAGATAGCATGAAGTCCATGAAATTATGAAGTGATTTTCCCCATGAATATACACCCATTAAGATGTATTTCTTTATACCAGCCCTTTCTTTCTCTCCAGTGTTTTGACATAAGACATAATCTCCGAGGAAGGGACTAGGTCCTGGTATAATCACGTGACCTGAAACAAGTGTGGCACCACACTAATGTGGCACCACCCTATGTCTACACCTAAAAGCTGACTCCTTGATCTTTGTTGGCACTAACCTCCCTGTAAAAGGGACTATGGCCTTGTGTATATAAAGGGGATTGACTTGAGATACAATCATTCACTTTGGTTGGAGAGCAAGGCCCGAGTGCATGGTTAGAGTTCTGACCAAGAACTCTATTATTTCATATTGTAGGAGCAGAGCTTGTTTTATGATTGGTAATTAGTAAAAGCTTTTGGAACTGAGCTGAACTCGTGGTTTGTTCATTAGATGCAGATCCTTGAGATAAAAGGGAACTTGTTCCTTGATATTGTTGGGGACCGCCACAGCCTCTCCTGTTAATGAGGGTTTGGTAAAAACTACTTGGAAGTTCATCTGGCACTAGGTATTTACATTTGAGAAGATTGTACATCACTATACTGTGGTAAGAGTCCTTTTTGGGTGTTCGCATCCTCTTCATTCATTCTTGGGAATTGTATGATTCTCATATGTTGTCAGTTTCTTTTACATTTCTCCATCACTGGGATATAAAATTGTTCAAAATAGTCTCCTCTGAGTCTATTTCTGTGATGGCAGCTGTAGCTTCCTTTTATTTGTGATCATATTTATTAGCTATTTCTCTCTTTCTGCTTCACTAACCAAGCTAAAAGTTTGTCGATATTGTTTGTTTAAAAAAAATAAATAACCTTTTGGTTCCATTGATCTTCTGTATTGACTTTTCCATTTCAATCTCACTTACTTTTACCTGGCCTTTCCACCACCCCCAACCCCACCCCTGATTTTGCTTTTATTTGTACTTCTCTCAGTTCTTATGATGTGAGGTTTTATTGTTGCTGGTTTTTCATATTTCCTGATGTAGCTTGTATTATTATGAACTTCCCTTTTTAGTGCTGCTCAGCCTCATGCACTGATAGCTCTAGTCTTCATTCTTACTTCTTTCAACGATCTCTGTATTTTCCGTTTGTTTTCCTCATCAACCCAAGAATTAGTCAATGAGATACTTTTAGTTTACAAATGTTTAAATTTATTTTTTCTACTACTTTTGCCTTGTGCTTGATTTGTACCATTATTCGCTAGTGATCTGATAACCTCTGGAATGGAAGGGAATAGCATGATAGTTAAAATGTTAACTAATAAAACCCGACAATCACGATGATCATTAAAAGTTGATCCCATTCACTTTAAATTTTCTATAGCATTTTGCCTTGTCTTCCAGTTTTGTGTGTGCCCAAGATTGTGAAATTGGTGTGATAGGTTGCAGACATATTCCTCTCTCTTTATCTGGGCAAAATTGTGCATCTTTTGCTATGTCTTCACAATCACATCTAGTTGTTCCTTGATGTGATTCCTTAGAAAGGGCATACTTACATATTCAATCCTTGTGGTTTAGTCTAATATCCTGTCTTCCTTTGGATGATAAGTTACATTTCTGTGTTTTATCAAACCATGATAGAATTTTAAGCAGTTCACAAAGAAGTTACAACTAATTTAGGGATCTGAGCCTTTTGGTTTATACCTCTCTCTTGAAGCTTCATTTATTCATTCATACATTCATTCATTCAGTCATTCAGTCAGTCAGTCTTTTAGAGTCATACCTGGTAATGCTCAGGGGTAACTCCTGGCATTGGTCATGCCAGATTAGGTCATGACAGATTAGGTCATGCCAATTAGGTCATGCAGAGTAATTCCTGCATTTAGGAATTACTCCTGGAAGTACTCAAGGGACCTAAAGGGATTCCTGGGATCGAACCGGGGGTTGGCTGTGTGCAAGACACTCTACCTGCTGTGCTATTGCTCCAGCCCCTACCTTGATGTTTTAAAACCATATATTTTTATTAATAGGTTTGCTCCACATTCCTTTTAATTGTGCTTCATGGGGTGCATAAGCAAAATAAATTATAGCAAGGGAAAATGTGTATGCCAATGACTATGAAACCTCAGATGTGGAGTATTGTTTTTCAAAAAGAAAAAAGATGAAATTTCATTATATTCATTGATATTTTTCATAGAAGTTTGCACTGAACTTGTTGGAGTTTGGTGTGATCCCCAACAGATATTGGAGTTTAACTGGGTCTCCTGGTGCATTTATGGCAAAGACCATTCCCTTGATAGGTTAACAAAGGAATGGGACCACAGATTAGTTGTCAATTAATGGCCACTTAATTCAAGTGAAGTTGACTAGTTACAGAGACATCATGAAGGATCCGGTGTAGGGGTTACAGATCAGTATTAAACAATTAACAGATGTAAAACGCCTTTCTTCAGGGAACAATCTCTAGAGGATTCACCTAAGATCAGAATTCAGTCCAGGTGCTACAGCACTTGATTTTTTCTAAGAGATCCACCCGAGGGTGGGATTCCATCTATAGGTTTATCATTTTATCATTTACTTTACCTATAAACCATAATCATACTATATGTATTTCTCAATAGTATTTCTAGTCATTTTGTACAAAAACCAGTAAGAAATATAGACATTTATCTAAAACCTGGATAAACTTTACATGGTCTCTCTGGATTCATGGCAAAGAGTGATTATTCCTGGGGACATCTCACTATATATATTCAAGACTATGGTCTCAGAACATGTTAATTGGCACCGAGCGATAGTCCAGGAGGTAGGGCATTTGTCTTGCATGCGCTGGACCCAGGTTTGATCCCTGGTATCCCATATGGTCCCCTGAGCACCAAGAGCAGTTTTTCCTGAGTGCAGAGTCAGGAGTAACCCCTGAACAATGCCAAGTGTGACCCAAAAAAAGCAAAACATGAATGAATGAATGAATGAATGAATGAATGAATGAATGAATGAATAGAATAGATAAAACAAAACAGGTTAGATTTTCCTAACTTGAATAGGGTCTCTACTCACTCTCTTCTTTATGGGTCATGACAATTTTTTATATGATGTGATCTTAATTGATGAAAAAGGGACTCTCATCCATTGTTGGTGGGAGTGCCAATCGGTCCAGCCCTTTTGGAAAACAATATGAACATTCTTCCGAAAACTAGATATTGAGCTCCCACTTGATCCAGCAATAGCACTCCTGGAAATATACCCGAGAGACGCAAAAACACATAGCAGAAACACTATCTGTACTTCTTTATTCATCGCCGTGCTATTCACAATAGCTAGAATCTGAAAACAACCTAAGTGCCCAAGAACAGAGGACTGGCTAAAGAAACTGTGGTACATCTACATGATGGAATACTATGCAGCTGTCAGAAAAGACAAAATTATGAGAATTTACCTGCAAATGGATGGACATGGATACTATCATGCTGAGTGAAATTAGTCAGAAGGTAAGGGACAGATGTATATCTCGTTCATTAATGGACTATAAATATATACCAGTGTTTTACTAAGTGTGGGAAATGGTAATGTCAGACTAGAACACACCATTGAATATACACAAAGAATCTTAAATGATAAAACCTAATATCTGCAGGGATAGCCGCAATGTGTAAAAGAAGACAGAGAGAGAGACAGAGAGAGAGAGAGAAAGAGAAGAAAAGGAGGTACCTGCTATTGAGGCAGCCTGGGGGAGGGGCGGGAGGGGTGTGGGTACACTGGTGGTGGTAATGGGGCATTGGTGGAGGCATGGGTGCTGGAATACTGTATTACCAAGACCCAATTATTAACACCTTTGTAATTGTATGTTTCATTGTGGTATAATAAAAAATAAATTAAAAAAAACTGATAATGACCCTTTGCCTGTCCTATATCAAGCCTTACTTGAGGCTTACCCTGATTCCATCAAAGTATTGCAGCGTAACCCTCCTTATGTCAGGTAAATATGATGGATACCCAGGGTAAATATTTCAGAGTCAATTAATTCCTATATTCCAAAGCATAACATTAACTGTGTCTATTACAAATAAAAGGCATTGTTTTAAAATTAGAATATGCAAACAACTTAAAGGAAAGAGAAAAGCAATGTTTTACTTACATGTACAAACTCCAAAGCCATCAGAAGATGTACTGTTATAAGTTGCTGTGTCAGATTAGGTTACTATGACTAACAGGTAGGGGAAGAAGACACAAAGGAGAGGTTAAAACTCACCCAGAGGATTTGGTGAGCCCTAGTAGAAGAGGGTGTGCCTCCAGGATCATGAGGAAGAATATAATTCAATTAACATATGCTCCCTGCAGAAGGAGAAAGGACAACCCAATTAAACCTAAATGTTAAACCTGAAATGCCTAGAGATGTAGTCCAACAATAACTAAAGAAACCTGAAAAAAAATGAAGGTCTATAATCTCTCCCAGGAGAGCGGAGTTGTGAAGATGGTCTCAGTTAGCATTATATTTTCCTGGGAAAATGAGGAAATCAGCAGTGACCTACAGATAAACTCAGGTGATGTTGGAAAGAAAAAATTACTTTTAAAAACTAGGCATTTTTGCCCCACAATGTGCAAAACTAGGAAACTCAGAGAAAGAAAAAAATGTCAATAGATATATGTTCCCTGACTTTAACATACCTGACTGCTTTACAGACTGCTTTACAGTGATAATGATAAACACATTTTTGAACATATAAATATATATGCATTTATATAATTTAAATTATCTAATATATCTGTATATATTAAGCACAGACATTCTATAGATAATCTGGTCATGCTAACAAATTTTTAATTGCAAGCCCTGCTCATCAGAGTCCCACCACACAGAGTCTATTTCAAGCCCAGGTATGCCTGATCCAATAAACGCATGAGTTGAGAGGCTACTACGAGTATCCCACCCCCATGGCAGAGCTTTGCAAGCTACCCTTGTCATATTTGAAATGCCAAAATCCGGTAACAATTATAGACCTCATTCCCATGACCTGAAGAAATGGTTTGAGACTCTTCATGTTCCTGGGGAAAGCAGATGCCCTTGGGCTACACTAGCATGTGTCAGGATGTATGGAGATGTTACTGGTGTCCTCTCGAGCAATAGATGAACAATGGGAAGACAAGTGACACAAGTCATTTCTTGACTTTTTTGTTCTATTTTAACTTATAATTGTCCTAATTTTTTCCCTAAGAGATTTTTTTTCTTTGAGCTCACACCTGGAAGTGCTCAGGTGTTACTCCTGGCTCTGCACTCAGGAATTACTCCTGGCGGTGCTTGGGAAACAGTATGGGAAACCAGTCATTGGACCAGGGTAGTCCATGTCCAAGGCACATGGCCTTCCCACTGTACTATCACTCTGACCCATAAAGGACAATCTTACTCTGCAAATCTTTAGCTTATGTCCATTTAAATATACACACAATTTTAATAATATGATTCATAATATGATAATATTTATTTACAGATGTAAATATTTGATACATGCAAAGTATTATTTATATATTGCCTAGATGAGTTCATAAAAATTAAATTTACTGGAAGAAATTAAAGGAAATTAAACAAAAATATCTTTTGTTCCACTGAGATTATAAGCTAGAAGTTATGAGTAGGGAACACTTTATACAAAGAAGTAAAATGATTTTTCTCATATAGATTCACAAGTATAGTAAGGTATAGCTTATAACTGTTGCTTAGTAAAAACCTTTTGAAATAATAATTATAGACCTTACCAAACATCTTTAAAATTAATTCAAATACTATTATTAGTAATTGAAATGATAAACTGCTAAACAACTTATACTTTTGTGATGGTCAGATTTAAATACCTTGTTGAATATCAACAAATAATAACAAAAAATTCATTTTTGAGGAATATACAAATTATTTATATAATTAAATAAACTTAATAACTAATACATTAAATTAACAACATAGTTAAAATCGAAAAGAATTACATGCATGTATAGTGATCTACTTATTCCCACTCTTTTTGCTATTTGAAATACATTGCATTTTACATATGCATAATTCTATTTTAAATATGATAGATTATTTGAATCTAAAATGAAAAACTCCAAAAATTGAGACTTATAAATGAATGCTTGTATACAATTTTCTGAGCATAGAAGAGAGGAAAATGGTAAAATATAAAGCAAAGTGTCAAAATATTTAAGAGAAGCATTTAGGATATATTTAAAGATTCAACATGCATTTCATCAGAACAAAATGAATAATTTTAAAGTGAAAAATGGTGAAGGGATTAATTGAAAATAGTTTGGTGGGAATGGAGAAGTTTTCAGATAAGATAAAAAGCATATTACAATCCCCAGTAAATATTAAAAGTAGTTGGGGCGGAGCGATAGCCCAGCGGGTAGGGCATTTGCCTTACACGGCCGGCCTATGCCAGCCCAGGTTCGATCCCGGCATCCCATATGGTCCCCTGAGCACCGACAGGAGAAATTCCTGAGTGCAGAGCCAGGAGAAACCCCTGAGCATTGCCGGGTGTGACTCCAAAAAGCAAAAAAAAAAAAAAAATTAAAAGTAGCAAAAAAAAAATCGCTTAAATTAAGATTCTGAAAGGTGATGGAATGATATATTCACAATTAAAGTTCAAAATGATGTAAACTTCATATCTAATGAAGTTACTTTTAAAAATGGAAACAAAAGTACAGACTTTGTAGTTGAGATTAGCAGAGTAGATTCTTCACAAAAACCAAATATAATTGAAAAATTAATTTTAATAAGCTGGACAGAATTAATTTTTAAGCAAGGAAGTATGTTAGGTAAGATAAAAAACTAGATATAAGTACCATACTTTGAAAGTATAAATAGCTTTACATTATTCTATTTACTTTGCCCAAATATTCAGCAAAATATGCATCATTAAATCTAGCATTCTATTAACAACAAATCCATTTGGTATGTTTTATTTTTTTTCTTGCTTTATTTGGCTTTACAATGTAGCTGCAAAATAATATTAACAATACCTTCAAAGATCATTAAAGGACATATAAATCTGAAAAACCCCAGCTATACATAGTCAATATTTTGATGTCTTTGGTAGGCAATTCAAGTTAGCATCTCTTTTATTGTAAAATAGAATCTTAGTGAAGTTGTATTATTAGTAGGATTTGAAATGTCCTCTATTCCGCATCATTTAGTGTTCAATCTCAATTTATAATGTACCTTTACTGCTTCTTTCTATAAATTATTATTGCCTTTTCTTTAAAATATGTGAGTTGTCAGCTAATGACTTTGCTCAATGTAAGTGATATTTAAACCCAGAGAAAACATATTAAAAGGAAATAGTTCTTTTAAATATCAAATTTTTCTAACTTTCCAAATAATACTAGCTGAGGGATTTGAAATCTGTAATAGAATATGTTTGTTGTTGGCAAACTGCCTAAAATATGCAGATAATACAAACGTATTTCTTGTGATTGTATAGTGAGAAAAAACAGTTTTTAAAATATCTCTATTTCCACTATGAATTTATAATGTATCTTGTTTGATTTGTACATAAAACAAAAATATACAATTAAATCTATAAATTTTATTATACAAAAGCACCCTCGAAGTCACCTAGTTTTCTACACAAAAAGGTATAATTAGAAGTTCCTTTATTGCTAAAATTATATTTTGCTTGCTTTATTTAAAGGACAGACCTGGGGCAGAGCTGCTAATGGCTCTCACTGTGCCCAGCCGCTCGCTCATGAGGCGCCCAGGAGGGATGGCAGGTTCTAGCCCTGGCCCGCCACCCCAGCAGAGCCTCACAACAAGCCAGACGACCCCCCACTCCATGAGGACCTCCATTTTTCACATCCGGACTTCTCCCTCATCAGAACTCCACACAGTAGACCAGCCTATCACAGCCCGGCCATTTGTGGCCGCTTGGTTCATCAATAAATGCTGGATTTTGAGATGACTACAAGAGTATGCTACCCACACGGCAGAGCCTGGCAAGCTACCCGTGTCGTATTTGATATGCCAGATACCAGTAACAATTATAGACCTCATTCCCATGACCTGATGGAATGGTTTTGAGGCTCTTTATGTTCCTGGAGCAAGCAGGTGTGCTTGGGCTCTACTTGCATGAGACAGGTCATATGGAGATGTTACTGGTGCCTGCTCGAGCAAATTGATGATGAACGGGAAGACAGTGATACAGTGATATTACCAAAATTAATAACAATCTGCAAATGGTCCAAATAACAGTGTTCCTATGAAACTCAAACCTAAAACAAAAGAGAAGGAAAAATGAAACAAACTGAGAATGTTTGAACGAATGTCTTTTATCTCACGGTAGTACAATAAAATATTAAAAAATAAAAAGAGTATGCTAGAAAATGCTATCCTTTCCCATTGATCTTGTGAAAAGTAAACACTTCAAAAACTGCATCAAATGTTTTTGAATTATATCATAGGTAAGATCAAGGACTATTAAAATTATGAATAAATGCAGGGTC